>VHKM01001023.1:0-266034 GCA_007210695.1 Neogobius melanostomus
CAAGAGAGATCGACCATGGCACCACACACTCAAACACTGTAGAGTGACTCAGGCATCGAGGCCCCATCCGATAATATAGGTCTTTGCCGCGAAAGCGCTCATATTTGCTTCTGCTCGCACAAAATACGAAAAAAAAAATCATTGGGGAAATATTGAGAAGAAGAGGTAAAAGAGGAGCGCAACGCGCTCGTATTGACAATAAACCCCACGGTTGGATTACTGGATCGTGAGACTTCCGAATATATAAATATGCGCCGCGAAGGCGGCGCTATATTGTCTATGTATGGGTTTTCTTATTACTTATTAATTTTTCCTCTCCCCCTAAAAAGCCATGTTTCGGTAATTCCCACTGATGAAAATCCTGAATTTTTGCCAAAATCAATTAGGTGAAAAAAAAAATCACATCTCCAAAAATGTTAAAAAAACTCAAAAAATGGCGCGTCAGCGCCCCCTGGAAACCAACGTTAACATTGCGCCCTATGCGCCAGACCCCCAAAATCCTGAACATCCCAGAAAATTTTAGTCTCGTCGTAAACAACAAAATTCGGCACAAAGTGGATTGGTCAACATGAAGCCAAACCAAAAAAGATATAATGCGGTGCTAGGCAACCACAAGGATGGCGGCCATATTGGCCCAGAAGAAGCGGATCTGGCGCCGGAAGGCGCCATTTCGTGCGCTCGCATTTGAACAACTCGTCCCTAGGGGCGTTGAACGCAGCGACTTCCCCGTCGCTCCAGAATCAATCACACAAGTGGACATCAAATTATTAAAAACTTCTAATAGGATTAACGGTGTTTGTCATGGCGAACGCCATGAAATCGGCGTCCATTTTCAGGCGCTCGCCGCGCGTTCAAACAGTCATAACTCGCACTAAAACTGTGGCGATTTGAGCAAACTTGAATCGTTTGGTCGAGTCGTTGACGCCGGATGTTTGAAATATCCTGAATAATGAAAATGGGCGAATAGCGCCCCCTGCAGAGCACCAAATAAAAATTAATAGGGAAAAAAAAAAATTTAAAGTTTGTCGTAGACAAAAGAATTTGGCACAGACATCCGTCAACGTGAACCCCCCCCCGAACAAAAAAAGTCATTGAGGCCACGCCCCTTTCTCACCGTGTTGCCATGCACTGACCGATGTTCCACTTTGGCGCAGCCAAAACCAAAATTGGTACACAGCGTGCATCATGACAGTGCCGAACAAAAAAAGTACATTATGTTTGCTGGCAACCACAGGAGGGCGGCCATTTGGGAAAAAGGAGTCAATATGGCGCAAATGGCGCCATTTCGGCCTCGCAGCATTGAACGAACTCCTCCTAAGGGCGTTGATCGCAGCGGACTCCCCGTTTCGCTCCAGATCATCCTACACAAAGTGGGACACAAAAGTTATTAAAAACTTTCTAAAAGATTAACGGTGTTGTCATGGCAACGCCGAGAGCGCGCGCGCCCCGCCGTCACCATTTATACAGCAATAAACTCGCAACAAACCTGTGGCCGATTTGAGCCCAAACTGAAATCGTTGTCAGTCCTCGACCCCTGATGTTGTGATATAGGAAATTTGAAAATGGGCCGCGAATAGCGCCCTGCAGAGCACCAAATAAAAATGAAGAATAAAATTGAACTTGGTCGTAACAATGAAATTTGGCACAGACACGTCACGTGATACCGATCAAAAAAAGCAATGATGGCCACGCCCCTTTCCCACCGTGTTGCCATGGTAACGACCCGGTGTCAACTTTGGCGCAGCCAAACCAAATTAGTACGCGTGCGTCATGACTGTCTGAACAAAAAGTACATTAACATGGTTGCTAGGCAACCAACAGGAGGTCGCCATTTGGGAAAAATTGAGTAATCTTGTCGCCGAAGCGCCATTTCGTGCACTCGCATTTTGAAACGAACCGTCCTGGGCGTTTGAACCAGCGACTCCCCGTCGCTCCAGATCAGTCTAAACAAGTGGGAATAAAAGTTATTAAAAACTTCTAAATAGGATTAACGGGGTTGTCCATGGCAAACGCCATGATTCCCGGCGTCCATTTTCCAGCGCTCGTGCCGCCGTTAAAGAGTCATAACTCGCACAAACTGAAGCCGATTTGAGGTAACTTTAATCGTTGGTCGAGTTGTCGACCCGATGTTGTGATTAGGACATTTGAAAATGGCCCGCGATAGCGCCCCCGCCAGCACCAAATAAAAAAGGGTGAAAATGGTGAATGCAGAAAAGAATCAAACTTTGTCGTAGACAATAAATTTGGCACCCAGACGTGCGCACGTGATCCGATAAAAATGGCCACGCTCTTTCCCATCGGTGTTGCCCATGGCAACGACCCGGTGTCAACTTTTGGCGCAGTCAAACCAAAATTGGTAACATCACGTGCGTTAGGGTTGCATCAAAACCCCCATTTTTTTTTTTAACTCAATGGATCATTTGTCCCTTGTCTAGTTTTTATATATAAAAAAGAAAATGTATGGCAAAGTTTTGGTGAAGTTGTGAAGTACATTTAGGTGGTCCACCATTCAACCTGAATTTGTCTAAATATCGAAAATTCGCCATTTGGATATTTCCCATTTCAATTGTAATGTCATTTTGTTAAACTATTGCCATGCAGAGTTGTATATAGATATTGCAATAGTAAATTCTTCAGTTTTAATCTGATTATATTCAATAGTATGATGCTTTACATTTTATACAACGGGTTGTTTAGAAGTGTTCATTATATAACATTAAACCATTCGCGGTACAATCCTTTTAAAATGTTCAACTCATCGGAGACAATAGTTCAACGCAATGAATCAGATAGTATAATGTTGTTCAACATGTTCTAAATGATTTATCCAATGTTTAAAAAGTTAAATAAGTTAAATTATTTCTAGCATTTCAGCAATGTTTTAAAGTCAATGGTAGTTATTTGGTAGATTTCTATTCTTCAAAGTAGTCGCTATGTCCTTTGCCTTTTTCGCAATTGGGGGGCTGTTCTTTACGGTCCTTCTCAACAACTTTGCAGCACGTTCTGGTAATGTCCTTACCCCTTGCTGATGCCAAGAAATCTGAGCTAAAGCTTAAAACACTGTCTCAAGATCAAAGATTTTTTTTTAATTGTCAACCATGTTGAATGATTTGAAATTAGGATTTCTCTCATTCTTGGATTTGTGGAGCAGGGGGTGGGGGAAGAGGGGTGGAGGGAGTTCACCTTCCCACATGGCCTGTGATTGAACTGTTTCTTAAGTCGACTGGAACCTGGCCCAGATTCCGCATCTCCTCCCTGAAGCGCATTACTGAAAAGACTGTGGTGGATTGGGTGCAATAGGGTCCCTGTGATCTGACGGCTTGCGGGTGAGACGGGTGGAATACATGTCCTTAATAGAGGGGAAGAAGGGCTCACAATCCATCTCCGCTGCTCTCACCATGCGCTCGGAGCTCCTTTCGCAGGAGGCAGTGCTGGCGCCGTGCCACACAGTATGGAGCTGGTCAGAGCTCTCTATAGTCCCTGTAGAAGAACCTCAGCACAGTGATGGAGCTTGGTTCAGGATGCTCTCTATAGGTCCCTCTGTAGAAAGTGCCACATCAAGTGATGGAGCTGGTCAGGATGCTCTTCTATAGGTCTCTGTAGAAGAGCCACACAGTGATGGAGCTGGGTCAGGATCTCTCTATAGTCCTCTGTAAGAAGAACCACAACAGTGATGGGCTGGTCAGGATGCTCTCTATAGTCCCTCTGTAGAAGTTGCACATAAACGAGGCTGGACCTGGCTCTTCTTTATCTTGCGGACAAAGTAGAGACACTGATTACTTTTCTTGAACAGTGATGTAGTGTCATGGTCCAGGACGGGAGAGGTTCACTGTGATATGCACACCCAGGAAGCTTAAGTGCTAAGTCACCCCTCCACTGCAGCACCGTTGATTATAATCAGCAATGCTACCTCTAATAATTATTAGAGGAGCATGCTGGACCCGCGCTCTTCGAAAATCCATAACAATCTCTTTTGTCTCCCCATTTTAAGAGAGATTGTTCTGTGGCACCACATGGCAGACTGCTCACCCTCACTCCTGTAGTTTGACTCGTCTCTTTGCTGATGAGACGCCACCACTGTTGTTCGTCTGCAAACTTGAATGAAGAGGTTGAGTTGTACTTTGGAGCGCAGTCATGGGTCAGCCAGAGTGAACAGGAGGGGGCTCAGCACACAGCCTTGGAGAGCCCCCCGGTCAGTGTGAATGGTTCTGGGGATTTCCGCCCACACGTACAGCCTGTGGTCTCCCCCGTCAGAAGTCCAGCAGCCAGTTGCACAGTATGTGTTGATCCCAGGTTGGAGCAGTTTGGTGTATAGCTCTGTGGGATTATAGTGTGAATGCTGAGCTAAAGTCTAAAAACAGCATCTGGAGACTGGATACCAATCTTCAGAATCATCAAAAAAAATGAGACAGGATAATCTCACACATGGTGACGACAAGGCTGACCAAAGGAGAACCGTCCCCAAGCTGCTTCTGGACTGTCACACAGGCTGCCAGTTTACGTGACCTGTATTTGATTCTGTGTCAATGAAAAAATGCTGAATATGGCACCTATAGCTAAATCCCCAAACAGCGCGCACCAATGTGTTAACATCAACATGTGCTAAATCAACAGCCCTGTAATGACTAATAACAGTTTGCATATAACATTTGTAAACAGGCTCTAGAATTTGCGACAACAATGAAAGTATAACATATAAGTTCAATAAAAATTAAAATTAAAAGGTTTAATACAAAATAGATAAAATGAAATATTTTGTAAAAACTCACTTTCAAAGATTGCAAGACTTCACAAACAGCTGAATAAACAAAGGCAAAGAATAGTTATTTTATCAAAATTCAGTACCCATTGTAAAATATTACATATGTAAAGAGCAAATAACATTCAAACTACAGATATCGCTATAAGAATGCCCATATAACCAAGGCAATCTTGCTTATTGAGGTGGACCCCTAAAACAAATGTTGGAATAGACAAAAATTGGTAAGAAATTCTTTTTATGAACAAAGGAATGTTTTTTAAACTGGGGGACAGAATAATTGGTTGAAATTGGGCGTTTGATGCACCTAGCCGTGCGTCATGACTGCCGATACAAAAAGTACATTACTGGTTGCTAGGCAACCAACAGAGGTTGGCCTATTTTGGGAAAAATCGAGTGATCTGGCGCCGGAGGCGCCATTATCTTGCCTTGCTCTTCGACCTAGTGTGGCAGTAGGGCGCGGCAGCGCCTCCACGGTTATTGGGGCGGCAATGCGGCCACCGGCGTCAACCCGACACGAGACCCTCGAGGCCTCTAAATGCCGCTGCGGCTTTAATTAATTCCTTATTATTATTTTTCTCTCCCCCTGGGAGCCAGTTTCGGCAACTTCCCACTGATGAAAAAGTCCCTCATTTTTGCCCAAAATTCAATAGGTGAAAAAAAAACTCACATCTCCAAAAGTAACAAACAAAAAAATTGCGCGTAGCGCCCCCTGGAAAAACAGCTTAACATTGCGCCTATGCCAGACCCCCAAAATCTCCGATCCCGAAAATTTTATTCGTTCGTAGACGAACAAAATTCGGCAACAGTGAGTGGTCAACGTGAAGCCAAAAAATCACCATATTACGCGTTGCTAGGCACCCAACCATCAGGAGGGCGGCCATATTGGCCAGAAGAGCGATCATGCCTCGAAGGGCCATTTTTTGTGCGCTCGCATTTGAAGAACTCGTCCAGGGCGTTGAACGCAAGCGACTCCCGTTGCTCCAGATCATCTAACAAGTGGACATCAAAAGTTATTAAAAGAACTTCTAATAGGATTAACGGTGTTTGTCATGGCGACGCCATGAATTCGGCGTCCATTTCAGCGCTCGCACGCCGCGTTCCAAACAGTCCATAACTCGTCACAAACTGTGGCCGATTTGGAGGAAAACTTGAATCGTTGGTTTCGAGTCCTCGACCCCGGATGTTATTGATATCTGAAATATGAAAATGGGCGGCATAAGCGCCCCCTGCAGAGCACCAAATAAAATTAATAGGGAAAAAAATTTAAGTTGTCGTAGACAAAAGAAATTTGGCACAGACATCCGTACACGTGAACCCCCGAACAAAAAAAAGATATTGAGGCCACGGCCCTTTTCTCCCGGTGTTCCATGGCAACGACCCGATGTCAACTTTGGCGCAGCCAACACAAAATTGGTACACGCGGCAATGCATGACCAGTCCGAACAAAAGTTTACTGTTGCTAGGCAACCAACAGGAGGGCGGCCATTTTGGGAAAATCGAGTGATCTGGCGCCGAAGGCGCCATTTCGTGCACTCGCATTTGAACGAAACTCGTCCTAGGCGTTGAACGCAGCGAACTTCCGCGTTACGCGTCCCAGATCATCTACACAGTGGACATTAAAAGTTATTAAAACTTTCTAATAGGATTTACGGTTTGTCATGGTAACGCAATGGAATCGGCAATCCGTTTTCAAATGCTGCCCGCCGGCGTTCAAAGAGTTGTAACCCCAACAAACTTGGCCGATTTTGACGTAAACTTGAATCGTTGGTCGAGTCGTCGACTCTGGGATGTTGTGATATAGGAAATTTGAAAATGGGCGCGATAGCGCCCCTGTAGAGCCCAAAATAAAAATGGAATGAAGGAAAAACGGACCGATGTCAACTTTGGCGCAGCCCAAAAAATTGGTGCACGCGTGCGTCATGACTGGCCCTGAACAAAAAAGTACATTACATGGTGCTAGGCAACCAACAGGAATCTTCGGCCATCTGGAAAAATTGAGTGATCTGGCCACGCCATTTTCTTGCCCTTTGCACTTTTTACAAACTCCACCTAAGTGGCAAGCGACATCATAACCACGTAGGGCAGCGGGCGCCTCCCGTTATTGGGCGTGTGCGCCACGGCGTCAACCGGCCAAAACGAGACCTCGAGGCCTCTAAATGCGCTTGCGGCTTTAATTCTTATTATTAATTTTCCTCTCCCCCTAAAAAGCCAGTTTCCGGTAAAACTTCCCACTGATGAAAAGTCCTGAAATTTTTGCCCAAAAACTCAATTAAGGTGAAAAAAAATACTTCACATCTCCAAATGTAAAAATTCAAAAAAAATGGCGCGTCAGCGCCCCTGGAAAAACCCGTTACATTGCGCCCTATGGCCAGACCCTCAAAAATCCTGAAATCCCCGAAAATTTTAGTTCGTCGTAGACGAACAAAATTCGGGCACAGTGATTGGTCACGTGAAAGCCATAACAAAAAAACATATTAACGCGCGGTGCTAGGCAACCATCAGGAGGGCGGCCATATTGGCCAAGAGAGCGATCTGGCGCCGAAAGGGGCCCCGCCCAATTTTCCGGTGGCCCCCCTCGCATTTGACGAACTCGTCCTAGGCCGTGAACGCGCGACTCCCCGTTCTGCTCCAGATCATCTACACAAGTGGGACATCAAAGATTATTACAAACTTTCTAATAGGATTAACGGTGTTTGTCAGGCAACGCCATGAATTCGGCGTCCATTTTTAGCGCTCGGCCGCCGCGTTCAAACAGTCAATAACTCCCACAATAACTGTGGCCGATTTGAGCGAAACCTTGAATCGTTGGTTCGAGTCGTCGACCCCAGATTTGTATATAGGAAATTGAAATATGGGCGCGATAGCGCCCACCTGCAGAGCACCAAATAAAAAATGAATGAGGAAAAAAATTGAACTTTGTCCGTAGAACAAACGAATTTGGCACAAAATCCGTCAATGTGACCCCGAACAAAACGTATTGAGGCCACGCCCCTTTTCCCCCACCGTGTTGCCATGGCAGACGACCCGATGTCAACTTGCGCAGCCAAACAAACTTAGTACAACGCGTGCGTCATGACTGTCGAACAAAAAAGTACATTACATGGTTGCCTAGGCAACACAACAGAGTCGGCCATTTGGAAAAAAGAAGTAATCTGTCGCCGAGGCGCCATTTCTTGCCTTTGCTCTTTTATAATCCTACCTAGTGGTGGCAGGTAGGCGCGGCAGCGCCTCCCGGTTATTGGGCGGCGTGCGGCCACGGTGCAAACCGGGCCAAACGAGACCTCGAGGGCCTCTAAATGCCGCTTGCGGCTTAAATTCTTATATTATGTTTTCTTATTCTCCCCCGCGGAGCCAGTTTTTCGGAAACTTCCCACTGACGAAAAGTCCTGATTTTGCCCAAAATTCAATAGGTGAAAAAAAACTTCACATCTTCCAAAATTTAAAAATTCAAAAAAATGGCGGCGTGAGCGCCCCTGGAAAAACAGCGTTAACATGCGCCCTATGGCCAGACCCCCCAAAATCCGAAATAACCCGAAAATTTTTACTCGTCGTAGACGAACAAAATTCGCACAGTGATGGTCACAGTGAAGCCAACAAAAACATATTACGTGGTTGTAGGCAACCATCAGGAGGGCGGCCATATTGGCAAAGTGCGATCTGGCGCCGAAGGCGCCATTTCGTGCCTCCGCATTTGAACGAACCTAATCGTCCTAGGGCGTTGAACGCAAGCGACTCACCCGTTCGCATCCAGATCATCTACACAAGTGGGACATCAAAAGTTATTAAAAAAACTTCTAATAGGATTAACGGTGTTGTCATGGCGACGGCATGAATTCGGCGTCCATTTTCAGCGCTCGCCGCCCGGCTCAACAGTCATAACTCGCAACAAACTGTGGCCGATTGAGCGAAACTTGAATCGTTGGTCCGAGTCGTTGACCCCGAATGTTTGATATCTGAAAAATATGAAAATGGGCGCAATAGCGCCCCCTGCAGAGCACCAAAAAAATAATAGGGAAAAAATTTCTAAGTTTGTCGTAGACAAAGAGAAATTTGGCAACAGACTCCCGTCACGTGACCCGAACAAAAGTCATTGAGGCCACGCCCTCTTTCTCAACCGTGTGCTCATGGCAACGACCCGATGTCAACTTTGGCGCAAGCCAAACAAAATTGGTACAAACGCGTGCACATGACAGTCCCGAACAAAAAGTTACATTACATGGTGCTTAGGCAACCACAACAGGAAGGCGGCCCATTTTGGGAAAAAAGGGGTAGGTATCTGGCGCCAAAGGCGCCATTCGTGCCCTCGCATTTGAAACGCGAACTCTCCTAGGGCGTTGAACGCAGCGACTCCCCGTTTCGCATACAGACATCTTACACTAACAAGTGGGAACATCAAAGTTATTAAAAACTTTCTAATAGGATTAACGGTGTTGTCATGGAACGCCATGAAATCGGCGTCAGTTTTCGGTGCTCGCCGTCATAACCTTATACAGTCATAACTCGCACAAACTGTTGGCCGGATTGAGCCAAACTTGATCGTTGTCAAGTCCTCGACCCGATGTTGTGATATAGGACATTTGAAAATGGGGGCGCTGATAGCGCCCATGCAGAGCACCAAAATAAAAATGAAGAATAAAATTGAACTTTGTCGAGAAAATGAAATTTGGCACAGACAATCCGTCACGTGATACCGATCAAAAAGTAATGAGGCACGCCCCTTTTCCCACCGTGTTGCCATGGTAACGAACCCGTGTCACTTTTGGCGCAGCCAAAACAAAAATTAGTACAACGCGTGCGTCATGACTGTCTGAACAAAAAAGTACATTACATGGTTGCTAGCAGACCAACCAGGAGTCGGCCATTTTGGGAAAAATTGAGTAATCTGTCGCCGAAGGCGGCATCGTGCACTGAACGAACTCGTCTAGGGCGTTGAAACGCAGGCGACTCCCCGTCGCTCCAGATCATCTACACAAGTGGGACATTAAAGTTATAAAAACTTTCCTATAGGATAACGTGTGTCAGGCAAACGCCATGAATTCGGCGTCCGTTTCAGGGCTCGCTGCCGCGTTCAAAGAGTCATAACTCGCACAACTGAAGCCGAATTTGAGCGTAACTTAATCGTTGTCCGAGTTGTCGACCCGGATGTTGTGATTTAGGACATTTTGAAAATGGCCGGATAAGCGCCCCCTGCAGAGCACCAAATAAAAAATGAATGCAGAATAAGATCAAACTTTGTCGTAGACAAAAAGAAATTTGGCACAGACGTGCGTCACGTGATCCCGATAAAAAAAAGAATCATGGCCACGCCTCTTTCCCATCATTTGCATGGCAACGACCCGGTGTCAACTTGGCGGCAGTCAAACCAAAATGGTACACACGTGCGTAGGCGTGCATCAAAACGCCCCATTTTTTTTTTACTCAATGGATCATTTTGTTCCCTTGTCTATTTTTTTAAATACTAAAAAGAAAAATGTATGGCAAAGTTGGTGAAGTTTGAAGTACATTAAGGTGGTCCACCATCTCAACTGAATTTTGTCTAATATCGAAATTCGCCATTTGACAATATTTCCATTTTCATGTTATGTCATTGTTAAATAATATTCATACAGAGTTGTATATTAGATTTGAATAGTAATTCTCAGTTTTATCTGAATATATTCAATAGTATGAGCTACATTTAACACGGTGTTAGAAAGTGTTCATTATATAACATTAAAACCATTCCGCTACAACTTTAAAATGTTTCAACTCCACGGAAGACAATATTTCAACCAAATGAATCAGATAGTATATTGTTGTTTCAACATTGTTCTAAATGATTTATCCATGTTTAAAAAGTTAAATATATTAAATGTTTATTCTACATCAGCAATGTTGTTAAAAAGTCAAATGGTAGTTATTTGGTAGATTCTTTTTCCCAGTTAGTCGCTTATGGTCCTTTGCCTTCGCAAGTTTGGGCCTGTTTTTTAACGTCCTTCTCAACAACTTGCAGCAACGTTCTGGTCATGTCCTTCACCCCTTGCTGATGCCAAAATTGAGCTAAGCCTAACAGCTGTCTCAAGATTCACGATTTATTTTTTTAATTTGTCAAAACCATGTGAAATTGATTTGAAAATTACATTTCTCTCATTCTGATTGTGGGAGCAGGGGTGGGGGAAGAGGGGTGGAGGGAGTTCACTTCCAATGGCCTTGTGTATGGAACTGTTCTTAAGTCGCTGGCCTGGCCCGTAGATCCGCAGTCTCCTCCATGAAGGTAAATTGACCTTGAAGAGACTGTTGATGGGTGCATAGGTCCCTGGTGATTCTGACGGCTTTGCGGGTAGACGGTGGAATAACATGTCCTTAATAGAGGGAGAGGGCTCCACAAGATCATCTCCGCTGCTCTCACCATGCGCTGAGCTCTTCGGCAGGAGGCAGTGCGGCGCCGTGCCACACAGTGATGGAGCTGGTCAGGATGCTCTCAATAGTCCTCTGTAAGAAGAACCTCACAGTGATGGGAGCGGTCAGGAGCTCTCTATAGTCCCCTGTAGAAGAACCTCAAAAGTGATGGAGGCGGTTCAGGATGCTCTCTATATCCCCTCTGTAGAAGTGCCACACAGTGATGGAGCTGGTCAGGATGCTCTCTATAGTCCCCTCTGTAGAAGAGCCACACAGTGATGGGAGCGGCAGGAGCTCTCTATAGTCCCTCTGTAGAAGAACCCACACAGTGATGGAGCTGGTCAGGATGCTCTCTAATCCCTCTGTAGAAGTGCCACAACAGTGGATGGAGCTGGTCAGGAATGCTCTCAATAATCCCTCTGTAGAAGACCAGCACAGTGTTGGAGCTGGTCCAGGATCTCTCTTATAGTCCCCTGTGAAGTGCACATAACAGAGGTGGGGACTCTGGCTCTCTTACTTGCGGACAAAAAAGAGACACTGATTACTTTTTTCTGACCAGTGAGTAGGTGCATGTCCAGGAGAGGTCACTGTGATATGCACAGACCCAGGAGCTTAAGTGCTGGTCACCCTCTCCCGCAGCCACCGTTGATTATTAGAGAGGCATGCTGGACCCGCGCTCTTCAAAAATCCATAACAATCTCTTTTGTCTTCTCCATTTAGAGAGAGATTGTTCTGTGTGCACCACATGGCCAGGACTGCTCAACCTCACTTCCTGTATTTGAACTCGTCCTCTGTTCTGATGAGACCCACCACTGTTGTTGTCGTCTGCAAACTTGATGAAGAGTTTGAGTTGTACTTTGGAGCGCAGTCATGGTCAGCAGAGTGAACAGGAGGGGGCTCAGCACACAGCTTGGGGAGCCCCCGTGTTCAGTGTGATGGTTCTGGAGGATTTCCCGCCAACACGTACAGCCTGTGGCTCCCCGTCAGAAAGTACCCAGCAGCAGTTGCAAGTGAGTGTTGATCCCCAGGTGGAGCAAGTTTGTGTATTTAGCTGCTGTGGGATTAAGTGTTGAATGCTGACTAAAGCTAAAAAAAACAGCATTCTGGAGACTTGGATGACTCAATCCATTTCAGATCATCAAAAACATGAGACAGGATAATCTCACCAACAGGTGAGACAGGCTGACCAAAGGAGAACTTGTCCAAGCTGGCTTCTGGACTGTCACACAGGCTGCAAGTTACGTGACCTGTATTTGATTCTGTGGTCATGAAAAAAATGGTCTGAATTATTGGCACTCTACAGCTCAATCCCCAAAACAGCGCGGCACTCAAGGTTAACAGTCAACATGTCTAAATCTAACAGCCCTGTAATGACTAATACAGTTTGCATATAACATTTGTAAAACAGGCTCTAGAATTGCGACAACATGAAGAGTATAACAATAAGTTCAATAAAATTAAAAATTAAAAGGTTTAATACAAAATTAGATATGAAATATTTTGTAAAAACTCACTTTCACAAAGATTGCAAGACTTCCAACAGCTTGAATAAACAAGCAAAGAATAGTTATTTTATCAAATTCATACCATGTAAAATATACATAAGTAAAGAGCAAATACATTCAACTACATGAATATCGCTATAGAATCCATATAACCCAATGCAAATCTTGCCTTATTGAGGTGGACCCCCTAAACAAATGTGAATTAGACAAAAATGGTAGAAATTCCTTTTTATGAACCAAAGGAATGTTTTAAACTTGGGGACAGAATAATTGGTTGACATTTGGGGCGTTTGAATGCACCCTAGCGTGCGTCATGAACTGTCCGACAAAAAAGTACTTACATGGTTGCTAAGGCAACCAACAGGAGGCGGCATTTTGGGAAAAAATCGAGTGATCTGGCGCCAAAGGCGCCATTTCGTGCCCGCATTGAACGAACTACTCCTAGGTGCAGCTTGAAACGCAGGACTCTTGCGCTCCAGATCATCTACACAAGTGGGACATCAAAAGTTATTAAAAACTTCTAATAATTAAACGGTGTTGTCATGGCAATCCATGAATTCGGCGTCCATTTCAGCGCTCGCCACCGCATTCGAAGTGTCATAACTCGCACATACTGTGGCCAGATTGAGTGAAACTTTAATCGTTGGTCGAGTCCCTCGACCCCGTAATGTTGTGATTTAAGGAATTTGAAAATGGCCGCGATAGCGCCCCCTGCAGAGCATCCCAAAAAAAATGAATGAGGAAAAATTGAGCTTGTCGTAGACAAAAGAAAATTTGCAACAGACATCCTCACGTGACCACGAACAAAAAAGTCAATTGAGGACCAACGCCCCTTTTCCCCGGTTTCATGGAACGAACCGATGCCAATTTGGCGCAGCCACACCAAAGTGGTAACGCGTGCGGTCATGGACAGTCCTGAAACAAAAAAGTACAGTTACAGTGCTAGGCAACCAACAGGAGGTCGGCCATTTTGGGAATCGAGTGCATCTGGCGCGAAGGCGCCATTCTTGGCCTTTGCCTCTTTTACAATCTCGACCTAGTGTGGCAGGTAGGGCGCGGGCAGCCTCCCGGTTATTGGGCGGCGTGCGGCCACCGTGTCAACCGCCAAAAACGAGAACCCTCGAGGGCCCCTAAATCCGCTCGGCTTTAATTATTAGGCCCGAGCCGGACGAGTCCCGCAAGGGACTATTGTTTTGTGTGGTTTCTTATTAATTATTGCGTTCTCCGTAAGGATCGTAACTTGACCCGCTCAATCGTCGCCGAAAACTCACCAAATTTGGCGGAGCCATTTGGGGGGTGCTGTGAAATTTATGTAAAATAGACGTATTGGCCACGCCCAAAAAAATGGCTCCACAGCGCCCCCTCAAAGTTGAACCCCATACAAATGGAAAACGCGCGTTTTTGGCCGAGCCCAAACCCTTGGGTACAAGTGAAAGGGAAACATCAGGACAAACCAAAAACGCAATTGGAGCGCCACGCCCGTACGCACAGGGAGTCGGCCATATTTGACTTTCAATTGAAAAACCGGCTGGACTCAACTTATGTTTTAAGAACTAGTCCCGGTTTTTCATCACATAAAATCATACTTGGCACGAGTGCATCTAGACATCTTGAACTCAAGAATCAAGTAACGGTTTGTAAACATTCCAACGGTCTCCTCAATAACGCCGCGGCGAAGAATGCGTACATTCGGGATTTTGGAGACACTCACGCCGTCACACATTGGCAACAGAGCATATTCAAGTCACTAATGCACCACCCGAAACTGAACAGAACGCAGCCATTAACAATAGCTGCTCCCAGGACAGCGCCCCTACTATACCTTGAAAACTGCAGTTTGGAAAATTTTTTTTAAACAACTTTGCCAGTATGTTCTTAAAACACTGACTCAAACAAAACATACATTACAGTCATGTCATATTTTCATAAGATGTGGGCCGTGGCCAAAGAAAATGTCTCAAAAATGCACATTAATCATCATAATTCAAACATGCAATAAAAACAGTGAGCCATACTTGGTGGTCACTAATGCACCACCCAAGCTGAACCAAACGCACTCATTTTAGACCAACTTCACTACAGTATTTCACCAACTTTTCTTACCTTGAAAAATAGTTTGACGATTTGTATGGAAACGTTGCATGCATATTCTACACAAATAAAACAAAACAAAAAATATATTACAGTCATGTCCATATTTTATAAGATTGGGCGTGGCCAAGGTCATGTCTCAACAATGTAGTGAACCATAGGGCCTTGCTAATGCCTGACGCAGTCAGACCGTCGGAAGCTAAGCAGGGACGGCCCTGCCAAGGACTTGATGGGGAGACCGTTTGGGAACACCAGAAGCCTGGGAAATAGTAGTGTGTGTGGTTGGTGGTGGTGGCTGATGGTGCAGACTGGTTGCCTCGCTTGTCAATCACCCAGTAGGCGAGTGAATGAATAATGCAAGGAAATTGGTAAAAGTGACTTTGAGCACTGGAAAAGCGCTATATAATAAGACAATGCATTATAATTATTCTTATAACAATGCCAACGTTATTGTTTTATAAATCGAACATCCATTGGAAATTGAGCTCCACTGGTATCACTAATGCACTAAACCAAGCTCCACAGAATGAAACTCATTAAAAGACAACTTCACCACAGTAAGCACCACCTATCGAAGAATGTGGGCGGTGCAAGGACGCACAGAAGTCATCCCCATTTTCACTTTTAAATTGGAAATCCGTCAGGACTCATCTTATGTTTTAAACAACTAGTCCTGATTTTTCAGCAAAATCCGCTTCACACCTGGTTTATAACAGACTCTAGAGACACGGGCTACAAAACAACAGGTAGGCTTTTTCACATTCACGCCTTCGGTTCAAATAGGCCCCGCCCACAAAATACATGCCTTTTTCCTGTACATTTACAACACCTCGCAGGCAGCGCTCTATCCAATCTGGATCATATTTGGGCTGACATAAGGCCTCTTATGGTCGAATTCATAGAGCTCAATAACTGCCACGGTGCTCCCCACTATAGCGCCCCTAGCTATACCTTGAAAAATTTTAGTTTGTAAACCGATTTATAATGAAACTTTGCAGATATATTCTACACATTCAAACAAACAAAAATATATTACAACAATGGCTCTATTTGCTTTGTTCTCCTTAAAATTTAGGCCCGAGCCGGACGCAGTCCCCGGCAAGGGACTATTGTTTTTGTGTGGTTTCTTATTATTATTTGCGTTCTCCGTAAAGGATCGTACTTTTGACCCGCTCAACGTCGCCGAAAACTCACCAAATTTGGCGGAGCCATGGGGTGCTGTGAAAATTTATGTAAATAGACGTATTGGCCACGCCCAAAACAAAATGGCTCCACAGCGCCCCCTCAAAGTTGACCCCCATACAAATGAAAACGCGCGTTTTTGGCCGTAGGCCCAAACCCTTGGGTACAGTGAAAGGGGACATCAGGACAAACCAAAAACGCAATTGGAGCGCCACGCCCGGACGCACAGGGAGTCGGCCATTTTGACTTTCAATTGGAAAACCGGCTGGACTCAACTTATGTTTTAAGGAACTAGTCCCTGGTTTTTCATCCACATAAAATCATACTTGGCACAGTGCATCTAGACATCTTGAACTTCAAGAATCAGTAACGGTTTGTAAAACATTCCAACGGTCTCCTCATAACGCCGCGGCGAAGAATGCGTACATTTCGTGGATTTTGGAAGACAGCTCACGCTCACAGGCATTGGCCCAACAGAGCTCATATTCAAGTCACTAATGCACCACCCGAAACTGAACAGAACGCAGCCATTAACATATAGGCTGCTCCCAGGCCTACCTCATCTACACATGTGGTCACTGCATACTCGACAGTGACCAATGACCCTGACAGTCACATGCGCCTCAGTCGGAGCTTTCCGAAAATGTATAACATGTGGGGGTCAAGTTAACCACTCCACTTATTATGCCTCGTCAAACTGGCCGAATAGCGCCACCTGCTGGCTTAAGATGGCTTTAAGTGGCTTGTAAGTGGCCCGCCCATCCTCCGTGAAAATAGCCAGAGTTCTTCTTCTGGCAGCATGATGGCCTCTGTCAGAGTTTCTCCTGAAAATCGCCATTTTTCCCAAATTCCCCTTTATTCACAAACAGCCACACTTTTAGACTCATACATAGTTTTACTACCCCTCTGTTACAGAAAGAAGCTGTAATTTGAACGTTTTTGCCTCCAAAATCAGGTTTTTGGAAAGTACAATCACAGGAAGTTCAGATAGGCTGTTTCCTGTCCGTCTCTCCGTTTATTCCTCGTACTATTTTGGTCTCACCAAAATATTCCGTCATCTATCGAGACTTTTGTGGGGCTGGAGCTCCTTCTCAGATCTTTGGACGCCCAGGGAATTAGCCCTAATTACAAAATGTTTCAATAAATATTGCCTGAAATGTAATTCCGTTTTCTGTGAACACACGAGTGTAACTGTTGAGATGAGATTAATATAAAATCCGCAGTGTTGTTGCTTAAGCTTGTATAGCTCCGTTAGTACAGTGCCGGGTTCCCATCCATTAGATTGCCGGTTCAAACCCCACAGTGACTTCTTTTTTTTTCTTTTTATTTGTGACTCAGTACCTACTGCGAAGAACCTGAATCGGCGCCTATGGCCCCACCCTCACTAAAAACGGGGAAATGACCCACACATTGTCCAAGCCTAGACTACATGAGCGCAAGGCGTTTCATAAGATATTTGTCAGTTCGGTTGTAAAAGTGTCTGTGCTTGTCTAGCTCCGTTTATAGAGTGCAGGGTTTAGATTGCCAGTTCAAACCCAACCATGACTTTTTTTTTCTTCTTTTTTTAATGAATATTTATTAAATCCTCATTAATAACGAGGAAAGAACAGTTTCAAAATATGAAAGAAATGTGGGGACACTAGGGAAACACTTGAGGCAAAACTGGGGAGGGTGTTGAAAACGATCAAGAAATGGAGGGGGTGGGGGAAAATGACCTGAAATGACCTCTCTCCTCCAGTGCATGGTGGGATCTAATTTCGCCCTGGTCATTTAGAGAATAGTAGTAGCCCACATTAGGCATACCATCACACAGAGTTATAGCTCAGAGATAGTGTGCTGGTCTTTGGTGCAGGAGGTTGCTGGTTCAAACTCAACAATATTTTTTTTTTCTTTTTTGGTTTGGACTGGGCATCTACTGGGAAGAACATAAATCGGCGCCTATGGTCCCAACCTTATTAAAAACGAAGAAAGAACAGTTCAGAAATATGCACAACTACACAGAAAGACATGGGGGACAGTAGGAAAACAATAGAGGAACAACTGGGGGAAAATGTCGAAAACAATGGAGAAAATGGAGGGGCAAAATTACCTGAAATGACCTGAATGACCTCTCTTCCCAAATGCCTTGCTTGGACATATTTTCACACCCGGGGATTTAGAAAAAGTAGCCCGTATCAGGTTAACCTTGGGGTCGTGTTATAGCTCAGTAATAATGTCCTTGTCTTTGATGCAGGAGGTTGCCAGTTCAAACATGGTATTGACACTTTTATAATGCTTTCTCTTTTCACATGGGCCACTAAAACTCTGAGCCAGATACAACTCCAGAATGAGCACCAAGTTATGTAGACACAATTATTTATTTAGCCACTTTTCTACCTTTCACTGCCATTTTCCTCTACTCGTGCAGATCACTGCTCTTTTTTCTGCAAATACAAGAGTGCACATCTGTCCAGATGCTGTTTTGCCTGCTGGCTTCTCCCGAGTATTGCAGTTCACTGGCCATAGCAGGTATTTCAACTATAGAACGAGTGAAAAGCACCGCTGTGGTGAACGTGAGGCCGGGCCCTGAGGCTGAAGCAAGAGTGGGCTGGCATCATAGATACCTGGGGCAAGAGTACGGTGTGACGAAGGCAAGACGAGAGTGGGCCGGAGCAAGAGTTAGCAGAGAGCACACAGGTTGTGTGTGAGACCGAGGGGAGAGCAGGTTTGGGCGAGAGCGGGGCGGTAGCAAGGGGGGCGGTCGCAGGGGGGCTGCGCCAGGGGCGAGGGCCTCCATCGCCGCTTGCGGCTTTAATTATTATTATTTTTCCTCTCCCCCTAAAAAGCCAGTTTCGGCAACTTCCCACTGATGAAAAGTCCTGAATTTTGCCCAAAATTCAAATAGGTGAAAAAAAAAACCTTCACATCTCCAAATGTAAAAATTAAAAAAAATGGCGCGTCAGCGCCCCCTGGAAAAACCACGTTAACATTGCGCCCTATGGCCAGACCCCCCAAAATCCCGGAATCCCCGAAAATTTAGTTCGTCGTAGACGAACAAAATTCGGCACAGTGATTGGTCACGTGAAGCCAAACAAAAAAAGATATTACGCGGTTGCTAGGCAACCATCAGGAGAGCGGCCATATTGGCCAGAAGAGCGATCTGGCGCCGAAGGCGCCATTTCGTGCCCTCGCATTTGAACGAACTCGTCCTAGGGCGTTGAACGCAGCGACTCCACGTTCGCTCCAGATCATCTACACAAGTGGGACATCAAAAGTTATTAAAAACTTTCTAATAGGATTAACGGTGTTGTCATGGCAACGCCATGAATTCGGCGTCCATTTTCAGCGCTCGCCGCCGCGTTCAAACAGTCATAACTCACACAAACTGTGGCCGATTTGAGCGAAACTTGAATCGTTGGTCGAGTCTTTGACCCCGGATGTTTTGATATCTGAAATATGAAAATGGGCGCAATAGCGCCCCCTGCAGAGCACCAAATAAAAATTAATAGGGAAAAAAATTTAAGTTTGTCGTAGACAAAAGAAATTTGGCACAGACATCCGTCACGTGACCCCGAACAAAAAAGTCATTGAGGCCACGCCCCTTTTCTCACCGTGTTGCCATGGCAACGACCCGATGTCAACTATGGCGCAGCCAAACCAAAATTGGTACACGCGTGCATCATGACAGTCCGAACAAAAAAGTACATTACATGGTTGCTAGGCAACCAACAGGAGGGCGGCCATTTTGGGAAAAATGTAGTAATCTGGCGCCAAAGGCGCCATTTCGTGCCCTCGCATTTGAACGAACTCGTCCTAGGGCGTTGATCGCAGCGACTCCCCGTTCGCTCCAGATCATCTACACAAGTGGGACATCAAAAGTTATTAAAACTTTCTAATAGGATTAACGGTGTTGTCATGGCAACGCCATGAATTCGGCGTCAGTTTTCGGTGCTCGCCGCCGCGTTCAAAGAGTCATAACTCGCACAAACTGAAGCCGATTTGAGCGTAACTTTAATCGTTGGTCGAGTTGTCGACCCCGGATGTTGTGATTTAGGAGATTTGAAAATGGCCGCGATAGCGCCCCCTGCAGAGCACCAAATAAAATGAATGCAGAATAAGATCAAACTTTGTCGTAGACAAAAGACATTTGGCACAGACGTGCGTCACGTGATCCCGATAAAAAAGTCAATCATGGCCACGCCTCTTTTCCCATCGTGTTGCCATGGCAACGACCCGGTGTCAACTTTGGCGCAGTCAAACCAAAATTGGTACACACGTGCGTTAGGGTGCATCAAACGCCCCATTTTTTTTTAACTTCAATGGATCATTTTGTCCCCTGTCTAGTTTTTTTATATATAAAAAAAAGAAAATGTATGGCAAAGTTTGGTGAAGTTTGAAGTACATTTAGGTGGTCCACCATTCAACTGAATTTTGTCTAAATATCGAAAATTCGCCATTTGGCATATTTCCATTTCATTTTATGTCATTTTGTTAAATAATATTGCATACAGAGTTGTATATAGATATTGCAATAGTAAATTCTCAGTTTTTATCTGATTATATTCAATAGTATGATGCTACATTTATACAACGAGTGTTAGAAGTGTTCATTATATAACATTAACCATTCGCTACATCTTTTAAATGTTTCAACTCATCGGAGACAATAGTTTCAACGCAATGAATTCAGATAGTATATGTTGTTTTCAACATTGTTCTAAATGATTTATCCAATGTTTAAAAAGTTAAATATAGTTAAATTTATTCTACATTCAGCAATGTTTTAAAGTCAATGGTAGTTATTTGGTAGATTCTTCAGTTAGTCGCTATGTCCTTTGCCTTTTCGCAAGTTGGGCTGTTCTTTACGGTCCTTCTCAACAACTTGCAGCACGTTCTGGTAATGTCCTTCACCCCTTGCTGATGCCAAGAAATCTGAGCTAAGCTTAACACCTGTCTCAAGATTCAAGATTTTTTTTTAATTTGTCAAACCATGTGAATGATTTGAAATTAGATTTCTCTCATTCTTGATTGTGGAGCAGGGGGTGGGGGAAGAGGGGTGGGAGGGAGTTCACCTTCCAATGGCCTTGTGTATGAAACTGTTCTTAAGTCGACTGGACCTGGCCCGTAGATTCCGCAGTCTCCTCCCTGAAGGCATTACCTTGAAGAGACTGTGTGATGGGTGCATAGGGTCCCTGGTGATTCTGACGGCTTTGCGGGTGAGACGGGTGGAATACATGTCCTTAATAGAGGGGAGAGGGGCTCCACAGATCATCTCCGCTGCTCTCACCATGCGCTGGAGGCTCTTTCGGCAGGAGGCAGTGCTGGCGCCGTGCCACACAGTGATGGAGCTGGTCAGGATGCTCTCTATAGTCCCTCTGTAGAAGAACCTCACAGTGATGGAGCTGGTCAGGATGCTCTCTATAGTCCCTCTGTAGAAGTGCCACACAGTGATGGAGCTGGTCAGGATGCTCTCTATAGTCCCTCTGTAGAAGAGCCACACAGTGATGGAGCTGGTCAGGATGCTCTCTATAGTCCCTCTGTAGAAGTTGCACATAAACGAGGCTGGGACTCTGGCTCTTCTTAACTTGCGGACAAAGTAGAGACACTGATTACTTTTCTTGACCAGTGATGTAGTGTGCATGGTCCAGGAGAGGTTCACTGTGATATGCACACCCAGGAGCTTAGTGCTAGTCACCCTCTCCACTGCAGCACCGTTGATTATAATCAAGCATGCTCCTCTAATAATTATTAGAGGAGCATGCTGGACCCGCGCTCTTCGAAAATCCATAACAATCTCTTTTGTCTCCTCCATATTTAGAGAGAGATTGTTCTGTGTGCACCACATGGCCAGACTGCTCACCTCACTCCTGTAGTTTGACTCGTCTCTGTTGCTGATGAGACCCACCACTGTTGTGTCGTCTGCAAACTTGATGAAGAGGTTTGAGTTGTACTTTGGAGCGCAGTCATGGGTCAGCAGAGTGAACAGGAGGGGGCTCAGCACACAGCCTTGGGGAGCCCCCGTGTTCAGTGTGATGGTTCTGGAGGATTTCCGCCAACACGTACAGCCTGTGGTCTCCCCGTCAGAAAGTCCAGCAGCCAGTTGCACAGTGATGTGTTGATCCCCAGGTGGAGCAGTTTGTGTATTAACTGCTGTGGGATTATAGTGTTGAATGCTGAGCTAAAGTCTAAAAACAGCATTCTGGAGACTTGGATGACTCAATCTTCAGATCATCAAAAACATGACACAGGATAATCTCACCAACATGGTGACGACAGGCTGACCAAAGGAGAACCTGTCCAAGCTGCTTCTGGACTGTCACACAGGCTGCAGTTACGTGACCTGTATTTGATTCTGTGGTCATGAAAAAATGGTCTGGATTATTGGCACACTACAGCTAAATCCCCAAAACAGCGCGGCACTCAATGTGTTAACAGTCAACATGTGCTAAATCTAACAGCCCTGTAATGACTAATAACAGTTTGCATATAACATTTGTAAAACAGGCTCTAGAATTGCGACAACATGAAAGTATAACATATTAAGTTCAATAAAAATTAAAATTAAAAGGTTTAATACAAAATTAGATAAAATTGAAATATTTTGTAAAAACTCACTTTCAAAGATTGCAGACTTCACAAACAGCTTGAATAAACAAGCAAAGAATAGTTATTTTATCAAATTCAGTACCATTGTAAAATATTACATAAGTAAAGAGCAAATAACATTCAACTACATGAATATCGCTATAGAATGCCCATATAACCCAAGGCAAATCTTGCTTATTGAGGTGGACCCCCTAAACAATGTTGGAATTAGACAAAAATTGGTAGAAATTCTTTTTATGACCAAAGGAATGTTTTTAAACTGGGGACAGAATAATTGGTTGACATTGGGGCGTTTGATGCACCCTAGCGTGCGTCATGACTGTCCGAACAAAAAAGTACATTACATGGTTGCTAGGCAACCAACAGGAGGTTGGCTATTTTGGGAAAAATCGAGTGATCTGGCGCCGGAGGCGCCATTTCTTGCCTTTGCTCTTCGACCTAGTGTGGCAGGTAGGGCGCGGCAGCGCCTCCCGGTTATTGGGGCAACGTGCGGCCACCGGCGTCAACCGGCCAAACGAGACCCTCGAGGGCCTCTAAATGCCGCTTGCGGCTTTAATTATTATTATTATTTGTTTTAACATTCAGCCTAAAATAAAAATGCTAATGCTCTTGAACATAAACTTGAACGTTTTTTTCTTAGATGCCAAGGCCTCCAGCCTGCAGTGATGAAGAAATTTTGGACATTCTTGTTGTGGCCAAAGAGAGGATTGCTACTAGACATTTGATTGCTGGCCCCACACACCCAGTGTGGAATGATCTCAGTGAACAGCTTCAAATGAGGATGACATCAAAAAATCTTTACACTTTGTGAAGCTTAATCGTCACAACTGTTGGGAAAAGATTGGACTGGACATTGACAATGATAGCACTGATGAGGGGAGTGCAACTGATGACACAATCCAAACAGAGGAGATCAACTTTAAATTTGTCATCCCCATCGAGGACTGGAGAACACATTGGGTTGAAGAAGTGGAATATGCAGATAAAGACAGAAAAACAAGGAAATACACCATATTAAAGCGTGGTATGGTGCAATCAACTAAACGAAAAAATATGGGACACAACCAAATGTTCGCGTACTCTTTCCTTCAAAAGGTTCAAGGTAAAACTCAGTAGTATGGACAAGTGTGTAACCATAAGTGGACAATGCACTGAATGTGAGGCTGTGTTATCTGCTTGGGCCGATAGCATTCCAGCTGAGGGTCCAGTGGTGATGCATGGATTAATAACAAAAATAAACAACACATGTCACACAGGAAAAGCAAAGAGGCAACTCAATGGTGAACGGAGAATGGCGGTGGCTAATGAGTTGTGGGAGAGCAAAAAAATGCCACAAGTGTGGCAAGCGGCAGAAGCTAATTCTATGATGAAGATTGGGGATCAAGAGCCCAGTCATCTCCCAAGTCTAACAGTTTTAAAGCAGTACTAAGTAACTTATTTAGCTTAATAAATCCTTTTCATAGTCCCTCTGATGGTAATACAGGTGTTTATGGGGCAACTGGGGGGTCTTTCATCTCCCCCTGCTGTCTCTGGCCAGAAAACAGCACTTGCAGCTTTGCCTGCCTCCGCCCCGGTGGCAGTCTCGCAGCTCTGTTCTCGTTCTCGCGGCACGACGAACTGCTTTACGACAGCCCAATACACACTAATGTTAGACTATCACCAGCCCCATGGCTGCTCACGGTTGTGTACAAATTCTCCTATCTCAAATTTATATCATGGCGGAGCCAGCAAAAAAAGGCAAAGAAGACCTTTGTCCGAGGAGGGGAGGAAAATTAAACAGGAATCTGACCGACAGAGATCGCATACGCGAATCAACTTGGGGAAGGCATTTGCTGGATGGCGAGAGCTCAAAGAAAAAGAAGGCTGTAAATTGGACGCAGACTTGGCGATTTTGTTGTTGGACTTGTAAGTACTTCATATGATAACGTCTATATGGCAACGTTTATTCAAAAAAGTAGGATTTTTCAGTGATCGGTTTCTCTTCAAATTTATCAACATCAGTGTGTAGCCATCTTGCTAGCAGATGCTAGCAACTGTTCACGAGCACCAAACTAATCTAGTAATGACTGTAGCTTTGACAATAGCCGCGTGAAACGTGAGTGAATTTACAAGCGAACTTATAAAGCTAACGGATAGCTATAATGTACTGTACAGTGGAGTCAAAATTGACAGGACAGGTGCTATGTGCCAATGGCTCCGTGCGCACTCTGAGTTAGTATGATCCGCGATCATTGTCAGCGAGGAGAGGGCTGGACACAGGTGGACACTATGTATTTGTTTTATACGTCTGCATTTTGATAAAGGAGTGCTTTAGGCAAATATTTTATACTTTGAAATCTGCTGACAGTTACTGACGTTGTGAAAGTAGCGTAACTTTTCGAGTCGGTACGTTACGACCAGGGCAAAGCTAGCTTCATGTTCTGTGTAGAAACACTTGCATTGCAATCGGTAATTCTTTCTCCATAAGAACTGTGACATTTCATTTTTTCCCCTAATAGTTATAATCGTTGGCAAACGTCAACACCGAGCAAAGTGCCAGCGTGTAGCTGTGGGGTGGGGCGGGCGGCGGAGGGTGCGGAGTATTTACGACAGTGACATAACCCAAAGTGACCTTTAGGGGGAGCGCTAAGCGCAAGTTACTTAGTACTGCTTTAAGAAAGGCCAAACATGAGAGAGGGGCCAAAAAACTCAAGGACATCAATCCAATACTTTCCCTTGAAGAAATGAAGCACAGTGTGCTTTATTCTGGTAGCATTCATGACATTGGGCTTAACAGGTTTTTCTGCTACTACTGGAACAACTTCAAGTGTATAACTCACTGTCAAAGCAAGGAGCCTCTGTTTGTTTTGATGCTACAGGCACTGTAGTAAGAAAACTGAAAAGACCAAATGGAACATCTGGCCATATCTTTCTTTACCAAGGAGTGCTGTTTACACAAGATACTCATGTCCCTGTGGTTCAAATGTTGTCTGAACGTCACACTACACTGGCCATAGCACAGTGGCTTCAAGAGTGGAAAGCAGCAGGTGCATATACACCACATGAAGTGGTATGCGATTTTTCTCTCGCTCTGCTTGGTGGTATTGTGAAGGCATTTACAAAACATCCAGATCTCAAATCCTACATAGGTGAATGCAAGATTGTTAGTCACTGGGAATGTCTTCGAAATAAAGGAAATAGAGTGCAGGAGTTCTACATCAGGGCTATGGGTCAGCTGTTGCAGGCAACAACGCTCAACGAAGCTAGAGATCTGATTCAATCAATTGTGATCGTTGCCCTTAGTGAATCAGAAGGAAAAAATAAAGCAGGCATTCCAATTGCATCAGAGACATGCAAAGCAAGCCTTAAAAGAAGATTTGGAGGGCAGCCTGATTATCTCATTCACATAGATGATGAAGTGAATTTTTACAAAGAGGAGGAGTACATTAGGGATAGCAAGAGTGTGGTACAACAGTGGGTCCAAGACATATGCGAGGAAAGAAAGTGTCTTGCTTCCAGTGAAGGTGATCGGGACAACCTGCACTTTCAAATCAAATCAAATCAAACTTTATTTATAAAGCGCTTTTCATACAAGATGTAACACAAAGTGCTTTACAGTGCTTAAAAAAAATCATTAAAATAGTCCCCACCAGCAAATATACATAAATAACAACAACCCCCACCTCCCCCTACCCCACCCGCACACACAGACACATATACATACAGACAGCCCAGTTGTTAAAAGTCTTACAGTGAGGAAAATAAGTATTTGAACACCCTGCTATTTTGCAAGTTCTCCCACTTAGAAATCATGGAGGGGTCTGAAATTGTCATCGTAGGTGCATGTCCACTGTGAGAGACATAATCTAAAAAAAAAATCCAGAAATCACAATGTATGATTTTTAACTATTTATTTGTATGATACAGCTGCAAATAAGTATTTAAACACCTGTCTATCAGCTAGAATTCTGACCCTCAAAGACCTGTTAGTCTGCCTTTACAATGTCCACCTCCACTCCATTTATTATCCTACATTTACCTGTTTGAGGTCTTTAGCTGCATAAAGACTTCTGTCCACCCCATACAATCAGTAAGAATCCAACTACTAACATGGCCAAGACCAAAGAGCTGTCCAAAGACACTAGAGACAAAATTGTACACCTCCACAAGGTTGGAAAGGGCTACGGGGAAATTGCCAAGCAGCTTGGTGAAAAAAGGTCCACTGTTGGAGCAATCATTAGAAAATGGAAGAAGCTAAACATGACTGTCAATCTCCCTCGGACTGGGGCTCTATGCAAGATCTCACCTCGTGGGGTCTCAATGATCCTAAGAAAGGTGAGAAATCAGCCCAGAACTACACGGGGGGAGCTGGTCAATGACCTGAAAAGAGCTGGGACCACCGTTTCCAAGGTTACTGTTGGTAATATAAGCAGCATATTTAACATCTTTCCATGGACACGTTGGGTATCCTTAACCTCTTCTAATAAAGTAAAGAGTTTAGCAAACATGGCTGTTTTATAAGCTGCTGTGGTGCCAGTGTCATTGGGGGTAAGGCTACAGCGGTCCGCGTGATCGGAGTGTCCTGCTGAATTCCTCTGGCTGTTTCGTTTGGTGGCATGGGGGCTACGCTGGTCTGCAGCATCTGAGCAGCTTGTTAAGTTGCCGGGGTTGTACCGAGGGATGGTAGCGTGGGGGCTTGCGGGCTCCCGTGGTATCGGTGTCTGAACTTGTCATTAGAGTTGGTCTCCACCTTCTTTTTTTTAATGGCAATGTCACGAGGAGTAGGTGGCAGTTCTTCATCAATGTCCATTTCATTATCTGTACAATACAACAACAAAATAAAAGGAATGTATCCAAGTTTGATAAATGAGGGCCATTATCACATTTATCACAGCATGTCTTTACAGTCATCATAGCAGGCCTTCTGTGAGTGAAAAGGCTGCACTCTGTTGACACAGTCTACAAATATTCATAAATAGTACATTACCTTATTTGTTTTGCTTGCACCTCACAATCGGTTTGAATATCCCACACAACTTCTGCTTTTCAGAGCTTTAGCGTAGTTGTCTACAAAGCGCACACACAATTTTAAAGAAGTCTCATCGCCCAGCCCCCTTGCTTGTCCCAGAACATGCACGGTGTACTTTGACCATGAAGCAACAGGGAGGATACTTGTGTTTTTATGTAGCACTCGGATGCATCATCTGTGGGCCAAGTTATTGGTATTATGTCTACAAACTTTGAACCAGAGGTTTCCTTGTTAAATTCTATAACGTTGAAGAACATGCTGCAAATTCAAAGGGTTGGATGTTACACTGAGTGAATACACATACAATGCATGGTGCAAATTAGATAAAATCTCACTTTTGAACCTAAAACCGTCTGTGTGGCGCCCTCTCTACATTTTCGGTTGCACTACATTTGAATTTTGTGTCTGTCCTCTGCATTTGCTCTGCCAGCTGTGTGACGCCACTTTGAGCTGTGTGACGGCCATCGTTCTGCTGCTTGAGGTATAAATGCAGCCAAGTCTCGCACACGCCGGCAATTGAGCGTCTTGGAAGGGGCTCTTGACTGAAAAAAAAAAAAAAAAAAAACTGCTGTTTTGGGGAGACCTTGTCCCTCTTTGCTACTGCCATGTCCTATGGATTTATAATTATACCCCCATGGTTTACGCAAGGATTTTCCCAGTATTTAAGCCTCAAGAGGCCGGTGGACAATGACTACTCTAGGTTAGTATGTTACAATCAGCTACAGCTCATTGTTGATGAAAAGTCTGCATTAAACCACAATTGCGTCAAGCCCCGATCATTGTGTGATCATTATAAAGGCTGTTCTATGTAGCTGCTGGCTTTATTGACGTTATTAGTGCACAATAGGCTGTTTGCCATCACTGGAGCGACCCGAGCTAGCTGTTAGCGGCTACCTGCTTAGCTCCGGGAGAAAACTTCTCGACTACGACTCATTGTAGATACAATGTGAGGAATAAACCACAAAATCAACAAGCCAGGCTCAGTGTGTGATCATCGTAAAGGCTGTTTAGTGTAGTCATTAGTACATTATACGCTAATTATATGCTAACATATCGGTTATGGCCAATTGTAGATGACACGTGAGCAATAAACTTGACCTCCACCTCTGGTGATGAAGGTAAAGAGAAATTCTCCACAAAAGAGCCCTAGATCGCGAAGCTACTGACACTGTCACTCTCCATATTTACTATTAGCCTGCTGTCACGCTGCCAATCAGGGTTGCCAGGTCTGGGCGGCCAAACCCGCCCAAAAATATCTGAAAACCCGCGGACATACGGCGCGGCTGGAATGTTCAATATTGTTTACCAGTAAACTGAGCCCACGTGCTCCCGTGATGAGGAACCGCCCCTTTCTCCCTCTCTTATTGAAAAAGCAGCTCAAAGAGCCTTGGATTTGAGATTTTGTCATTTGAAATAGTGATTATTATTTTTTTTTAATAAATAAGCCAAAATAAATAGCTACATTGAAAACGGCAAGGCGAAAAACCGGACAGTTTTTTTCACCCGCGGAATGGCTTAAAAAAACACGGACCTGGCAACCCTGCTGCCAATGCTGATATCAATCACAGCCCAGAGGGGGTCAGCCCGCACTGTAAATTGTGATTAGTAAACCTTACTCAAAAAAATTGCAGACACAAATTGCCACAATTTAATTGAGTAAAAGTTACCATTATACAATTAAAGCGTCCTCTATATGATCAAGGAAACCTTACTCTTTACAAAGTAAAGTTTACTCTAAATGATCAAGGAAACCTTACTCTTTACAAAGTAAAGTTTACTCTAAATGATCAAGGAAACCTTACTCTTTATAAAGTATAGTTTACTCTAAATCATTAATGAAACTTTACTCTTTACAAATTAAGGTTTACTCTAAATAATCAATGAATCCTTATCTATTAGCGCCTGATTAATGAAACTTGTAATAACCTTAGTATTGTACAATGTATATTGTAAAACATTAATATCAGTCACCTTGAGTCTCTCTCTCTAAAACCAAAAAATCAGGTTAGAAATCTAGGAGTAATCATGGACTCAGACCTGAACTTAAACAGCCACATCAAAGCAATAACATCATCAGCTTTTTACCATCTGAAGAACATTGCTAAGATCAGAGGAATAGTGTCAAAACCAGACTTAAGGTGCGTTCAGACCGAACGTGCGTCCACGCTCCGTCAGCCTCTAGTTGGACGCCAAACATTGCCGCTTCACACTCGCGAGAAACGCCTGTCTGCTGGCGCGTGAAGTTTTACAAGCGTCATAATTAGGAGGCGTGTCATATAACTCAGGCCGAGCGCAAACCGAGATGATCAACTTCTCCTCCATGCTCCAGGTCAGGGGCGCAACTACCGCAACTACCCCCCCTCCCACACACAAATACACACATGGCTCTTTGATGGTTGTTTCTTTTTTTTTTTTTTAAGAAAATAAATACCCTCTGAATTGACTTTATTTTAACGAAAATGTCACTATTTCACACAATATAACATCAATATTTCCCTCTATGGAGTTTATCACAAAAAACAATCACACGGCCGATTAAAAGCTTCTGTTGCTTCAGTCATGTAACTTTTCCTCCTCTCCCTCTCTCTCCCTCGCGCAAGAGGGGAGAAAACAACGCAAGCTTCAACGCGATCTCCTCTGTAACCGTGTTTATTATTTCATTAGCACTTTTATTTCTCAAACTTGTTGCCTTATGCTCACTTTGAGCTCCTCGTGGGGGGTGGAGATGACAGTCCCTCTGCACTCCTCTCTGCCCCACTCCAGCAGTGACTTTTGTTTCGCAAAATAAGCACAACTAAAGTGACGCCTCTCCCCCAAAGAGGAATAAAAAAGAAATACTTCACCACCGCGAACCTGTTCATATCGTTCACTGTAAAGACTCGTTCAAAAGAGCCGGATCGTTCACGACTGACACACATAGACTGTTAAAAAGAACACATCACTATTGGCGCCCCTATGAAAGGCATATATTGCGTATGCCCTTTTTGCGCCACTGCTGCAGGTAACAGGTGACGCTTGTGCTCACTATTTGAGCCCAGTCCCTGATTGGTTAACAAGGCGTAAATGAACGCATGTGTAGATTGTGATTACTTGAGTGCATGAAGCAGTGGGCGCGGCATCGCTGCTCTGTACAGCGCTGTTCTCACTGACTTTGACGCGCGTTTATCCTCATCTGCTCGCATTTGGAACGCTTCATACGCGCGGACATCTTTGCTTACATTTCGACGCGCGTCGAAGCGTCTACATAGGGTTAACATGGAAGTTGGTGGCGTGTCAGCGTTTGGTCTGTACGCACCATTAGAGAGACTCATCCATGCATTTGTCTCCAGCAGGTTAGACTACTGTAACGGCCTGCTCACTGGCCTTTCTAAACGAGCTGTTAGAGCTGCAGTACATCCAGAACGCTGCTGCTCGAGTCCTGACAAAAACCAGGAAATACGACCACATTAGTCCAGTGCTCCGGTCTCTGCACTGGCTTCCTGTCACTCAGAGAATAGAATTTAAAACAGCTCTGCTTGTGTACAAGTATTTTCATGGTTTAGCACCAAAGTACATCTCTGACATGTTAGAGCCGTATGAACCATCTCGGGCCCTGAGAACTTCAGGGAGGGGTCTCCTGGTGGTTCCCAGAGTCAATAATAAACAGGGTGAGGCTGCGTTTCAGTTTCATGCAGCTAAAATCTGGAACAGTCTTCATGAGGATGTGAGACAGGCCTCAACTCTGACAGTGTTCAAATCCAGGCTGAAAACAGCTCTTTTTACCCGTGCATATGAAAACTGAAAGTATTTATCTGCACTCTTGCCTTTTACTGTCATTGATTAACTTTATGTTGATGTTTTCTGTTTTCTTGTAATTTTTTCTGCAACTGTGAAGCACTTTGAATTGCCTCGTGTATGAATTGTGCTCTACAAATAAACTTGCCTTGCCTTGCCATTAATACCCAACATTTCTGGTTGTGTAATAAAACAAGTTGGTTAGAACAAAAGAGCATTTATTTTTTTAAATAAACAACAAACGGTTTTCTTCGAAAAAATAGAGAAATTAGACATCAGTAATCTCTTGGCCAAATGTAAAAGGTTTTTTCTCTGCATTTCAGAACAGATTATTTCTGAATTCCTCCAGTAGTTTATCTAAAAATTGCTCAACTATTTCAGGAGCACATGGTTCTACCTCAGAATCTGGCTGCTCAGGGTACAAGTTGTTTTGCTCTACATTGGTATCCTCACTGTGACCCTCAGTGTCAGAAGACTGCAAGACAAAGCATCTATGTTTCCCGTAGACATGTTTTCTAAAAGAATTAAACTAGGAAAAAGTTGACTGCCAGTCATTTATACCACAGGTGATACTAAAACCTGGCATGAACAAGCCCAACATGCTGAAATAACTTAAGATTGCACTTGGGGCACTGGTATAGTTGTGGCATGGTGATCTAGCACAGATGGTTGATGATTCTACAGTTCGAGTACAGTTATTGGTAGAGTCTTGTTTCCCTCTTCCACAATGCGCCTCTGAAGAAAGGTGCAGGCGTGGTGGATATGCAATGTTGAAAACGAAGTACATACTGAAGGCTGTAAGGAAGGCTTCTACACCATCTACTTTCACCACACTGGGCTCAACACTGGTCGTCATAATTTTCCAATCGTTCTTCTTCAGTTGAATGGTTGGATAGGGTTTAGCAGGATCCCCCTAAATAAATGAAAAACAACAAAAGGTAACATATCAGCAAATTCACATAAATTACATGATTTTAAAATGTTTACACATTAGATGAGCAAATTATGAATATACCAACATAATTCCTATTTCAAGTAAATTTGTTTTCCCATTCATATAAGATCTAGTAGTCAGCAATGTAGACAATTCAGATGCCTACCTCTCCCAGTGTGATGTAGTGTTTGATATTCTCGTTGAAAATGGATGTCAAAAGGTTGAGTCCAGCTCTGAAGTAGACTCCTCAAATACAAGAAAAACAAAACTCAATCACAGATTACAAAGTGCAACTACAGCAGATCTACTTTCATGTTTATTGGCATTGACTACCTGGTAGATCTTCAGCCAGGGCATCTTGTCGGGCATCAGTGTAATCTTTGGCCACCTTAGACTTTCCCTGTGCAAGCGATGGCAGAAGGCGAATGTTGCAGGGTGAATTCTCATCAATACACTGTAGAATATACAAACACATGATAGATTAAGTATTGATAAACCAACTGTCTGTGATGCATTAATGCAGTGGCATTTTTACAATGAACAAAACTACACTGACAAAAGCATTGAAATTAGGGACAAGACAATCAATGATATTGTTTATCACAATAAAAACAATTGATCATTACAATAATTGTCATTTATTTGGACCACATTGCTTTTTTTGCTTTTCTTTCTATTTTAGTGTATGAGGAATTCATATTATTTCCTAATCCAGCTGCTTTTATTTCTGTGTGCTGCACCGTAGTCCCATCAAAAGGTTTGCTTTGAAGTTACCACCTCTGCTTTCTACATGACTTAGACCAGTAAAAAGAGTAACACAGACACGCATATTTTGTGATGTATTTCGAATTTACTTAATTTAAAAACACACGGACGTGTTCAAATCCCCCGTGTCGCGCTGTGTCTCCCCCCACGGTCACTGGCTACACCACAGCAACATGGGGAGCCGATGGAGACCAATAGAGACTCATGACACAGCTAATCCTGTCAGTGCAATCAGGGCACTCTGGATAATCTCACCCGTCTTTACAACATTTTATTATATTTATATTTATTGAAGATAGCTTTAGCATTAGCATGCTAAAGCTAGCGGGAGCTAACTGTCGCATTTTGCGCAGTGATCAAAAAGAAATTTGCGGAGGTTAAAGCTAACTCAGCGATTGGATTCTCCAGGTTCTTCCCGTTACAATGATATACAGCATGTATATCACTCAGATTTAGTTGGTGAAGGTTGTGTTCACCAACTAAAGCAGATGCAGATGAGGCTCGGTTCATTTCAGTAAATGGCCTTCGCCCCGGTTCAACATCTACGCGACTCTCCAAAAAGTCCGCAAATAATAATGCTCTCACATGAATGCCACCACGCCACACGGGTGATAGAAATGATCTAATGTACAGTAGCGTGTATGTCAGATAATGCCTATCGCCAAATAATGTCCAGTTATAGAAAAATTAGACTCTGAAAGGGGTGGACTCGCTGCAAAGTCAGAAGGGGACAACGTAAACAGGTAGCCCGGGGAGAGAGGCAGCAGCAGCCCCCATAGAGAAGAGCAGTGTAACTACTCGTTGTATATCAGTGCGTTCGCCCATACAAAAAAATCTGTTTAATTTAACATTTATAAATATCTGATCTTATCAAATACATTTGATTAAAAAAAATTAAAATACGCAAATTGAATTGCAAGCTGTTTCTCTTAGTGGAAACACTTTAGGCCTACATAACTGCTGATAGACAATAAATACACGTTACATCTGACAGTAGGTAGTTCAACATATGGAAATAATCTAAAAAGCGATAGTTATTAAAAATATTTACTTACTGTACCAAGTAGACAGCAATGCTCACATTCAAGTCCTCAGTCCGTTAGGAACATGGCCGCCAAGACAGGAAGTGATTTGAATTGCCATGTGGTGTAAAACTGAACTGCGCATGTCACTTAAACTTACTCAAGTAATATCAGCATCATTTTGTTTATAAGATTAAGTAAAACTACTGACTTTACACTCATCATTTAAGTAGTAACTGATACAGAAACATGATAAAGAATAACAGGCCAATACTGAGTAAGTGTAACTTGACCATATCTTGTAAAACTCTGTTTTTGACATTAATGTATAGGTTACTTATTGTGAGTAGGTAAACAGAACACTTTGGGAAAATTTAAGTAAGGTATTATCAATTTACTTAAGTGAGGTTGGTATTAGGATTTACAGTGCGATGTTCCCCGGGTCCGATGTTCCCGGGTCCGATGTTCCCCCGTACCTATGTTCCCCGGGTCCGATGTTCCCCGGGTCGAGCAACATCGGACCCGGGGTACATCGGACCCTCCGAACGCCAGAGGGCCCGGTGTTCCCCGGCTGCGGGTCTCGCTCATAGACATGTTATTGCTGCGCGTCTTCATGCGCCCGACAATTAAAGTCCTGCTGTAAACTCTTCTAACCGATAGGCCTATAGGCAGTAAACACTCGCCTCTCACCGCTCTTTCTTCTCTCTTCACCGCCTGGCACAGCACGGCCCGGTACGCGCGGATAATGGAGCAACAAGCGGCTTGGTTTCGCTCATAAACCCCAGTTACCTACGTAACTACGGTTCTATGAATATGTTGCGAAGCCCTTTAGGCTTTCGCTGATGAATAGTCTCTCGGAAGCTCCGCTTCCCGCCCTGAGAAGATCAAACGATCTACCGCTCCAATCACCGTCAGAGCCTAGCACAGCCCTAGCCCTATAAATAGGGCCTTAGCCCACCGCTCTTCTCCTTTGAACTCAGCCGTCGGAGGAGAGGACTTGCCTGCTGGCCTGAAGCTAAAGGGCTTCGCAACATATTCATAGAACCGTAGTTACGTAGCTGATGCATAAGCCATCGCGAAGCCGAGGAGACCGATGTACTCCCAGCAGGCATGGACTCAAGTGATTGGAGCGAGCCCGGGGCTGACATGCACACCGACAACCCATGTGTCGGCAAGGCACAAGCCCACAGGCCGGGTGAGGAGTGCAGTCACCATACAAGGTACCACAGATTCTCACCACAGAGAAAACGGGGATGCCACCCCAGCCGCCAACAGCGGGGGCTGGGGCGTCCAGTTTAAAAGTATGTGGGGGTAAGGCCGCCTCTCCCAAGAGCGCCAGCACCCCCAGGAAGGAATAATGGTCAGTTCTAGACAGGCAGCCTCTCTCAAGAGCGCCCGAGGAACCCAAACCTACCATGCCAATAGCGGGTGTATCCCAGGCCGCCTCTCTCAAGAGCACCGGACACACCCAACATGCCCCAGCCAGGCCGCCACTCTCAAGTGCGCCGCTGGGAGCTAAGGTCGCCACCACTCAAAACAGAATGGGCGACAGAGTCCGAGGCGACATCCAGCAGGTAAAACTGCACAAAAGTTGAAGAAGAGGACCAAGAGGCCGCTCGGCAGATTTCCTCCACCGACGTGCCTCGAAACAGCGCCACGGGGCCGCCACTCCACGTGTGGAGTGAGCCCTGACCACCCCCGGCGGCGGCAGCCCCTGCGCCTCGTAAGCCATGCGAATAGCGAGGCAAACCCAGTGGGCCAAACGCTGGGGGACAAGGGGGCACCCCAATTTCTGGCTCCTAGTCCAACAAACAATTGGTCTGACCGTCTGAAGCCAAACGTCCGATCCAAATAACAGCGCACAGCCCTCACTGGGCAAAGGCTGTGACGACGCTCATCCTCCGCAGAAGCATGCGGAGGAGGGAAGAAGGGTCTCACCCTGATCACTCTGGACCTGAAGGAGGACGTGATGACTTTGGGCTGGAAGGCCGGGTTGGGCCATAGTTCCATTAGACCATCGTCGTCGGCAGGGAGAGACAAGCAGGACGGATGCACGGAAAGTGCGCACAAATCGCCCGATCTCTTGGCCGAGGCCAGAGCCAAGAGCAACGCTGTCTTGTAGGACAGCCAGGTAATGTCCGCCCTGCCCAGGGGTTCGAAGGGGGGCCCGGACAGGCCCTTGAGAACCACCTGAAGATCCCATGATGGGGCGGTTCGGCGCACCGGCGGTCTGAGCCGGCGCGCCCCCCGCAAGAAACGCTTCACCAGGGGTGACTATGGGCCGTAAGGCTGCCAAACCCCATGTGACCCGTAGTGATGGCCGCCGCAAAAACTCCCAGAGTAGCGGCCGCCCTGCCCCTGTCCAGTAGGTCCTGGAGGAAACTCAACACATCCTCAATGGAGCAAGATGTGGGGTCCAACGACCTACCAGAGCACCATTCGGCGAAAAGCCACCAACGGACCTCGTAGGCCTTGGTTGTGGATGCGGCCCGACCTCCCTGGATCGTAGCCACCACCGAGGGGGGAAGGCCTAAACGGAGTAGCTTCCCCCTTTCAGCTTCCAAACCACGAGCCGGTGTCCCAGAACCGGGCGTGATCGGAGGGCTCCCTCGGCTTGGACTAAGGCGTCGGGCCGGTCTGGGAGGGGCCTTGGTTGGGTGAGGGCCATTTCCACCAAGTCCGAGTACCACCTGGCACTCGGGCTGTCCGGGGCCACCACGAGAATGAGGGCCTGTTCCGCCCTCACCCTGTGAAGTAGAGACGCCATAAGCCGGAGAGGGGGAAAGGCGTACAGGAGGCCTACTGGCCATGGCTGACGAGCCAGAGCATCCACCCCGAGAGGAGGCTCGTCTGTTGACCTGAGCGAGAACCAGAGTGGGCACTGTGTGTTCTCTGCACTTGCGAAAAGGTCGGCTATCGGTCTGCCGAACCGGAGCCAAACCTCCTCCACGATGACTGGAGCCAGGCTCCACTCGTCCCGCAGGGCGCCTCCCCTGGACATTCTGTCGGCGCCCACGTTGCGTTCGCCGGGGATGTGGCGGGCCGTCAGCGAGGCTAGGTGAGTGTCCGCCCACAGTAGGATTTCCACCGTTAGGCTGTGGAGAGGGGAGACCTGGTCCCCCATGCCTGTTCAGATATGCAGCTACTGTGGTGTTGTCTGTCCGGACCAGCACATGCTGACCCTTCAGACTGGCTGCGAAGTGCAGGAGCACCTTCTGCACCACCTCCATCTCCAGGAGGTTGATGTGTCTCAAAGGTAGGACCAAACGCCGCCTACAGAGTAATGACCCAGCACGCCGCCCCAACCGGTCAGGGAGGCGTCTGTGAACACTTCCACATGGCGGTCCACTAGACCCAGTCGTACTCCCTCTCGGAGCCGACTGCGGACCAACCAGAAGGCAATGTCGTGTCGAGCCGCGGGGGAACCCGCACCGGCCTTGACATCCTTCTGAGACGGGAAAACCACCTCTGGAGGTTCCTCATATGCAACAGGCCCAGCTTCACCACCGGGTGAGCTGCCGCCATCATGCCCAGTAGAGAGCGGATCCGCTGAGGGCGAATTTGAGGCCCTTCCAGTGCGGCCCGACCTAAGTCCACAATCGCCGCCTGCCTCTCCAGTGAGAGCGAGGCTCTCATGTGTCTGGAGTCCAGGACTAGCCCCAAATATTGGAGCCGTTGGGTCGGTTGTAGTTGGCTCTTGTCGCGATTGACTACAAAGCCCAGGCGGGAGATGTGCTCTAGCACTATGTCTGTATGGTCCTCCGCCTCCCCCGGAGAGGGGGCCAGGATCAGCCAATCGTCGAGGTAGGTCAATATACGGAGACCCTGACGACGGAGCGGGTCCAGAGCCGCCTCCACGCACTTGGAGAAGGTGTGTGGGGCCAGCGAGTAGCCGAACGGAAGGCGGCAATACTCGAAGCATCTCCCCTGTACTGAAACCGGAGGAATTTCCTGTGCTCCGGGACGATGGGAATATGGAAGTAAGCGTCCATAAGATCCACGGACGTCATCCAATCCCCGGGCCTGACGCACAGCAGCAGTAGCCTGACTGTGAGCATGCGAAACGGCCGTTTGGCGATACAGCCATTGAGGACGCACAGGTCCAAAATTGGCCGGACGCCCCCACTCTTCTTGGGGACGAGGAAGTATGGAGAATAAAACCCCGTTCCTGCCCTGAGTGGATCTACCTCTGCTATGGCTTCGCGCTGAAGCAGAGAGTTCACCCCCCCTGGAGGGCCGTCGTATCGACGGGGCCTCGCAGTCTTGTCTTGAGCACACCACAGAAGGGTGGGGGCCTCCGAGAGAACTGGAGAGCGTAGCCCTCCGCAGCGTCTTGTTTAGCCACGGCGCTGACAGGAGCCCTGCGCCCCTCCAAACCTGGTAAAACTCTGTTAGAGGCAGAACTCCAGGTCCGCGGGAGAGAGGAGACGTGGGCCCGCCCACAGACTCCCCTCCCGGGGTGAGTCGTGACGTGGGGGCCCTCGCGGAAAGGGCTGCGAAGGAATTATCCTTTTGCTGCCGTATCCAGTAGAGGAGACGGGGAAAGCGTTGCCTTGCGTTTTCCCAGAGTATAAGCAAGTACATAGGCCCGAGGACGAGCCTCGTCAGCGCGGCCAATGAGAAGCCCGTCCGCGACGCCGTTCCGTGACGCGGCTGAGGGAATAATACATCGCGGCTGACTTCTCCTAGGTCCGCAGACCGATGGCAAGGAGGGGTGTGGCCGCGGAGTGTGCTGTGACGCTGGGCCAATCATCGTTCAGGCCGGCGTGTGGGCGTGAACGAGAGGCAAGGCCGAGCTCGAGGCCGCAGAAGGCCTTAGAAGGCCCCACTGTGCGAGCAGAAGGGCGGGCTTTATTAACAAGCGAGCCGCCCGACCCTCGCTGTCAGCCGGCTTCAAAGCACTGAAAATCAGCGATCTCTTCACGCTGTCGTCAGAGATATAAACAGAAGTGTGCTCTTTAGTGATGTAACGGGCCTGACGGCCTTTATTAAAATACTTCCCCCCTCTCCCTCTGGACCCGTAGGACGGACCCTGGTCCCGTCTCGGTTCCTCTCTCCGCTGCAGGTCTGGTCTCGGTCCGGGAGCCCTGCTGGGGCCTGGACGCGCTCTAGGCGGCGAGGGGAGGGCTTCCTCCTCTGTTCGTACAGCGGCCGTCGGACGTCGATTCCCGGGGTCTCTGCTGCTGCGGACGGAGATGTGGAGCCAGCTGGGCCGACGTCTTGGACGCAGCCTCCATACGTTCCACCAGCGTTTGGATATCCGGACCAAACAGGGACGTGGTGGACAGCGGCAGGTCCAAAAGGCGCCGCTTGTCCATGTCTTTGAGCGAGGACAAACCGAGCCACAGATGACGGCTGGCCACCTGTGCAGCGCACATGGTGCGGCCGCCGTCAACTGCGAGCCCCTGGGCCATGCGGAGAAAGGTAGCCGTGGTGTCCTCCGCTTCCTCAATGTCCGTCCTGGACAGCTGTTCTTACCCCGTAGCAGCCTGTCCAAGGAGGCGGCGAGGAGGGTCATATTGTTAGCCAACGCCACAACCTGAGCAGCGTTGGCATAACATCTGTTGAGCATGTTTCCAGTAAGCTTGTCCCGCTCGGAGGGAAAAGCAGTACCGGACCACGGGGAGACGAGGGCAGCAGAGACAGCCGGACGCCGTCCTCAATGGGCGGGACACCGGTAAACTTGGGCCACTCGTCCACACCAGCATAAACCCCGTACGCCAGGGCCGGGCTTTAGCGGCCATGGGCTGAGCCCATTCGCGCTGCGCATAATGCAGCAGCGGCTCCATCCGCGGGGCAACGACATCAGGTCGAGGCCGCCGGGACGGGGAGACGAGGGTCTGCAGGTAATCAACCGCCGGAGCCAGGGGCTGAGGGGAAGCTCCACCTGCATCCTGACCGCAGCGGACTCCATCAGGTGAGGGAAGCGGTCTAGAGGGTAACGCTCCCGCCGCTCCCCTCCTGGGGGAAGAGCGAGAGCACGTCCTCATCATAGCATTGATCGTCATCCTCGTCGTAATCTGCCCAAGCCTTACCTGCCGCTGCGGCTACCGGAGCCGCCGTGACAGGTGCTGGCAGTGACGGACCCTGCCCGGGTGATACCGAGTCCTGATCGGCACACACCGGGGGGTTTTTCCGCAGAAAGCTGCTGCGGCAGGCAGGCAGGCAGGCAGGCAGCGCACGAGTCCCCTTCCTGCGCGACGTGACGCCAGCCCAGGCAAAAAAAGCAGGACTCGTGCGTGTCCGTCTGGGAGAGGGACGCCGGACAGGAGTCGCAGACTCGCACCTCGACACCGGAGGGTGACGCCATCGCAGGTGCTAAGTTCTTGCTTGAAGACATATCTAGTAAGGATTTTCTCAAAGGCGAGCTGAGAGAAAAAAGAGAAGAGCGGTGGGCTAAGGCCCTATTTATAGGCTAGGGCTGTGCTAGGCTCTGACGGTGATTGGAGCGGTAGATCGTTTGATCTTCTCAGGGCGGGAAGCGGAGCTTCCGAGAGACTATGCATCAGCGAAAGCCTAAGGGGCTGAAGCAACATATGAAATAGAACTAGGCTACTGATAACTTTATAACATGTTATAAGCCTGTAGATCTCGCATTGTAATAGCCTGCAGCATGTTTGTACAACCTCAGAATAAGAACATGTCGCAGTTCAGACAAGAAAAGTAAAATTAGCTACAGCAAACTCACCCACACCCACAGATTTCCCTCCGTTTGTTTGACTGTTCGTTGTTGTAGCTCGATCGTGCTTAATCCATGTTTTTCTCCGTGCAACCCCAGCATACTCCATCACGCGGTGTGCGGAGAGCCAAGTGCAGCGGCTCGTGCCATAACCCTCCTAACTCTAAGCTCTAAGTTGTATCTGATGTCTGCACTCCAGCCTTATGAACATTAAATTAGGGATCTTTTTAGAATGGGAAAACACATGCATTGCGTCCTCACTTCTCTCCAGTGCCGCCGCCTGTCATGCGCTCATTACGCACTGTGCTTCAGCCATCAGATGCTCCGAGAGGCTCCACTGAGGCCTCTGTGATTGAATGACGTTGAACAGTATTTGCGCTGCTGTTTTATTAATGCAGCTGACAAAAAACTGATCCATAGATATTAAATGAGAACGATGAGGAAGAGGAGAAAAGGAAAACTGCTAACATGGCCAGTGATCGGGGAAATTACGCAGCACCGGGGGGACCTGCACACCCACTTTGTCCTTAGCCCACCCGACGGTCCTTATCATTCACTTCACTGCCTCTCCCAGGACAGACACATCTGCACGGTCTGCACCGTTGTCTGCAGGACACACATCTGGCTGTCTCTGTGCAGATTGTTGCATCGTGCGCTCTGTTCCTAAAACTTGTGTCCCCGACCTGTCATCCCTTCTTGCACCCTCTCTTTTATCAGCCCCTTTTTCAAATCAATTGACCTTATTTATTGTATTATTCTTATTTATTTTGTGAATTTAAATACGCTTTCACAAGACAGAGAGTTGCATTTGTCCCACTGTTAAGTGTACAGAAGAGAGAAAGAGAGAGGAGAGAATGTGCCGCGGTCCCGCTGTAGCGCGCGGCGATCAAAGGGCTGCGCTCCACATTTATAGAAAGGCCTTCTGTTTTTTCAATGTAGTAATTTTGTTTTCACATTGAAAACAAAATAAAAATTGTAATTGATTTTCGATTATTATTTTGAAATGACAACAAAGAAATAAAAAAAACAAAGAACGAACCACGGCACCTTCTCCGGTCCATGCGTCCGTCCAATATTTTGGACTCTGCTGGACTGAGTCAGTGCAAATGGAGTACTAACTAAAACGAATTAAAAGAAAATTGGAACGAAAAGAATGAATTATCTTCAAATATGATGTTGCAAAAAGGCGTCTTGACCAACTGATAAAAAGGTTCAAACCTAATGTGTGTTTTTACAAAGGAACAATGCACATCTCAGGAAACGAAAATGCTGAAGTAAAAGGCACTGGACTAAAAATACTGGGACTAAATTGGCAAACGAAAAATGATGTATTCGCGTTTGACCTGAGTGATCTGATGGAGCTATTGCAAGAAACCAAAAACACTAAACGAGGCAAGAGACTGCGCCAATTGTTTATCCTATTGGCTTTTTATCGCCTTTCAAACGTGGATTTAAATGCTTCTTTTATGAAATGCTGAGGCGTTGGAAATACGACGAAGACTTGTAACCTTGTAACTTGTTAGAGAAAGTTCTCACGCAAAACATCCAAGCACTTTCAAATCGGAGGTCGTTTAAACAAACGAAGTTTACTATTTTGGAGAGGATGCTCTACCTGTGATGAGCTGACCAGAGTCAGGCTCACCGGCGGGGGTCTGTTGTAGCTTCTCATTCTCAGCTGCGCAAAGCGAGCGCACCTTACCGGACCCGCGCTCCTCCCACAGGGCTCCATTATGCGTAAAAGCATGATGCTCTAAGCAAAATCGCGTGTTTGAAAAACTATGCAGCAATAGTTTCAATCGTCTTCATTTTATTCAGTCAGAGATGTCAAATAGCAGATGCCTGGGGGAGAGCGAGGGGAGAGCTGGATAACGTGCCCAAAGTTAGCCATTGACACAAGCTGCGATCAGCTGAAATATGAACACACAGAGAGCGAGAGGGAAAAAGGAAAGTAAATAGGCTAGTTGGTATTTCCTCTCTATAGGTATTCACAAAAGTTGGCACGGATCATATCCCGTCTTTCGTGGATGAAGAAATGCGAACATCAAAGGGCACACGCGGGGAACAGCGGAACTTGTCTCATTGTTGAAGTCCCGATGTTCCCCGGGTCCGATGTTCCCCCACTTCTATTGGCGGGGAACATCGGACCCGGGGAACATCGGGACTTTTTAATATGCGAGGTACCGATGTTCCCCGGGTCCGATGTTCCCCCGCCAATAGAAGTGGGGGAACATCGGACCCGGGGAACATCCGTACGCACCCGCCCAGAGCACGCCCACTTCTTAGCCCCCCTGCATGTTGCCTGGTCTGCCGAGCAACACCCCTTTCAGATAAAATTTTCTTCTTCGGAGTAAGGCTGGGCACTGGTGTTTAGTTTATCTTTAAGTTTAATGATTTGAGGGTCCATCCTTTACCTATTATCACCAAAAGTATATTTTTTATCTAGCTTTTGGGATCAACCAATCACAGCTTTGGAAATGATGACTCATAACTAGCAACGGGGTCAACCACACCAACTCAATAAGGCAGGAGTTTTTGTCCATGCATTGCTCAGAGATCTCTGAGAATGTTCTGGTATCACTCCTAAGTTATGACTCCTTGCTGGGAATTTTGGGGTTAAGTTAGGAGGTCTCTGAGAGGATTCTCAGAATCTTTAGGAACATGGCCCCGTTCATTTCCTTTAGCATTAGCAACAGTGCAAAAACAGCAGCGAAACGATACATTTGACATAATTTCACACTAAACTCAAAAAATTGCCAGACAAAATTTTCAAAATGTATTTGATTTATCGCCCAGCCCTAACTTGAGTATTGGAAAATAATGAACTTTTCAAATTAGCACAGTAGATCACTGTATCACTAGTGACAACACAAACACACATAAAAGTACTTACTGGATGTGTAGATCACCCTCACATTGTGACAGGTCTAGTTCGCTCCAGGATCTTCTAACGTTTTGGTTGCTTTGACTACGTCGGTTTAATGTGAGGGCCACATGCACCTTCCGCCCTCAACCCACTTTGCAGGTACCAACACATTGGTTTTTTCAAAAAATTACAATATGGTACATTGTCTGAATGATAAATAAAAACAATAATTAATGGAGGGAAATTAACTGAAGGCACATACGAAAAATATGCGAAGAAAATGGAACACTATATTATCATTCTTGTTACAGCTGCTTAGTTTTGCTTTAAAGCGCTGCTAATAATGTGAACGGAAGTAAAGAAAAGTAATATACAGCACAAAAAATGACCTCACATTAGAGCTTTGATGGTGATGTAAGTTTTTGTGAGGTATATTCCTTTACTATTTCCACCGTTCACAATATTAGCAGTGCTTTAATGCATGTAACAAGAATTTGTCCCACCGTGTGCTGTTCTATGCTGTTCTAACTGCTGGATGCAACTTGAAACCATTTTTGGAGAAGTAGCAGAGGACAATCTGAAGCAGCAAAGATCAGTTATGAAGAGTTATATTTTTAGTGATGTTTTGATGTTATGGCTATTTAGGAATGTTAATCAAAGTTGTACGAAGTGTTTTTGCAGTTCTTCATTACAGAGGAAAATTACAGATCTGAGGGGGGAGGTGTGAGAAAAGAACAAAAGGAAAGACCCCCTCCCAGGAAAAGAGGAAAACATGTGGGAGAGAATGAACTCATAAAATGGCCGCGGAGGGCGGAGCCAAACATCACATGACGGCTTGGGAACCAATGGAACAACGACACGTAGCTTAGGCTCAAATAATTGTGTGATGTGAAAATGTGACGTAAGCTCTAACTCCTCCCAGAGAGAGACAGTTTTTCCTGTGTGAACGGGAAACGCTCAGAGAGGTTAGGGGGACTCGGGGAGGAACACAGAGCGCTCTGCTTAGGTGACTTGTATTAGGGAAAATAAAGCTTTCGTGACTTTACTCTTCCGAATCCTGGTCATCTCTACTCTGATGCGTGTTATTAGGTTTTGTTAGTGTAGTGTTGACGAACATTTAAAAGACTTCCCTTCCAGCGTTTGAACACGCGGTGCTGTCCGGAGTCAGGTAATTTGCATGAAAACAAAGAGACGGCGAGTCTTGAGTTTGCTTTGCTCTTTTTAAGGTATCCGTGGACAGCACAAAGAAGAGATAAATCTTCACATGGTGACCGCCGACAGTGTTGAAGGGGAATTTGGTTCGTCAGCAAACGAGCGCGGCGGAGGTCTGGCTCGGTGAAACGTTTGCGGTAGACGCATCAGAACTTTCTTCCGCAATCACTCGGCAGAGGCTTCGACGGACGTCCAACTAGATTAAGGTAAGACGACTTTTGAACCCTCATATTGTGTGAGTCTCAAAGTGCGTCTATTGGCATCTTTTTCCAAATTTTAGATTAATTTTTAATGAAGCTGACTGTTGAGTGGTGAAATCTGTGAATTGATGGCGGAAGAAGGGAGGGACACACGTTATTATTAATATACAATACCGAACTAAATAAAGTTAAATAAAGTTAAATTCTAAAAGTTAAATAAGTGTTAATAAGAAGGATTGGGTTTAAGTCCCATATAACAGAACCACGCGTTGGGTGTACTCCCTTTAAAAGCCGAGAAAGGTCCGTAGGTGGTATCTCCCAAAGGCACGGACGCGCGTCTTGAAATAAAGCGGTCGAAGATAAGACTGTAGGCAGATTTGGGGGCTGTCTGAAAAAATTAAATATTGGCGAAATATATAGAGATCATTTGGTGAATTAATGTTCGGTTTTTTGTACTATAAGAGTATACGAGGTAGGTTGTAGTTGTAGTTGTAATTTGTGTGCAGGGAACAGTTATATTGAGGTAAGAAAATGTAGGAATTACTAAGGAGAAGGATGGGGGAGGATGGTCAGTAAGGCGTCGCCTCTTTTGAAAAAGATGGCGGGAAAAGGCAGGAACAAAAAACAGTCGAGGCCTGTGCACAACTGAGAAAACGAATAGAACCAGCCCCTGAACTGGCCACAGCACGATGGCTGAAAAAAAATAAGCCCCCACTGCGGGGGCGGGACTCAAAAGCCCCTCCTAAGAGGAGTAGCTCCCGCCTTGGCCCCAACGGCCTCTCCTTCATACGAACTGGGTCTTTGCTAGTATTATTTTAATCTAGAGTAAGTTCGATTTTAAAATCGAGTAGCAAAGTAAAGTAAAATAAGAGAAAATGCCTTACACAGGAAAGTCTGTGTATGTTAAGGAGTGCCTTGCTCAAGAGTACAAGAAAAAACAGTGCTCAAGCATGATACAGTGTTGGAAAAATCCAAAGTTAAGTATGTTAATCATACAAATTAGAGAGAATTTCACAGTGCAAGTAAATGTACATTGAGACTGTAAAAGACTTTAGGTCTAGATGTCTCACAGTAAATGCAAATGTTACTTAAACTTAGAGAAAACAATTGGAATTGGTCATATTAAAATAGTTGAAGACTTGAAAATATATAACTAAACATTAGGTTAATTCTTGTCAACATGTAATGCATGTGAAAAGTAGAGCAGAGTAGAAACATTACTAAAGAGTAATAAAAGATAAGAGGGGAGTATTGTAAATGGATCTCCTGACCATGAGGGCGGAGAATAAGCCATTTTAAAAGACGGAAATGTGACTTTCGATCAGGCCTGATCACCCTAATCGAAACTTACGTTTTATTGTCTAATCTATTTAGATAAGGGTTATTTATTGGCGGGGGCCAGTTATGAAAAAGCATATTGTTCAAACCCCAGTAAATGCAGGGGACCCGGTCCCAGTGGCCTATAAACCACTGAGTAGTTTATCATGTTATGATATCTGTGAATATTCTATTGGCCAAAATGCAAATGAGCTTTTGTATCGCCAGGTTAGATATTTGTGGTGATGGGATTATTGTGAAATTCTGGTGTCTTGTCTTGTCTCGTTGTCATATGTGTTTATTGTGGAGTGACGAGTGTGTGACGAGTGTGGAGTTTGTGGGACAAATGAGGTTGAATGAAAATGTTGTGTAACAGAAAGCCAATGTTTCAAATTCACAGACATTGCTTAAACGCTATGAAAGTATTTTTGTGTCATAGGCTTCAGCAATGCAAGTCAACATTGGTTTCCACTTACATTTAGAAATGTAAGAAAAAATGTAGCATCATTTTGAACATAGTTGCCTGGTGCCAAACCCAGGGAAAAGTGCTGAAAAATGGTGTAGTTTATGCAGTTATGAGGAAAGTTATAAAATAAGGAAGTTGCTTGCTCAGAAGAAATCTGTGCATGTTAAAGTTTAGAAAAAAGAGAGGCTGTATTTGCTCTGTATGAATGATTGTGTGGATGAAGCAAAGAAAGAAAATTGAGAAATTGTAAAACAGGAGGTCTTGATACATTGAGGAATGGCCATTCACCTGTATTAAGATATCATGTAAAGGAGGTGGGAAGAAAAGAGCTTCCCATAGTGAATAAGGGAAAAACATCCTGAATGTATAATAACGAAGTTATTATTATTTTTTAGACATTTCTGCTGAGGGCAGTCTTAATAGCATAAAATTGCTATTTTGAAATATCAAAAATTAACTAATGTGTGATAGATGCTATTTTTATTTTTTGTGTGTCTGTGGTGAATAGAACATTTTAGGCCCCTGCAAGAGAGGTTTCTGAAAAAATTAGAATCTCTCTCTCCACTGTGGTGACATGGAATGACAACAAAAGTGTTTATAGGTTATAACTTTGGATGCATTGATTTGGAGTACAGACCGTTATCCATTTGAAGTTTATGTTTATGCACCATCCTGGATGCATTACTAAAAGGTATGAAGAAGCAATATGCAAAATGTTGAATTATTATTTTTAGGAGACCACATAAACAGATTTAATAAATTAATGAATACATTTATGGTACATAATATGGTGTACGCCATTGACCAGAAGTGAGAGCAAGCTGAATTTAAAATATAAAGAAAATTAAGTGCAACTTTTAAAGATGCAGCTTAAAAAAGTAAGCAACAAAATTTAATAAAGAAAAATCTAAAAAGTTTACCTAAATGTGGAGCGATTTATGCTTGTGGTGGTTTTGATGATAATTGTGGTTAAGGTGTTTTCAGACGAGATCCAGAACCAAAATTGGACCAGCAACGTTCGAGAACGAGGCGGTTGCAACAACGCTGAGGGCCATTCCTGGCTGTAGGTGTACAGCCATGATAGAACTCATGTCGTCAGTGAACAGACATCTCTCTTGGCATGTTGGTGCAGACAGGTGAAACACATCTGAACTATAAGATTGTTACCAGACACCATATTAGTGGGCTTCTTGGAAGAACCACAGGGTCTGTGAGCTGCCACCACCCCAGAGCCTAATGGTCTCGCAGGACAATGGTTGCTGACGCTTGAACTGGACCCACCACAAATCATCGCTGCATACCGCCTAATCACCCGTAAACTGCTACAAACAATTTTATTATGACAAATTAAGATTTGGTATATAGAGAAGCTTTTAAGGCTAACTTTAAGGGACGTAAATGTTCCCTTAAACCAACAAAATTGCAAAAGGTAAACATGGTGTGACTGCAAATTGTTTACACCTGTATTGACAATAATATGAAATGTCTTGTTTTGTTTTGATTCTCATTTGCTCTCTCTCCTGGACAACAGGCTAAAATTAGGCTCCATGGTCAGAGCGCTGAGTGAAACAAAGTTTTGTAACATTTTTGAATTTTTCAAATCTCCTGTACTCTTAATCTGTGTCTTCCTATTTTTTTTTATGTTAATGCTAGACTTGTATCAATTTTTTTTCAAAATTCCAATTCATTCCACGACACAATGGTGGAGAATCATTTTCACTTAACTGAACATTTTTAAATGCACCAAATATATAGTGGTCCTTAAGACCTGATGATGCTGGCTTATTTACTAACAATGAATCAATTATCTTTAAAATTACAACTAAATTCAAAGAATTAGAATACCTCAATACAAAATTTAAATGTGAAGCCTTAGAGGGCATTGTTATGTTGGAGTAATAGAACTCTATAATTATAAATTGCCTAAATGGTCTTAGACTGAAATCAATTGGGCTCTGGCCCTTCCTCTTGCTCTGCTCTCGGTGCTCAGTCCGTGAGCAGACCAACAGGTCACTCTTATGAGCTTTTTACTGGCCGATTGATGCCTGGATCCGGCTCCTCTTTGTTCTTATGGGACTAAAGAGGACCCTGATTTTGACAAGATTGTATGTTATATTGGAACTATGTTTACTGATTTAGTTTTAAGTTTCTTTCACTCAGAATCTGAAGTCTCTGCTGTCATTCCCGGGAGCTGCCGAGAATGCTCCTTGCCAACCTTGCCTGATTCTGAGCCGCAATTGGACTGAACAGAGTTGGTCTGATGGTTTTTGGAGTTATGGCCAGGACCTGATACACGGTAGCCAAGGTCCCAGAGGAACCAGACGAGTGGTCTCACTACTATCACTAGCCCTGTTGAACCAAATTGACTCACTAAAACCAAATAGAGTCTCCAGGGACTCGCTCTGACGTTTATTAGTTTTTGTTATTTTTCTTTGGTGTTGATATATGTATTGTGTTGGTTTTTGCAGATGTTTTCTCGAGTGAACTTTTGAGCTGGTTTGCTGTGTTTCCTGATAAAGGATAGAGGTCTAATCTATGGAAGGTTGTTTTTTACACGTTTACATGACAATTTGTTGGACTGAGTTTTTCTCAGTCCAAGAAGGGGGTGTTAATTATGGGACGATTATAATTTGGCTTATGTTGGACATGGGAAAGAACAAACGCAAATATGGTAGATATATCTAAAATATCTAAAATACAAACAAAAAGTGACAAATTGATAAATTTTATGGCAAACGACGATAGAAGACATACGTTTCGGATATAGATACATTCTCCACAAATTTAGGATTAATGAAACCTATGTGCTTATATCCCTGAATTTTCCAGATAAAATTGACAACATTCCAATAGATAAATCAAGTTAAATAGTTAAAATTTGAGTACAGCCATATTTTAAAATTAGATGACATGGTCGTCCACTGGCTCACAAGGAGCGAGCTTGATGAGAATGTTTTGTGTAATTTTTAATGTCTGTTCTTTGTGTATCTGTTACAGAATTCTGTTTTGGTTCCTTGCCTCTGTGGGTGCGGTAAGTGGTTGTAATTATGAGAATAGTTGACCCAAATGATTAAATATGATTAAAGGTGCAAAACAAAACACACCAAACAAAACACCCCAGTGGTGAGTATATGATTATATAGCCCAGAAGCCGCACGGACGGAGGCAATAACCAGACGGCTAGTTCAAGAACATTTCATCTGTAACTGTAATTTCATGATAAATATTCAGTTTGATTGCGATATATTAAGAGACGTGAAAGGAGGATTGTTGGCTATTTTTATATATGTTTTTGTTATAATAGGCTTTAAGAGTAATATGACACTGTGTTGATTGTAATCTGCTGTATGGTTGTCCTTACTCTTGGGTTCCACTAGGGGCATCTATAAGTTGGGTGGCCCAGGGGGACACTGAGTGCGGGACAAGCGAAACGCCAGAAGGGGGCGGTCCCAGCCTGTACTTGAAAGGAGTACAGCAAGCTTGAACTCTGAATGGAAAGATTTGTAAGCGGAAGTTATACCTGGGAAGAGAGAGAAGATTTTGAAACCACCGAGCGGCTGGTTGAGCTGTACTTTTGTGAACTAAAAATATAATGGTTTTTTAAATGATCTCTTAAAAGATCAGAAGGGGGTTATGAAGAGTTATATTTTTAGTGATGTTTTGATGTTATGGCTATTTAGGAATGTTAATCAAAGTTGTACGAAGTGTTTTTGCAGTTCTTCATTACAGAGGAAAATTACAGATCTGAGGGGGAGGTGTGAGAAAAGAACAAAAGGAAAGACCCCCTCCCAGGAAAAGAGGAAAACATGTGGGAGAGAATGAACTCATAAAATGGCCGCGGAGGGCGGAGCCAAACATCACATGACGGCTTGGGAACCAATGGAACAACGACACGTAGCTTAGGCTCAAATAATTGTGTGATGTGAAAATGTGACGTAAGCTCTAACTCCTCCCAGAGAGAGACAGTTTTTCCTGTGTGAACGGGAAACGCTCAGAGAGGTTAGGGGGACTCGGGGAGGAACACAGAGCGCTCTGCTTAGGTGACTTGTATTAGGGAAAATAAAGCTTTCGTGACTTTACTCTTCCGAATCCTGGTCATCTCTACTCTGATGCGTGTTATTAGGTTTTGTTAGTGTAGTGTTGACGAACATTTAAAAGACTTCCCTTCCAGTGTTTGAACACGCGGTGCTGTCCGGAGTCAGGTAATTTGCATGAAAACAAAGAGACGGCGAGTCTTGAGTTTGCTTTGCTCTTTTTAAGGTATCCGTGGACAGCACAAAGAAGAGATAAATCTTCAGTTAGAAACATAAAAGCAGGTAGGCCACACATACATATTTCTTTTAAATGAAAATAATAGCCTAATTTTCGTGAAATATAGTGGCTTTTTTAGTTGTAGACTTGAATATAGACTTCCATTTCAGTTTGCTCAAAAATAACTGGACGACCTGTGCACTGAGCTATATCTTCTGCCTGTAGCAGATATATTTGCTTATCCCTTTTTAAATATAATTTTCCCTTATGTTTTTTTTTTTACTCTGCCATACAGGCATCATTCCAAGCGCGCTCTCAGCTCATGGTGTACCTGCGGGTGCTCCAGAGTAAGCTGCTGCACGCCGCGTGCCTGAGCTCGGCATGCTCGTAATATAGCTTTTTTTTATCACTGTGTTTTTCCTTTTGCCAGGTGAGACCTGCTGTCCTACTTTCGCTTTTCTTTTGACTTGGTTCAGTTATGGGTTTTTGCTTAGTTTGGGCGCATATCTCGGCTAGTTTGGTTATGGTCCATCTTTCAGTTGATTACTTCATTCATTCCTTTTTGGGGGTACGGGGTGGTAAAGGGTTCAACCTTTTGTTTCTAAAATAAAGACTAAAATATAATCAAATGAAATATCAAAGAAGAACAACGAAGAGGAAACAAATAATAATAAATGTAACGTTTTAACCTTTACCTGTTGTCTGTGTGCTCAACTAAACTGTGTACATGACTGAGTGTGACACAGATATTGAATATATATTGAGTGTTGAAAATCAATGTTTTAAAAGAATTTTGAAAGAAACGGGGACACAGTGTTACTGGGGAGAGAAAAAAGAACTTGTGGCCCTTGCTAAAGCAATAAATAAATAAAAAGAACAGTTTGTATTCTCGAAGAAGGCGTGTACGTCACAGTCACTGATTACTATGACAACGGACAGCGCCATTTTAGCTTGTTTCCCGTTGCCAGACATCGCAATGTATAAATCAAGAATGACCCTACATTTGTCATGGAAAACAACATAACAAATGGCCGAAATCAGGTATGACATTGTGCAGTCTGACATAGCGACACGTAGCAACCAGTTAAGCGTGGTTTTGGCACAACAGAAAGCAACAGGCCGCAGCAGCGTCACTTATAACTTCATGTTTTGATAGGAATTTCCATTTAAGCAGTGATTAAAACGAGAGAAATGACAGTATTACCTCCTGAGCGACAGGGACAGATCAGATCCACATCATGACACCGTTTTCTTTCAGCCACAAGCTAAACTTTTCTAAGCTAAACACATCGCTCTGACAAAGCAAAAGCACTTCACATGTCAAAGATCTTTACACAGTACGAGCACTCACTATGTCACTAATAAATTACCAAAACTTTACCAAAAATGTCTAATACAGAGTGAGCACTCACTCTTCCACAGACAAATCTTTGATTTCCTCCGGTACAGCTGGAGTAAACTTAATAACAACAGTACGTGAGCTCAGGCTCTGGGTCTGTCGCTAAAGGTAAACAGCCTATATCTTTCTTGTTGTCACTGCTGTGTTGTGCTTTTCTCTTGGTCTAAAAGCGCTAGTTTCTTATTCAGTCATGGTTCAGTCCTGATTTGTAACCGGTGTAGTCTACGTCCTGCTTTAGTCCTCAGACCGCGGCTGTGCCTAAGTTTAGCTAGTTATAGCTTTGCTTCGCTTAGTAGCTAAAATTGGCACCGCTTTCCCTGCCAGATGTAGGGTATTTCATGATTGATCCATGGGTACGCTAAAATGGCGCTGTCCGTTGTCATAGTAATCAGTGACTGAGTCTTCGAGAATTAACCCCCACTGTAATTTTCTCCAGTTCGGCTTTACCCAAATCTAAAAACTTCTTACAGCTGGCTTACAGCCTATAACGCCTCATTTGACCGCTAAAGCCTACAAAACTCACCCAAGCCTCTTCCTTGTTTTTTTTAAATCAAGTTTTAGTCGTTTTTGTAATTTATTTTGCTTTGTTGCATTTTTGTCACATTCTCATAGCTTTTTTGCATTTTGGCCACATTTCGTTTTTCGTACAATGTAATGCAACAAAAACGTGACAAAAACATGAAAACAAAAACGAGGAGAGAGCTTATATACAGTGCATCCGGAAAGTATTCACAGCGCTTCACTTTTTTCACATTTTGTTATGTTACAGCCTTATTCCAAAATTGATTCAATCCATTTTTTCCCTCAAAATTCTACACATAACACCCCATAATGACAACGTGAAAAAAAGTTTTTTGAGATTTTTGCAAATGTATTACAAATAAAAAACTAAAAAAATCACATGTACATAAGTATTCACAGCCTTTGCCATGAAGCTCAAACTTGAGCTCAGGTGCATCCTATTTCCACTGAGCATCTTGAGATGGTTCTACAGCTTCATTGGAGTCCACCTGTGGTAAATGAAGTTGATTGGACATGATTTGGAAAGGCACACACCTGTCTATATAAGGTCCCACAGTTGACAGTGCATGTCAGAGCACGAACCAAGCATGAAGTCAAAGGAATTGTCTGTAGACCTCCGAAACAGGATTGTCTCGAGGCACAAGTCTGGGGAAGGGTACAGAAAAATGTCTGCTGCTTTGAAGGTCCCAATGAGCACAGTGGCCTCCATCATCCGTAAATGGAAGAAGTTTGGAACCACCAGGACTCTTCCTAGAGCTGGCCGGCCATCTAAACTGAGCGATCGGGGGAGAAGGGCCTTAGTCAGGGAGGTGACTAAGAACCCGATGGTCACTCTGTCAGAGCTCCAGCGTTCCTCTGTGGAGAGAGGAGAACCTTCCAGAAGGACAACCATCTCTGCAGCAATCCACAAATCAGGCCTGTATGGTAGAGTGGCCAGACGGAAGCCGCTCCTTAGTAAAAGGCACATGGCAGCCCGTCTGGAGTTTGCCAAAAGGCACCTTAAAGACTCTCAGACCATGAGTAAGAAAATTCTCTGGTCTGATGAGACAAAGATTGAACTCTTTGGCGTGAATGCCAGGCGTTGGGCTTGGAGGAAACCAGGCACTGCTCATCACCTGGCCAATACCATCCCTACAGTGAAGCATGGTGGTGGCAGCATCATGCTGTGGGGATGTTTTCAGCGGCAGGAACTGGGAGACTAGTCAGGATAGAGGGAAAGATGAATGCAGCAATGTATAGAGACATCCTGGATGAAACCTGTTCCAGAGCGCTCTTGACCTCAGACTGGGGCGACGGTTCATTTTTCAGCAGGACAACGACCCTAAGCACACAGCCAAGATAACAAAGAAGTGGCTTCAGGACAACTCTGTGAATGTCCTTGAGTTGGCCCAGCCAGAGCCCAGACTTGAATCCGATTGAACATCTCTGGAGAGATCTGAAAATGGCTGTGCACCGACGCTCCCCACCCAACTTGATGGAGCTTGAGAGGTGCTGCAAAGAGGAATGGGTAAAACTGCCCAAAGATGGGTGTGCCAAGCTTGTGGCATCATATTCAAAAAGACTTGAGGCTGTAATTGCTGCCAAAGGTGCCTCAACAAAGTATTGAGAAAAGGCTGTGAATACTAGTGTACATGTGATTTTTATTTGTAATAAATTTGCAAAAATCTCAAACTTTTTTTCACGTTGTCATTATGGGGTGTTATGTGTAGACTTTTGAGGGAAAAAATGGATTGAATCAATTTTGGAATAAGGCTGTAACAAAATGTGAAAAAAGTGAAGCGCTCTGAATCCTTTCCGGATGCACTGTAAGGTCTTAGCTTTCAAATGAGGGGTTACCCTGGCCTATCGGCTGTAAGCTCTAAGGTCAAGAAAGTTTTAGTTTTGTAAAGCCGAACTGGTGAAAATGTGCTCGGTTAAGGTGGGGGTTAAGAGGTTAAGAGGTTAAACTGCATATGTAAAATAAGTGAAGAGCCATTTGGTGAGCCAATCCAAATGATCCTGTTCACCAAAAAGAGACGAAAATCCCATCACTAACATATTTGAACATTTGAACTGTTGCTGTAAACTCCCATTACAGTAAAGACAGAAGTATTTTCTTCCCACAAAAATGATAAAAATAGTTATTACTTCTTAAAAGAGTTGAGACAAACGGTATCAGGAGAGAGAGGCTCAGACAGTTGATTTGTTTAAGGGTGTTATTTCCCTCTGCTCCTTCACATCGTCTGCTGCTGCTGTTGTGTGAAACTAACGACTGATTTTGCTTATTTTACTCATATAACAGGTAAGTAAATGTGTTCAATTTGTTTAAGTAAGTGCTTTATTGTCATTGTACAAGCGTACAACGAAATAGTGTTCAGGTGTTAGTCCTGAGCTGCTGTGGCTGAGCCGCGCTGCCACTGTGTCAACCTGACCCACGTGACCTTGGAGGTCGGGGGAACTGTAGCACTCGGAAGAAACCTGGCTGGCTGCCCTCTGTCTCCTCTGATCCTCTGAAATGGTGCCGGGCCTTGTGGGTTTGTTCCTGTTTCAGAGCGTGGTGTCCTGCACTGGTCAGCTCCTCCTTTCTCTTCCTCCCTCCGCTCCCTGCGCTTCACAACAGTCTTTCACCATCTCCTTGTTTGTCCTTTTTTTGTTTCCTGTAGCTCCTCTTGTGACGCCTCGACTGTGCTGCAGCTGTGGGGCTCTTGGTGTCTCTTCAGTGTCTCAGAAGAAGAAATTTGTAGGTCTCAAATGGGTTTAGCTCCACAAAAACATGGCAAAGACGTACAAAAGTATCCAGAAAAACAATAACACAGAAACCACAAATGCAGTTCACAGAAAAAGGCAAAAAACTCAGCTGCCTAAGGAGAGAGGGAGGTCGTTTCCTGTTTTCACGTCGCCATGACGAACATGACAACATGACAACATAATGTTTTTGAAGATTTATTTACACTCTACCCTCTGCCCTTGAAGATTTATTTACACTCTACCCTTATCGTGATGAAGTTGAAGTTATAATCACTCAGGAGCTAGCGGCTAACCAGCAGTTAGCTCGACAGGAGAGATACAGCCACAAACATCTGTTTCTGTAGCAAAAATATGACAATGGTCTACCCAAAATGTTTCAATATACAAACAAAAAATTGAATTTAGCTTCACTTTATTCATATTCTATCATTTATTTTGGTGACAGTTTAAAAGTCCAGGCCCAGCTTTAGCTCTATTTGACAGGAGAGTAACATGTAAATGATCAGCTGAAACCGTTACGGTTACAGTATGTAACCATGGTTCTCTGAGTGAAGAGACTATCTCTCCACCCAGTTACATATTCCATATGTACGGGGACTGACCCCACGAGGGTCAGGCGACATGGATAATTATTTAAAGAGTAACTCACCCTCAAATCCACTTTTTGTCCTTATAAACTGTATAAATGAGTGTCCAATAGTGTTGTCTACATATCCTGGTCATTATTTTGGCACTTTAGTGCAAATTAGTTGAAAGATCAACTTTATGCCTAAAACCGTCAGTGAGGCGCCATCTACAGCGAACTGTCTGTACTGCATTTGATTTTTGAATTTCGCGCTCCTATTGGCCCAGGCGTTTGAGATGACGTTGGGGGTTAGAGATGACGTCAGTTGCTCTGCCGCTCTGGGCTATAAAAGCGGCCCAGTCTCGCTCACGCCCCCGTAGCGAGTTGGAGAAGGAATAGCGAGAGAGTATTTTCATCGATTGTCAGGTTTGCGAATTGTTAACATAGCATTTAGGTAGATTTTATTAGCATAGCTTTTTGTATTATAGATAATTGTGTAGCGTTAGCAGTGTTAGTTGTTGAATATTGTAGTTTTAGTCATTAGTTGCTTTTATTGTTAGATTAGTTAGCTGAATTTAGCTTAGTTAGTATTGGTTTTAGTGTTCAATATCGTGTGTAATTTTAGTGTATATTGTTTATTGTACTGTGTTGTACTACTGTGTAGGATGGGTAGAAAGTGTAGCTTAGTGGGCTGCCATAGTTCTGGAGGTTTGCACAGGTTTCCGCAGGACTTAGAAATTAGGCGCCAGTGGTTGCGCGCAATTGGCTTGGGGGAAAACTGCGAACTCCCTCCTCATGCTGGAGTTTGCATACATCATTTTACGCGCGATTCCTTCGCCAACTTCATGGAGGTTGAACTGGGCTATGCTACTCTTCTCCGTTTGGAGAACGAGGCAGTACCCACCCTTGCTCTTCCACGACTGAGCCATAGCCCACCGACACTGCTTCCCCGCCAACATGAAGATTTCGGGCGCCATTCTGAGGTGAGTGTGAAAAATAATAGCCTATAACTGCAAATAATGATGATTTGCCCATCTTGGATTTGGTAATAATTGCAATGATTGTAGCTGCAGTAAAAAAGAGCCACTTTATTCACTCTATCCTTGTCATTTCTGTAGCTACTTTGCTCACAGATTTATTCATTTATTCTCGTTTACTCGCTGCTAGGGGCAGCGCGCTAATCAGTCTGCACAACAAAGTTACGCCAACACTGTGCGCAAATGTGCATGAGACTGGGCACCAAACTAATCTAAGTTTTGCAATGACTGTAGCTTTCATATTTGACAATAGCTTGGTGAAACATGGGCGTAGCTACAAGCTAACATTTAGCTAGAATTTACTGCTCGTGAGAGGGCTGACCACTCCAGGTGGACCGTGTGGTCAGTCAGTGAGGAGAGGGCTGACCACTCCAGGTGGACCGTGTGGTCAGTCAGTGAGGAGAGGGCTGACCACTCCAGGTGGACTGTGTGGTCAGTGAGGAGAGGGCTGACCACTCCAGGTGGACCATGTGGTCATTGGGCGCTCACAAATATGAGCTGTTCTGACGTGGTTTTTGAATCAGAATAGTTTTTATTGCCATTGTTTGAGAAGAAGTTCACAAAGTAAGATAAATTCTGCTAATGATGTTAATGTTGCCAAGTTTACTGAACTGAACCAAAGTTTACACCTATTTGGACTGGCAGCTATTCAAAATGCCAAACCATTTGGACGTTTTTAGTAGCCAACTGTAGCCAGAATTAACCCAATACAAATTATTAGTTTGCCTGATAGGGTGGCATATTCTAAAGTGCTAGGCTATATGCCTATAAATGATCAATACAAGTTTACAATGTATGTGTTTGCATGTCTGTAATCAGAAATAAACAACGATTACCATAGTGAACATTTTATAAATATTATTTATTTTTATATTTTCAGCCAAACGTGACCAGAGAAATTGGCTGCCAGACTGATCCAGTCATTGAAAGGCATGCATGTGTCCAGGCCAATGTGAAGCCTAGCAGGAGAAGCAAAGGTGATATCTCAATTTATCGTTGTTTATACAGTACAGTAATTTTATGTATAAAACAGTCTATGCTTTTGGTTTTTGATATAGTTGGACACAGAAGTTTTGTAACTGATCATTACTGCCATTTTAAAGCCGTTTGTTTGTTTTATTTTTGTTTTGTGAAGGTATTCAAGCCCGGGCCTCTTACACGAGCGTAGGTTGTGGGACTGGGCCCTTGATGGAAATCCCTCTTCCTGACAGTCCCAGAGCAGCCTCTACACCTCTGAAAAGGAACAGGTGGGAGGTGTCAGCATCTAACCCCAGCTTCCATATGGATGGCAGTGCCAGCACTGTGAACTGTTCAAGGTAAAAACAAAATCTAGCTTTGCAATTGAAATTATATATATATATACCGCATCCTAGATTTTGAGGGATGAAATATGCCTCTTTTATATAGCATTCCCACTGATGTCCCTCCACACAAGGACAAAAAATATATTGTTCATGAGGACCAACTGCTGGGGCTGTTCAGACGATGTCCTGTCTGCACTGGTCGCTGTACTGTGGACACGATAACCATCGGCACACTGCTCCGGGTCACTCAACAATCTCGCTGTGAGTTCACCACTCAGTGGTCCAGTCAGCCAATGGTGAACAACATCCCAGCTGGAAACCTGCAGCTTTGTGCTGCTGTGCTGTTCACCGGCTCAGATTTCAAAGGTCCAGTAAAAAAAAGTTTTGTTTGGATTATGTTCCCATCTATTATCAGTTGATAACATTTGTTTTCATTTTATAGTTCCTAGGGGCTTTCAATATTCAGGGACTGTCAGAGCAATGCTTTTACAGGCATCAAGCAAAGTTCCTTATCCCTACAGTCAACTGGCAGTGGAAGCTGGAGCAAGATGACCTCATCAGGGAGGCTCTTGAAAGTGGCTCTGTTTCACTGGGCGGGGACATGCGGGCCTGGTAAATACATTTCATAAACATTTATCTGAAGTCTTAATAAAAGTCAGCTAATGTACAACTTGCATTCGTGTAGGACATTCAGCCAAGTATGGCAGTTACACGATGATGAATCTATGTAATAACAAAGTCATGGATGTCCAACTAGTCCAGGTAATACAATTCAAGGAATATTTTAATATGCAATTTGGGATCACTCTGTGCATCTTGGCACCTAATTTTTGTTGTCTTATTAGAGCAATGAGGTTGGAAACAGTGTGCGCATGGAGAAGGAGGGCTTTGTGCGGAGTCTCACCATGCTGGAAGAGAGGGGTGTCAATGTGGAGGCCATTGTGACAGACTGACACACAGGCGTTCAGAAGTTTTTAAGGGAAGAGAAAAAGGAAATCAGACACTACTTTGACCCATGGCACATGGGAAAGGGTATGCATTTTGGGAATGCTGTGTAATAATATGGTTATTGTGCATTTACTAAATATATATTTTAATCTCTAGGAATTGGGAAGAAAATTGATGAGCTCGCAAAGAGAAAGACCACGCAGGACGCTGACCAGTGGAGGAAAAGTGTGGTGAATCACCTCTATTGGGTAGCTTCGACTTCCTCCTCGGGACAGGAGGCTGTCGCTAAGAGGACTTCAGTGGCCAATCACATGCAGGATGTGCACACCCACGACAATGAACTGTTCCCTCGGTGCTTACACGGGCCTCTGGTTGGGGAAGGGTCAAGAGTGTGGCTCAAACCAAGTAAGTAAAGCATTTATCAGTAATACTGGTCCTTTACTCATTGTATTTTATGTAAATTTCAAAAATGTAAGGTTTGCATTGTTGTTCTAAACAAAAATTGCTTTACAATTATGTAATGGTAATTTACTCTGTAGGCACAGCAGCATGTGAAAGGCTCAGTGACATTGTGTTAGCTCGGCGCTTTGTGAAGGATGTGGAGAAAATCAGTCCGGTATATCACACGTCAACCCTTGAGGCCTTCCACAGCCTGATAATTAGGTTTTCCCCCAAAACTGCAGGCTTCTCCTTCAAAGGAATGTTAGCCAGGTAATGCATACATACATACATTTTACATCAACTTAAGAACTTGTTGTTGTGTGAATCTGTACCTAAAAATGTTGTAGGTTGCAAATTGCTGCCCTGCACTACAATGAAAACGCTACACGGTCACATGCAACAACCCTTGAAGGTGTGCTGCGGTATGCGATAGTGTACCCAAAGTACAAACGTGGCGACTACACCGTGAGAGCCCTGAAGACCAGAGCTACCTCAGGTATGTCACATTAAAAACACAAGCAATGCTTATACAAGGACAAATGTTTTGTGCTTTGTTTACAGTCTACATTGACCAACTAATGGCCCTGCTGTTTGAAAGCGTGGTCGAGGATCCTCTCCCATATCAGGAGAACACAGAAAAAGTGCCTGTGCCTGAACCACTCTGTGCGCAGTATGAGAGGCCAGACAAACAGGAGGCTGTGAGCAGGCACAGGTCACAATTTTTCAAGAGCAAGGTGAGCAACATACCTGTATTGCATGACAGTTTTAATTAAGTCTTGATTTGGTTATATTACCTAGATAATAGTTGCTAGTTTAGCAAATGTAGGAATAAGTAAGGATTTAACCACAAGAAGCCGTGCATTACACAGTTTTAATGCACAACGCGGAGTCAAGAGCACCACGACACCAAGACAGGATTGGCCACTCATTTGTGCTGTCACAGGTACCTTTAGGAGAGCACACCAGAATATTGATGGACTCGCAACTTGCATAACAATTTTTAAAAAGTAGTATAGGAGTATTGTAGTTTACATTTTACACCAGTAGGTGGGAGAATAGTTTTTAGTATTTACCAATAAATGCATCTTATTTGTTGACATCATTTTGTTTACTTTATTTCCCCAAGTGGTTTATATGTCTTCTCATTGTCTCCAGGTACTGATGAAAATGTTTTTTGCCTTATTGATAGGACTATATTTAAATGTAAATTAGAATGCTGCTAACACATCCTTGCCTGGCCTGCCAAACTACATGCATTTTCAAAGATAATGCATGATGCAGAGTTGTAACTGATTTTTCTAGCGCAGAGTCCAAGAGGTGGAGAAAATGCATGCGAACCATTCTTTATGTCCGCTGTATGTATCGGATCACACAGCGATTCATTTGGTCAGTATATTGATGACAGACAGACTACACAAAATTACTACCCTTTTTAATTGATGTGCTTTCTTTTTTGTTTTTTATAGCATTTCGATTCACATATTCAGACGACCTCTCTGTTGGGCAAAGAAAGAACCTCTCTGAAAATGGAGGCACATTGGCCAAGGACAGTAGCTAACCACATATAGAACAATGGGAGTAAACATTGCAATATGAAGAATTCTATAAGCTGACGTGCCACTGGACAACATAATAGATTAAATCAGTGTTCCATGCAAGATTTAATTGCGGACACTGATCAGCAATCCAGAGGAAAAAAATGAAGCCTTTATATGGTCTATCAGATATGTCACAGGATGGTATCGCCAGCACCACTTTATGTCTCTAGAAGCTGAAAACTTAGTGGTGCATGTATAATTATTATAGTTGGTATTGACAAGACCTGCTTGTATGCATGCAGACAGCTTACTGTACATGAGCTACTGCTACTTGGTTATTGAAGCCATCCTGTAGCTCAGCTGTGGTTGCAAAGATTTCAGCTTTACGGCTCTAATGTTTTTTTTTAAGGCCTTTTAAGTTTATATAATAAAAGTTTACTGAATGATCGAGCCACATTGAGAAATTAAATTCAATGTGTTCTAGTTCTCCTGATTCTGTAAATTAAGGATAAAACGGTCAAGTTTGATATTGTATTTGTTTATTGCACACATCTATGTAGACCAAGTGAATGGAGTGCAGCTATACCTCAAGTGAAATATGAGCTGTCATGACAGTGCCTCAATGGGGAAATTGTTGTAAACGCCAGTAAGTACAGAATGAAGTAAGAAAACTGGTACTAAAAAATGAAGATCTATAATTTTCATAATTTTTTCATCATTCAACTAAGCATAAAGATAGAGACTTTATTATAGCCTTTACTCTTCAGAGTGATCATTCAGTGGTAGTTTAGTTAACGTGTTACATTGGTTAAACTTAAAATTTAGTAATAGAAATTACTTTGGGCTATTTACTTGGGGGGGATAACTGGGTCTTTGGGTCCCCAATGTTACAGACCCTTAGTCAAGCCTTTAGATAAACATGACCTGGATGATTCTGTACTATCTTTAATGACAAACCGATATAAGATATATATTTTTTATTTATGTGATATGTTTTGTACACTTTGCTGTAAGAAAAATAAAATCAAGCTTTGTAATACATATAGTCACGTCTCTATACCTCACACGTCTGCTGAGGACACTGAGATACATCTCCCATGCTTATGTAGACTATAGCAAAAAGTCTACATCTAGATTGGTAAATTCTGAAAGGACAGTTCGGTGCCTTAGCTGCGATGCTAACATCGATCGAGCTCAATGCTAACCCGCTAGCTTTGTAAATGACAGAGGAATCACTCTAATAAAATAACCCAGCGCCTCAGAGCAGTCTCAGGTACAAGGCCTCTGTCTGTCACGATGCCTCTCCTGTGTAGAGAGTGCTGTAAAGTTGTCTCAGTGGAACATGTTGCTAAACGAGTTAGCTCGCTGGAACTCCATGCTCGGACTGTTTACGAGAAGCACTGCAGGTGCTGCGTCAAAGTCAGATGACTCAGGCCTGTCAATCACAGACCCAAACCCCTCCCACCCCTCCGCCCTCGCGCGCCCCTTAGTCCTCCAGGCAACGCCCCTTTTCTGTTGAGATTTTCAAATCTGATGCTCTGAGGCTGAGGCTCTGGAAGGGGGGGTTAGTAACTCTTTAAGACACACCACCTGTGAGGTGGCTGATTGCGCTACAAAGGCACCTGCGTGCCATGCGCACATCGATAAAATTTTGATGGAACGCATCCCCGAGCGGAATCGAGCTGGAGAGATAGTCTCTTCACTCAGAGAACCATGGTTACTAGTCCGGGAGCCAGACCCCCTCCTCAGGCACATTTTTGCTACCTTTTCCAAACTAGTATCTTTCAGTAGAGAATCCCTTGGGTCATTACCAGTGGGGACCCCCCATTGCAACTCGGCCCCGTTCAGCTGTGGGACCCCAAAAACCACTTTAGCGGGACAGGCTTCAGACGGAACTTTGTGATTCTATCCGAAGTAGCGCTGTGGTCACATACAGAGTCGCAGATTAATTAAATTTAGAACAAAGAAAGCTGACATGATGAGGAACAAAGTAATATGACAGTCTTGGGCTTTACCGTTTTCTTTTTCCATATATTAAACTATATATCTACAAAAATGCAAAATAAATGTCATAAAGATAAGAAAAGCACTTCACAAATGAGTACATTATTGCCTTTTGTGTTTATCTTTACCATTTCAAATGTAAATAGAAAACTGCCCCAACTCATTAGCTTCACATTAAGCCCAAGATGAGCTCTGTACCTCAAACGGATCTCCAGCTCTAACAGAGAATGTGTTCATGCTCCCTCTCTGAGGTGTGGAATTCTCATGCATTTGCTCATATAGGCCTGTGAGACCATTCTATGGAAAAGGTACACCTTTTAGGACAACAGTTCAACGTAACCTTTTTGGATTCGCTTCAAACTTGGCACAGTTGATGTTGATATACTAAATATTCCGTGAGTAAAATCTGAGCTGCATATCTTTTTTAATTAATGAGATTTAGGGGATTTCAAAGGGGGGTAGGGTCAAAATCAGGCCTTGATGCAATGAACAAGTCTCACTAACTTTAGGGACGTTAGACGTTTGTGACAGACTGTTGGGAATTTTATTACATATTATATTAATATACATTATATATTATTATATCAAAACATTGCAATGACAATATATACTGAATATGTTGCCAGTGTCATCACCAAGTATGATATATGACGGTTCAAGCAAGTGTAACATTAACTTAACAACTAAGGACAGTTTGGGACCTGTTTACTGTGTTTACTGAAGTAACCTTTATTGCTTTGTGGTTTATCATCTTTTCTATGCATTTTCATTACACCTGCTGTGTTACCACTGGCAGATGAGTCGACGTGTGGGTAATAACGTATTGAGGAGAGACACACATTTATTTTCATACAGTCATCAATTTTAGATTCTTGGTTTATGTTTTCTCCCTCAACATCTTAGTTTTATTGTCAAAGTAAATATTGGACCAAATTCACACATTAAAATGACCATTATTTTGAATCCCCAAAACACAAGGGAACCTGTCTTGACATGTCCAGAATTAAACAGACCAATGTCTGGGCCAAAGAATTTCAGTACCACTATATTGTAAAATGGCTGGTTATTCATTATTTTGAATAACTGAGTAGACTTTTCTCTATTCTGGACAATTGAGTGTTATTTTTAAATTCAATCTAAACCAAGTCTGAGCCTATTTATTTATGAATTTATTTGGTCGGTCGGGACAGTGCATATTAATGAACATACATGGTCTCATGCATGTAAACAAGCCACACCGGATTGTAGCCTTGGGCTAATTTGCATCCGTCGGCCCCCCATGCGCACTCTCAAACACACTCTCATTCATCCTGGCCTATTGTACATGTTTTTAGTGGTAGGGAAAACCTACGCAGACACGGGGAGAACATGCAAACTCCACAGAGAAAGGCCCCGTCCTGGTGGGAATCGAACCCCGGACCTTCTACCTGTGAAGCACGAGTGCTAACCGCTGTACTACTGTGCCACCTACCTATTATGGTTAAGACCAGGTTTAGACCAGGTTTATGTGTGTGTTTAGACTGGATTTTAGATCAGATCTAAACCCAACCCTAATAGGAACAGGTTTAGGCTCTTAATAGATATACACAGGCTCAGACTGTTGCTGCATCCGAAACCAGTAAATTGGTAAGAGGTCTTACGCCAAACCGGATGTGCGTCAGCGTCCGCCATGATAAGATGCGTCCGAATTGGGCTTTCAGTTAGGAAGGAGTTAGGGAAAGTGGCCTGTATGCTAACTATCATAGCCACTTTAGCATAGGGACCTCTGATGCTAACTCACTGGCGATTAGGAGCTATGTGCCATCCCATAAGCCACTGCGCCAATCTCCCCACCCCCCTCATCCCCACCCTCGAGTGATTCATGCACAACCACTGTTGATTGACAGGTGCACATTTAATAATAATAACAATTAAAAAAAAGATTCTGCACAAGCCAAACTTCATAAAAGTGACAGAATACATGTTAGAGTCACCACAGCACAGTCACATGGTTTTAAAGAGCCTCCTCAGTAAATGGCTTAAATGGAGGCAGTTTGTGCTTTTGCTTCATTTAGTAGAAACTTAAGCCACATGGCTAATTTGCATACTGTAGCTTTATGAAACAGCTGTTGAGATAAAATAAAGGGAAATGTGAAGGATCATTTGGATGTTTCTCTTTTTTTCCCTTAAATGTCTTTATTTGGACACTATGTTGTTGTTGGACAATATACAGTAGGGGGCGGTATGCGCTTTTGTTTGGCTTGCACTGAATTTTAAAGAAGAAGAAGAACAGCTGTTGGTGATGTCACTTCCCCTTCCTCTGGGTAAGGACGGTGGAATTGGGCAAATGCTGCTGAAGCAGAAGTTCACTAACTGCATAGAGATCTAACAGTTGACCCCATGAAAGGTTAAGGATTAGTTGCTAGTGTTAGGACTTAGAGGCTACAATTTGATGGTTTCGGATGCAGCCTGTGTTAGCTCACGCTCCAATTAGACTGACACAGGCAGGGTTGCCAGGCCCTTGGGCAGGTTTGACTGCTGAGACCTGGCAACCCTAGACTCAGGTCAGCTAAAGACTGGGTAAAGGGGAAGAGAATCTTATTCTATATAGCACAAATTTTATATTTCATGACACATGAATTTTATATTTCATGACACAAGTCCCCCAAAGTGCTTCTCAAAAGGAATGGGGATTTTCATTCAATTCATGCCGGCTGCAGCCACTTTCTCCTGGGGCAGACTGACAGAAGCGTGGCTGCATACATCTAGACCAAAGGACCCTCTGACCACCAACTCACCATTCACTCTCACTCACTTAGACGTGATGTAGATGGGCTTTGATTGGATTTAAAGTGGATTGGACAAGCTCAAATTGGAATGACAGGAACATTTTACCAAATACCAATACCACCAACATTTGGGTCTAGAGTACTCAGTGGTGATAAGCTACTGTTGTAGCCAGAGGTGCCCTGGGAGCTGTGGCTATGGAAGCAAGGCTGCCAATATGTGTTTAGACCTCTCCGACCAGCACCATTCACCCACACACTACATTCATACATAGACAAGGTGGGTGAAGTTTCTTGCCCAAGTACACAATGGCAGTATGCACCTGCGGGAGTTTGGATTTTAATCGGTGATACATTTTTAGTAACAGTCCACAGTTACTGAGGTATTATCAAATATGAATGATATCACATGTATTTTTGTTATATCGTTAAACCAGGGGTCACCAACCTTTATTTAGCCGAGGGCGACTTCAAGAGCATTAAGTTGTTTGTACGGAGCCCTGGAAGTGACATCAGACAAAAAAAAATTTGAGATGAAAAAAATTTTTTTTTGAAGAAATATAAAAATGTATAAAAAAAATTTTTTTTTTTTTTTTTTTACACTACAAATTATCTCGGGGGAACGTGATAATTATCTCGGGGGAACGTGATAATTATCTCGGGGTAAAAATTTTTTGGAAAAAAATATATATATTTTTTAAGAAATATAAAAAAAAAAATTTAATTTTTTTTTTTTTTTTTTTTTTACACCACAAATTATGTCGGGGAACATGATAATTATGTCGGGGGAACGTGATAATTATCTCGGGGGAACGTGATAATTATCTCGGGGAACGTGATAATTATGTCGGGGGAACGTGATAATTATGTCGGGGGAACGTGATAATTATCTCGGGGGAATGTGATAATTATCTCGGGGGAATGTGATAATTATCTCGGGGGAACGTGATAATTATGTCGGGGGAATGTGATAATTATCTCGGGGGAATGTGATAATTATCTCGGGGGAACGTGATAATTATCTCGGGGGAACGTGATATTTATCTCGGGGTAAAAAAATGTTGGAAAAAAAAATATATTTTTTTAAGAAATATAAAAAATATTTTTAAAAATTTTTTTTTTTTTTTTTTTTTTTTTTACACCACAAATTATGTCGGGGGAACGTGATAATTATGGGAGGCCGTTTAGGAAAAAACACATTACAAATGTGAAAAAACACAACAAAAACCATAGGTTTACACATTAGATGGCGCACTTGTACATTGATCGTGTTTGAAACACATTAAAATACACTGCCTACACAATAATGAAGAGCAAATGTACATTAAATCTGACATTCGAATTAAAAATGCATTTTTTTTTCGAAAAGGAACGTGTTATTTATTTATTTATTTTTTACTTTCGAAGTTCAATTCATAGAAAATGTAGCTTACTTTTCTATTTTTTTTTAATTTTTTTATATATATTTTTAAATCTTATAATGATCGTAATAAGAAAATGCATGTATTATTTTTTTCCCCAACACTGAAAAAAAAAATGCACCAAACTTTTAGTATCCACAGAATGTGGGTGCAACCGGAAGTAGATTAATGTGACCGGAAGGTGTATGATTTAAACGCGGGAATAGTTTGCTCATGAACGCGCAACGACGGAGAGGTCCACACGGTTTCAACTTTCATGCGATTACAAATGTCAGACTTTCCTCTCACAAATGTAAGTATATGTTGTGTTTAAACCAGTAATTTATCACATAATGCAAATACGTCCATATTTTATTAAATTGTGTGTTGTCTTCAGTTTGGCTAAATTGATATGTGGTCAGGTTATGCTTTCTAAAAGCTGGGTGAAACTGGCCTCCTTTTAAATGCAAATACCCATAAAAGTATCAATCGTTTGTGCTGTTTTGTGCGGTTATAATTGTTGAGATAATGATTCTTTTTGCATGCAGCTTGTATTGGCAATTGGCATGATCATTGACCGTGACACGCGCCTCAGTGGAGCATGTGCGTGGACGCCTTTAGGATTTTAAGTTTATATAATCTAAAAACTAAACCAGTCCATAGGGAAATCTGTGCAGCACAATTTGTATCAGTTTGAAGCTTTGTAACGACGGTAATCTCAGATCTGACCACTAAAATTCATCATCCAAATCTCAAATACACCTCAAAACCGCAATTTGTTTAGCTCATGTGCGAGCCTCACATGGTTTCAGCCTGTCCTGGGGAGATCCGATTTACCTGAATGTGTATGTATATGTATTGTTCACTCTGTAGTCATATATCAACTAAATGTTGATACTGTAGGTATTAATATATCATAAATGAAGTATGTTCTCGTTTCTGACAGTGAGTGTGTTTTCTTGTAGATCGATGGACAGATGGCGGGCAGCCATTCTGAGGCTATAAATATTATCAGGAGACTTTTGGACTCTCCAGAACTCCTAGGACTGTTAAACCCAGTCCCACTTGCTGCCAGTAATGCAAACCCTGAAAACAGGGAACTGAACACTTTGTTTCGCCCAAATAATGTCCGCCTATTGCCAGCAGCCACTCAGCCAAACACCAGTCCACCAGTGGCCACTCCACCAATGGCCACTCCACCAGTACCAACATATCAACCTAGGCGCTTCAGCAACTGGGGCAACTCAAGATCTGGAAAAAAGTTGGCACCTAGTTCCATATAACATTTTCCTGAATGCTTCCCAGTATAGTCATTTGTTTTCCCATTTTCCCTTTCAGACCCAAATCGGCATGCAAAAATAACATGACCTTTTTTAAGGACATTATTCTGCTCACAAGTCCCAGTGACAAAAAAGTCCCCAAGCGCAAAGCAAGAGCTCACTTACACACCAGGGGTCACATAATAAGTGCTTTACAACTGAACAAGAGTTGGGATTGCGAGACTCTTCTTAATAAGCTCATAGAAGCTTATCGGGACAAAATCCCTTTTGGAGCAAGGTTTGTCATATTAAGATTTAATTTTTCAAGAGCTCTCCTATTAAGTGATTATTTCTGTTTAGAGAATAATCATTTTATTGTAACAGAGTTGAGATTGTCATGTCCTGTGGGCCATCACTTGTCAAGCCCAATCTCGGCCATGGCCTAAAGCTGGATGGGGATATGGTCAACAGAATATTCAGAAGGGGCCTCTTTATGTAAGGCCATCAGTAGCGATTGGGGTAAGTAGTACAAAGTTGTACATTTACTTTTAATATAATTGTACACAGTCTTATGTATCAAGGTGGTAATAGTGGTTTTGTCATTGTATGTTCAGCCCGTGCTTCATACAGGGTCTGACTCCAGTGAAGAGGAATGGGTGGAGGAGAGTGACGGCAATGTTTTTGACCTTACTACGGCTGCCCCGCCTGTTACCATTAGTGCCACTTCAAATATTGCTGCTGCGGTTGCCACCACTTCTGTTGCTTCGCCAGTTACTGGTACTTCTGCAACTGGTGCTACTACCGATGTTCCAACTGTTGCTAAAGCAACCACCTCTGCTGAGCCATGCTCATCCTGGCAGAATGAATATGTGGCCTATATTCATCTCAATGATTCTGATAATGAAATGGATAGCGATATGGTTATTGCACTAGCAGCCAGCATGGAACAACAAAGGTAAGTGTGTTTGTAAGATTACTTGTATATTTGGTAAAAATCTTTTTTATTCAAAAAAATTAATGAATTTTTCTAAATTTTATACTGTTATATTCTCTATTTTAGCCCACCAAATGATGTACCAATACAGGACATTCTTCAGGAACTGAGTGCCAAAATAGTAATCAATCAGTTGTCCCTTTTTAACATAAACCGTGCTTCAGTCCTGGATGGGGCATTCAGGGGATTTAGAAGGTCTACTTACTCTCCCGAAAAGAGGATATCCGTCAGATTTTCTGATGACAGGGGGCAGATGGAGGAGGCACTCGACTTTGGTGGCCCTCGTCGAGAGTTTCTACGGCTGCTGATGAATGCTGTTTCCCACTCAGAAATGTTTGAAGGCCAAGAGGGGCATCTTAACTTGGCACTGAATGCTTCTGGTAGGTTTCTTATGTGTTTTTTCTTCATTTCAACTGTCAATTTCAACCTCTAACCAACATGGCCAAATCACTGCTGTGCTTCACTTAGTAGATACCACGATTATTTATGCTGATGCTAAATTTCTGTCTCTTTCAGCAATTCGAGAAGACAAGTACTTTCTGGCTGGGAGAAGCATTGCTGTGAGCCTGGTGCATGGCGGACCTCCACCGCAATTCCTGTCAAAAACACTCTATGACTGCATTGTACAAGGGCCTGACAATTGCACACCAGTTATCGAAGATCTTGCAGACATGGATCTGTCCAGCAGTTTAAAATTGGTAAGCACATACGACAAGTCACACACTGGCTGTCTATTCCATGTTGAATTCAAGCAAATGGCCATAAATATAAGCTTGAACAAACTGATATTTAAATTCATGTAGGAGTACTCAATTACTAACTAGCTCTTACATTAATTATTTGATAGGGACAATGCACATTAATGAACTGCATTGAAACAAAGACTGTTCCGGAACTTTCACAGACATTTTGTCCAAAGGCTGTTCTGCTGAAAGGCACCTCAGTCACCTCCTGTAAATGTATATCTATCCTCACCTGAGGAGTTCTATACTCACCAGGAAATTAACCTGTGTTTATGTTATATAAAAGTTTTAATAAGGTCTGTGTTTTATCCGTACCTCTTATTCAGATTTCAGAATCCAAAACTTTGGAAGAGCTCCGTGCACACTGTGAACCATTAACCGACTACATGGCAACGGCAGGATGCCTACGATGCCTGTCCACCTTGATGGATAAGGATAAGCTTGTGGAAGATATCCTGCGGTTCCAAGTTATTCTTCGAGTCCGCGGTCCATTACAAAGGTGCCTTTTAGTTGTAGAAATCCTATATTTGACTGGAATGCAATGATTTCGCTAGCGATCCCTGACAGGGTTGTAAAAATTGCATTTTGAGCTACATTATTCTTATTTGTCATTAATTAGGCTCTCATTGTATTCATTTTTAGGTTTGTATACCTATTAGGTTGGCGGGGAGGGGTGGTCTGAGATTGCAGAATAAATGGAACTAAACATGATCTGAACAGAATCATGGAACATGGATTTTGCAACAAAAACGTGTTAACTTGTGCATAAAAGTCTAAAGGAGGACAATTTGAGTCGGAGCATTATCTGCTTGTCAACATTAAGGTGTTCAGTGTCCATGTTAGCTCTGTGCACCACGCCTCCTTCTCTGCTCTCTCTGTCCACCGTGTATTTATCCAAGTCAATGCGCTTCCAGCTCAGATGTGAGTGTAAATTATGTTGGAACCATGACAGGCTGTTAAGTTGTAGCCTGGTGGGACCAGTATGATTCCCCGCTGTATTTTTTTTTATACATCGGGGAATCGGTCTGGACCCACGCCCCACTGGCTGTATCCGCAAAATCAAAACGATCCCGTGCAATCAGATTTGTTTATTTGCCATGACGTGTTGTTCACGAGCAGCGTCACTTACGCAATGCGGAAGTCCCTCAATAACAATCTACGAAAGGCTCGCGAGAGAGAGAAAGAGCGTGTCTCCAATTGACAGTAAATGACCAAAAACACATAGACTGTAGGTGAGTTTCGTGATTCGTAATCCTGCGCAAATATTAACACAAAACCGCTTATGACACCACATCAACGGCAGACGCCAGGCCTTTGCTGATTGGTTTACTCCGCTTCCTGTTTGCTTGCGTATCTACAGGGGGAAATGGAATCGACGCAGCGGTCACCAGACTCACCTGCTGCTACAGCGGTGAGTCTGGATTTTTCCAGGCTAGTTAAGTTGGCATGCGACTCCATGCAGGCGTCCCACAGTGATGTAGCTGCTTCAGGCAGAGCCCAGTGCCCGTGCGGTCAAAGATGGAGCAGTGTTGCGTCTTAAGTATGGCTCTCTCAATCCGTCAAAATGGATTGAGCGGATTGACGTCCTTCAGAATTTTCCATCCAAGATTAGAAATATTCCGTAATTGATGGGAATTTTCGGTTAATGTAACCTCTGCTGGATAGGCACATGGGTAGCGCAAACATCAACAAAAATATTGAATAACAGTTAAATTTTCCTACAAAGTTGATGCATATGTGTTCTTCCAATGTGTTTATAGGTTCTGCGATGGACTTGAGACCTTAGACGTGCTCAATAAAGTTCGACAACACCCAAGAGCATTCCTCCCACTACTCTGCTTCCTCCCTGAGCCACTTACAGCAGACAAAGTGGACAGTCTATTCCAGATAAGCTGGTCGGAGGAGGGGAGCAATGCCAGAGTTTTGGAAAGCCAAGTTGTTGCCTTCTGGCGCGATTACTTGCAGGATGCAGAAGGTGTGCGGTCTTGCCAGATACATTTGTGCATTCATATTTACAATTGTTATATGTACCCTAATTTTTGTGTGTGGTGCACCCAGCTTTAAACATTGTATTCATGTGATTTTTGTTTTTCATTATCAGATGAAGAAGGGCCAACAAAGTTGGGAGACCTTCTTGCATTCACTACAGGAAGCAATGTGATCCCTCCAATGGGACTTACACCGGCCCCAACCATCGAATTTCAAATGGGGAAGTATCCCATTGCAAATACGTGTGCAAACTGTCTCAGACTACCAATACACCACAGATATGAAGACTTCAAAATGAACATGGACTTTGGCATCCAAAACACACAAGGATTTGGAATGATTTAGAGCAGTGGCTCTCAAACTTGCACCAATTCAAGGTTTCCACAGACCATTAAAACTCAAGAGTCATTACATGATTCATAACATACTCAAGACCTAAAGTCATAAAAAAAAAAAGCATTAAGTCTAATCCAAACTGGCGTAAAATGTAAATTTCTTCGGATTTATAATTTCCCCATAGAGACCGAACCTATTTAGTGATATTGATCAATTATTTTCCTGCATACGTTTGCATTTTTAACAACCAAAAACTAAGGTCTTAAACAAGTTCATCTGCAGTTCTGACTGCAATTTTACATAATCTTGTTAATTTCCTGTATGCCATCTAATTCCCCTGTTTCAATGTTTACAAATTTTAAAGTGGACATATCCTGCAACATCAATTTCTCTTTAAACCGTGCTTTAATGTTGTTCCTCGTCAAAGACCAATCTGGAGTAGCATTTAGTTTTTCAGTTGATGCTGTTAAATGTAGCCGTTTCTTCTTTCAGGTGTCAGCGGTTTGTTCTGTACTTCCTGAATACAATTGGGTCATTGTTCAAACCCAATTTTATTGAGAAAAAAAAAAAAGATGTTAAGCCCAATAATCAAGTATATTTCTGAGTTGTTATGCTCAAAGTGGTCATGCTGAAGTTGCAGTGCCGAAAGTCCAACATGTTTGTTATATTGTATATGTAAAGTTTTGTAAACTGTTTTTTCAGTGTTCAGAAAATGTTGACATTGTTCTAAATGTTAGAAATTGCACCAGTTTGCACAGTTTTATTGATGTGAAGAGTTGTTTACTACTGAATTTTGTTTTCATATATAAAAAAACTGCCAAGTGTAAATCATTCTTATATCCTTTGTTTTATAGTTATTCAAAGTAAAACCCTGAACAGCAGTTCGTAGTTTACGCACAAAAGTCCGCATCGCCGGCGATTTTTTTTCTTTTCTTTTTTTCTCAGAAGCACCATGTCCTTGTGGTTTTTTTACTTTCCCTGTGACCACAGGTGCACTGCTGTTTGATGCCTTTTAAATCAAGTAGTCGTTCACCGTTCGTTGGTCACGCTGCGTAATTGCGCACAGATAGGGTACCATTGAATTAGGGTACATACCAACCTCAAGTACTGCGCAAAACAACCATTTACAATTCATTGTTTATAAATAATGTTGCCGCTCTGGCTTTGCCCTGCATGTTCCACACAGCAGAGGTCAGCACTATCCCATGCTTTAGGCCATAGGTATTGAATCTGAAGCGGAACTACACGGTAATTACACTGCAGGGGGAGCTTCTTCCGCGGCTGCTATCTGGCATCGGGGTGTGGTTGCTCCTCTCCCTGTCGCATGCCACCGTAGACCCCAGTTCTGGTCGTTTATGACCTTGCTCTGCGCTGCTCCAATTCACTTTCACTGAAATCTATGTCAAAACACATCAGCCACGCAGAAAACGTGGCGAGTGTGTCTGGGGTCTGAGATGTCTCCAGGGTCCGCGGCATACCCCTGGTCGTGCGCCTTTCTGCTTTTTTCTGTATCCAGAGCACCCCCTGGTGGCGCCACTGACCATATGTAAACATAGATGCGCCTTTTACGCAGTGAATCCTGATCTTTCAACAGTTTCACTCAAACAAATATTGGCTCAAAAAAGGTTGAAAAACATCTCCACCCGTAACATTGCAGACAAAATGTCTGCATCTACAAGGCGCACAAGAGCAGCATGGACATAACACTCCAGGAAAGTGGAGAATCTTCGCGTAATGCTGTTTAATAAGCGTGTGTCAGGACGAGAACATTATAAAGCGTATGCTACTGCCAGCTTTCCGGCTGCTCCAGACAAACAAAACCGAATCAGGCTGAGGCCGTGATTTTAAATTACATTTTTCGATATAGACCATTCTCAGTCATTTGACTTTTGAGGTAGCAATCAGCTGTTTGGAACTGTGCCTATTTAAATAATTAAAAATAGAACCACAAATGAATGAAAAATAAATAATAAAAATAAATAATACCAACTCTGAAGTGGTGGGCAGAGTTCCAAACAGCTGATTTGCCAACCAAAATGACAGAGACTGAGAATGGTCTTTAAGCATTATATAGGAGATTCAACATTCAAGATATTTGGACTGCTTGTTTTATTTCAGGTGAGGAAAAATGCATGAATCGGTTAAACAAAGAATATTCAAACACTTTCATGAAATGTGGAAACTAAAAATGAATTACTTTGTACACGGATTACGGACCTCTATTGCCCTAGAATTATAGGTTCAAAACAAACACAAACCAAGCATGTCACAAAACCTGTGCTAAGTAGGAATGTTTATTATCGAATGAACACATAGCTCAATCAGTAGCACTATTTCTATTTTCAAGAAAATTAACAAGTGTGACAAATAAGGTGATGCCATGGTTACCATCATCAGCCAAAGGGTGGATCAAATTATTTATTTCTTCCATGGTGGTGTCATTGACTCCAAATCTATTGTCAGGGACCTCTACATTATTGGTGAGTTCAATTTCGGGCAAGGGACCACTGGCCTCAGCGGTTTCCGAAGAGTCAAATGCTGAAATTCCAGTTCTGTTATGTGCACCATGGGTCATCATGCCTCTATGCCATAACTGTAAAGGTGACATGTAACCAGCAGTAGACAGTGCATGGTTGTTCCATTGTCTTCTAAATTCTCTCACAGCTCTTTGAATACGTGGTAGGTAAATGAAGTGCAAACAAAAAATGTGCAGCTCAGAAAGAGCATCAAGTATACATTCATGCTGCATAAACGTAAACAAATCAGAGTAGTGGTATGAAACAACACGATTTAACTCGGCCCACAGCCTCTCAATACGCTGATTATGCACGCTGCGGCCAGTTATTACACTCCTCCTATTTAGTCCCCGGTGTCTAAGCATGTATCGAGCCACTTCTGTGTTTTCCATCCCTCGATCACACCTGACTCTCAATGGAAATCCAAAATTTTGAACTCCCTCCTGAAACAATGTTAGTACACTTGACGCTCTGTTGTTGGTGAGACACTGCAGATAAACAATTGTCCGACTGTATCCATCCACACAACCATGGAACACCATTCTCCAGCTGATTAACTTATGATTTCCATCGATATGCCTAAAAAATAAAAACACAAAGTGCAAGTTAATAGATTATCACATTTTTAAGCAATAAGATCTGCAAGTTGATCAACAGCTCTCCGCGAGGGAGCGCTGTTTTGGTGGATTGGCGACAGGCACGTGCCAGACGCATTTCACCAAGTATATACTCAATCAGTATAGCATTACTGATGCGTAAACGGGAATAAAACCGTAATCTTACCATACGTCATTTGGTCCATTTACATGGTATATTCTCCTGCGTATATTCAGGCCACGACGAAAGCATCTCCCGATAGGGTCTATCTGGCGCAGAACTTGACGGACCCTCCAACGCTGAATGCGTAATCCTCTTGCGTGAAGACTGCCACGGACATAAATTTCGCCAGCGTTTGGTGTATTGGCCAAAATTTGACCAACAATCGATACCAAAGTCTCATTGGATAATGGCGTGTAATTCCGAGCAGGGATGTTAAGAAGTCGTCTGCGGTCATATAACGTTCTCCGATCAATGCCAAACATTGACGAAATGGCTTGCCAATTAAATCCCAAATCCACGAAGTAGTTGATCTGACTTGCTGTGAGTTGGTACCTTGGGCGCCCGGGTGCACCATTTCGAGAGGTTGGCAAAACCACACATGCTTCATGTTGACTTTGTCGTTGTTGGTACCGCTGCAATATAGCCGTCAATTGCTGGTGTAATGATTGCAAAAGAGCCAGACACTCACTGGATTCGCAGCTATCCTGCTGACGTACTGTGCTTATCATAGAATAAATGGTTGCAACATGGCGCGAAAGGTCCGAAAAGTGTCTAGCTGTGGGGTGTTCTTCAATATGTTGGATACAGTCTATGACGCTGTTGAAAAAGCTTTCATTGTTGTCATTGCCAGTAACTTGTTTGCAGGTTATCAGCAGAGCAACAAAGATAATTAGCAGCATTGATGATATAAAGAGAAACGAAAAAAGCAAGTGGAGTCACAATAGCACATAGGCGTGTCTGGTAGTCTTCCGGCAACAGCAGGTACCTTCCGGTCACAACAATCAACTTCCGGCTGCACCCACCTCTTTTTTTTTAAAATATATATATATTTTTTTTTCCAATGTAAAAAAAAACAACTAAATACATAATGAACAATGAAAAATAAAGACCTGAGGTGAACTTTTGAAAAAAAAAAGAAAAGAAAAAAACACGTTCATTTTTGATGTGAAAAAACCAGACCAGCATTTTCAAGATTTTAGCTGTAAATTAAAAATAAATAAATGCATTTTTAATTTGAATGGCAGATTTAATGTACATTTGCTCTTCATTATTGTGTAGGCAGTGTATTTTAATGTGTTTCAAACACGATCAATGTACAAGTGCGCCATCTAATGTGTAAACCTATGGTTTTTGTTGTGTTTTTCACATTTGTAATGTGTTTTTTCCTAAACGGCCTCCCATAGATAATTATCTCGGGGGAATGTGATAATTATCTCGGGGAACGTGATAATTATAAATATTATAAATATTTTTTTTAATTATCACATTCCCCCGAGATAATTATCACATTCCCCCGACATAATTATCACATTCCCCCGACATAATTATCACGTTCCCCCGAGATAATTATCACATTCCCCCGAGATAATTATCACGTTCCCCCGAGATAATTATCACGTTCCCCCGACATAATTTGTGGTGTAAAAAAAAAAAAAAAAAAAAATTAAAAAAAATATTTTTATATTTCTTAAAAAAAAAAATTTTTTTCCAAAAATGTTTTACCCCGAGATAATTATCATACGAAGGAGCATTGTAGTCAGTAAAAAAAAAAAAAAAAAAATCTGTTTTCCGAATAATTTTTTTTCTCTGTGGATTATCTCGTAATTACGAGATACTATCTCGTAATTACGAGATATATTTTCCGTTTTTTGAATTAATTTTTTTTTATCCGTTTTCCGAATTTTTTTTTTTCTCAGTGGATTATCTCGTAATTACGAGATACTATCTCGTAATTACGAGATACTATCTCGTTATTACGAGATACTATCTCGTAATTACGAGATATATTTCCGTTTTTTGAATTAATTTTTTTTAAATCCGTTTTCCGAATACGCTCTTTTCACGCTGACGTCACGAATCCGCCATTATACTTCCGTGCAGTGTAAACCGACTTCCTGTCCGCGCTACTGTAATGGAGTGAGATCGTGCTTTTCAATCTGAAGTGTCATATCTTAAAGAAATTCACTGTGGACATCAAGTGGAAGGTATGTTATCATTAACAACATGTTGTACATTGTGTATGGAGTAGAATTATCACCCAAGGATAACCGTGTAATTATAGAGAAGTGATTTTTCCAGAAGCTTGTGGCTAGTTGTTGTAATGCTAACACATCCTAACAAATGCTGATTTGGGAAGGTTTCTTCTGGTGGATTTGCTCACATTATTAATCATTGACAACATGTTGTACATTGTGTAGGGAGTAGAAATACCACCCAAGGATAACTGTGTTATTATAGAGAGGTGACTTTTTCCAGAAGCTTGTAGCCAGTTGTAATGCTAACACATGCTGATTTGGGAAGGTTTCTTCTGGTGTAGTTGCTCACATTATTAATTAATCTGTATAAACTATTGTTTGGGTTCCGAGTTATAGCTCTGTAGATAGTCCTGCAATCGGTTAACTTCAAAATGTAGGCTATCGTAGCTCCAAATATTAATGCAACATTAGCAATATGCTAATAGTGAGAACCTTGACTATAGCTGTCACGTCTGAGGCTTTAGTGGGCAACACAAATGTATTTTATAGATAATAGTTCTACGGTGGGTCAATAACAACTTTCACAGAGCATTGCTTCCCTTGAATTGTAAAAGAGCTGTGATTTTAAACTGTTCAGTACATGTTTTATATACGCTTAAAATTACATCTTAAAGAATAAAGACTACGCACTGTTTTATTTCAAATTATTGCTCCTCATATCCCTCTAAAAAGGTTGATTAAAATTAAAGTCTAATGTGCTAATTTAAAATGTTCACCCTTTTCTTGTAGGATGGCCCAGTCATCACACACCGATTTTACAGTCCCTGCTTAACTTACCTCAAAGGCCCATCAGCAGGCACTCCAGCAGGTGGCAAAAACTGCGGGGAAAATTATTGGGACTACTTTTCCATAGAGCTGTACCATCTACAACATCCACTGTCTGAAGGTAGTGCACAACATCCTGCGGGACCAGCATCACCCGGCTCATCACCTGTTCCACCCACTACTCTAGAGAAGAAGGCTGTATAATGATGTCCCCTTCACCTCATTCCCCTCCTTCCTGGGACAGTAAACCATACCCAACTCTGCTATAACTAAAGTGAGCTGGACTTTGCATGGCTGTATTAATTACATCTATATCCAACTCTGACCATATCCTGTGTTTTGATGGACTTTTTGATCTGTTTGTCTGTTACTGTATTTATGCCTGGAACGACAATAAACTTTTGATGTGGCCGGTTTACACAGTGGGTATTTATTAATGGGATCTGCACACTTACAGTATTATGCACTTTTACCACATACCATGTAATGTTCTAATGCCCAAACGAAATTTCGTTTTTTAAATGACAGAGTGTTGAGTGATTTGAGGACATACATAGTATTTGATTAATTTACTAAAAGATCAAAAATGGAAAGGGTTTTAAATTCTAAATGAAAAGAAATGATTCATTCATTGCTTTAACTATAACAAATTTCATGTTTTGTAAATTCATTTCAAAAAGACTTACTTATGCAAGAGCAAGTGGGATTAGCATTACACTGTTCATTCCAGTTGATCATGAGTAGTGTATTGTCTAACATTTTTCCCATCAGTTTCAAATATAGTGCAGACTCAGAGTGAGGCAACTGTCGGGAAGATGCCATAGACCCATGAAAAAAAATTAAAGCACATCTTCAGGTTCTATTTCAGCAATCGTAACATGGATAGATCCAAGTCTCAATCATTCCTGGAGTTGCTGTGTAGCAGACAGACAGAAATTGTTAGTTGCAGGCCTTTATTGTGAATGACTCTCTGCATATTATGTATGTTTGAAGCTCCACTTAATGATGTTGATTTTCTGTAGAAAGTTTTATTTTTGTCGTCCATCCATCCATTTTCTTCCGCTTTATCCGGGGCCGGGTCGCGGAGGCAGCAGTCTCAGCAGAGATGCCCAGACTTCCCGATCCATGCACACCTCCTCCAGCTGTTCTTTTTGTCATATTTGTGGATTTTTTTTACCACCATTTCTGCAGTAGCCTCTTGTGCAGTTCCCTAAAATGACAGATACTTATTACTTGACAGTAGAGCCACTAATAAGAACTATAGGCAAAAACTTTACCTGCGTGCTTGGCCATGTACTGGTACAGGATAAAGGAACAGGCACACTTTAAAAGCCCATGGTCCTATTGACAATGAAAAAGGCAAAGGAAAAAGGCTTCAAACAGTGTTTCCAAAATGAACCTTCATGTTTCATGAACCATGAGATTATGTGACCGATGCCTCGGTGAATGGAAATGCTTTCACATACAATATTTCAACTGAGGCATTCGAATATAACAACAATAAGTTACTTTGTTAATTGTAATACATTAAAATCTTCAATCATTCAAATTAGGCTTTAGTTTTTAATAATTTGTTGACACAATGGCTGTGAAGCCCCATTCGTTCATGAGGCTTCATATTGCAATCATTACCTGTAGTGTGCTGATTGGTAAAGTACTAAGGGCCTTCCCCGCAGGACTTTTCCTGCACAGTAACCGGGACATCATTTAAGTTGAAGGTTATCTGTTGAAAAAAATAAAAGTTAAGTATATTTGTACAGAACGTCAACTTTATTTTAGGTAGCGTCAAACAAGCGTTTATTATACACAGAGTCATTCAATGCAATCCGTGTCTGCTACAGAGCGACTTCAACAAAGATGAATGAGACTTAGATCTCTATCCATAATGTTACAAAATTGCTGAAATATTACCTGAAGATGATGTGCCAAACTAATGGGATAAATGTTAGAAGTCTTGTGATGACTGGGCCATCCTACAAAAAAGAAAGCCCAAAGTGAAAATTTTTACTTGAAATTTCCGCAACCTTTAGGAGGGATATAAGGAGTAATATCACAATAATTTTAAATAAAACAGTGCATAGTCTTTACTCTTTAAGATGTCAATTTTAAGCGTAGCCTATATAACATATGTACAGAACAGTTACACATACAATGTATAATTAATAACAAGCAAATGTATAACTGTTGTAGGCAGGATCGTTGTTTATTTCCTTGATTTTTGCAATGTTTTGGTGAATGGTGGGCAAACAGCTGATTTTTCCAGTCATGAAGAGCTGTTTATTTAAATCACAGATCTTTTACAGCGCAAGGGAAGCAATGCTCTGTTTGTGAAAATTCTTTTGACCCACCGTAGAACTATTATTATCTATAAAATACATTTGTGTTGCCCACTAAAGCCTCAGACGTGACACCTATAGTCAAGTTTCTCACTGTTAGCATATTGCTAATGTTGCATTAACATTTGGAGCTACGACAGCCAATATTTTGAAGTTAACAGATTGCAGCACTATCTACAGATCTATAACTCAGAACCCAAACAATAGTTTACACAGATTAATTAATAATGTGAGCAACTACACCAGAAGAAACCTTCCCAAATCAGCATCTGTTAGCATGTGTTAGCATTACAACTTGCTACAAGCTTCTAGGAAAAAGTCACTTCTCTATAATCACACGGTTATTCTTGGGAGATATTTCTACTCCCTACACAATGTACAACATGTTGTCAATGATAACATACCTTCCACTTGATGTCCACGGTGAATTTATTTAAGATATGACACTTCAGATTGAAAAGCACGATCTCATTCCATTACAGTAGCGCGGACAGGAAATCAGTTTACACTGCACGGAAGGCGGAAGGCGTATTCGGAAAACGGATTTTAAAAAAATTAATTCAAAAAACGGAAAATATATCTCGTAATAACGAGATAGTATCTCGTAATAACGAGATAGTATCTCGTAATTACGAGATAATCCACTGAGGAAAAAAAATAATTCGGAAAAGGGATTAAAAAAAATTAATTCAAAAAACGGAAAATATATCTCGTAATAACGAGATAGTATCTCGTAATAACGAGATAGTATCTCGTAATTACGAGATAGTATCTCTATCTATTGAGATATTGATAGATATCTATTGAGATAGCTATTGAGATGGAAAAAAAAAAATTTTTCATCTCAAATTTTTTTTTTGTCTGATGTCACTTCCAGGGCTCCATATGTTTGAGACCTACCAGTTAAAAACAAATCCTAAAGACTTAAACGTATACTGTCTACTTATATTGACCCCATATTATATCGAAATAGCTTTATTTTAAACTCGTACTGACACAAAAGAAATAACTGTATTTGTATTTGATTCAAGAAAATTAAGTGTTTTACACGTTAAAAAAGTCTCATGGGCTCCTGGGTGCCCACGGGCACCATGTTGGTGACACCGGCGTTAAACCATCGTGTATCTTATTTAGTGATGACACTGGCAACATATTCTGTATTAATTGTTAAAGATATTCTGAAAAGTAGAAATAAGTAATATTCCCAACAGTCTGTCACAAACGTCTAACGTCCCTAAAGTTAGTGAAACTTGTTCATTGCATCAAGGCTTGATTTTGACCCTACCCCCCTTTGAAATCCCCTAAATCTCATAAATTAAAAAAGATATGCAGCTCAGATTTTACTCACAGAATATTTAGTATATCAACATCAACTGTGCCAAGTTTGAAGCAAATCCAGAAAGGTTACGTTGAACTGTTGTCCTTACAGGTGTAACTTTTCCATAGAATGGTCTCACAGGCCTATATGGGCAAATGCATGAGAATTCCACACCTCAGAGAGGGAGAATGGAACACATTTTCTGTTAGAGCTGGAGATCCGTTTGCGGTACAGAGCTCATTTTGGGCTTAATGTGAAGCTAATGAGTTGGGGCAGTTTTCTATTTACATTTGAAATGGTAAAGATAAACACAAAAGGCAATAATGTACTCATTTGTGAAGTGCTTTTCTTATCTTTATGACATTTATTTTGCATTTTTGTAGATATATAGTTTAATATATGGAAAAAGAAAACGCTAAAGCCCAAGACTGTCATATTACTTTGTTCCTCATCATGTCAGCTTTCTTTGTTCTAAATTTAATTAATCTGCGACTCTGTATGTGACCACAGCGCTACTTCGGATAGAATCACAAAGTTCCGTCTGAAGCCTGTCCCGCTAAAGTGGTTTTTGGGGTCCCACAGCTGAACGGGCCGAGTTGCAATGGGGGGTCCCCACTGGTAATGACCCAAGGGATTCTCTACTGAAAGATACTAGTTTGGAAAAGGTAGCAAAAATGTGCCTGAGGAGGGGGTCTGGCTCCCGGACTATACATACTGGAACCGTAACGTTCTCTATCGTATCGAGACTATCTCTCCACCCAGTTACATATTCCATATGTACGGGGACTCTGTAAGACAAGGCAAGGGGATCGAGCAGGGTGAAATTCGAATGAGTCGTTGCCGCCACCAAGTGCACGAACAAAAAAAAACAAAAAAACACACCCAAGTGACAAAATGAACTATGTACACAAGCACCCATACCCGCCAGACGCTAGGTACGAGTGCCACAACCTCGGCGCCAGACGCAACCGAGGTGACACAGCCCCGCAAGCCGCAAAGGCTGGTCAAGAGCTCTTCAAAGAAAGAGCAAGCAACAACTCTCACCCAGACACAGCAAGGGCATTCCAAACCTGCAAGACGCAAGCACCAAGCACCCGCTCCCCGAAGGAAGTGCCTGCTGCCACATTAAGCTTGTAGAAGCGGGCAAACGTAGAAGGGGCAGACCATGTGGCGGCAGCGCAAATCTCATCCAGCGAGGCGCCACGCCACAAAGCCCAGGACGCTGCCATCCCCCGTGTCGAATGAGCTCTGACATTCAGGGGAAACTGAACCCCCATGCCCTCATAGGCTTGACGGATCGCGTCCACAAGCCAATGAGACAGGCGAGCCCTAGACAAGGGCTGGCCCAATTTACCGCTTTTGAAACAGACAAACAGCTGATCCGTGGTCCTGTGTCCCCTAGTCCGAGCAAGGTATACCTCCAGGGCACTAACTGGACAGACAAGCAACCGTTCCCGCTCATCCCCCGTCTGCTGAGCAGAGAAGAGGGATCCGAGTGTGACGACCAGGTCGGAGCGCCGACCCGTCATGACTTTAGGGAGAAAGGCTGGATTCGGTCGCAAGACCACACCTGCCATCTCTGGCAGGAACCTACACAGGCCCTGATGCACCGAGAGAGCATGGAGTTCCCCCACCCTTTTAGCTGAAGCCAACGCTAGCAAAAGGGCAGTTTTCAAAGACACCCACTTCAGGTCCGTTGTTGCCAGAGGCTCAAATGGAGCCCCCACCAAAGCCTGCAAAACCAGCTCCAAATCCCAAGAGGGGAGGGGAGGTCTCATACAACTGCCACTACGCCTCCGGGCCCCTTTGAGAAACCTGGAGACCAGGTTGGACACATCCACAGGCAGAGCGTATCTACCCTCCCTTGCAGCCTTGATAGCAGCCACCATCCCCCTCAGTGTGGACGGCGACCTGCCTGCCTCCAAGAGGTCTTGCAAAAATTGCAGAATCTCTAGGGCCATGCAAGTAAGAGGTCAACCTGTACGAGGCTCACACCACTTCACAAAAGAGTTCCATCTGTGCCTGTAGAGAGCGCGTGTGGACGGTGCCCGGGCCCCTTCCAAAGTCTGCACCACAGAACCTGGAAGGCCCATAGCTAGCAACTCGGATCTCGCAGTGGCCAGGCCCAGAGCCTCAGCCCCCGGGGAATCGGGTGATACAGAATTCCCAGACCCTGTGACAACAAATCTGGACGTGCTGGGAGTTCCCACGGAGTCCCGTCTAGAAGAGGTGGAATGTCCGAAAACCATGTCATGTGGGGCCAAAGAGGAGCCACCAGGACTAGTCTCACCTCCTCCACCCGAACCCTCTGCAACAGAGACGGGAGGAGACTGAATGGCGGGAAGGCATAAAGCAGACCCTGAGGCCATGGGTGAGACATTGCATCGGTTCCGAGGGGAGGATCGTCCCTCCCCAGGGAGAAAAACAGGGGACAATGTGTGTTCTCGCGGGACGCAAACAGATCGACCATCGCACGTCCGTAATGGTCCCAAATGGCCAGCACCACCAGAGGATGCAACCTCCGGCCTCCCGGATCCGGCCCTCCCCTGGAGAGCAGATCCGCTGCCACATTGTCCAATCCCGGCACATGCACCGCTCGCAGTGAAAGGAATTTGGGGTGCACCCACAGCCATAGACGATGCGCCAGTTTGCAAAGGCAAACGGAGCCCAAGCCGCCCTGCCTGTTTATGTACGAGGCTGCCACTACACTGTCCGTCCTCACGAGGACATGTTGCCCTCGTAAGTGAGGCAAGAAGTGGCGAAGGGCCAGATGGATCGCCCGCAGCTCTAGGACGTTGATGTGCTGTGTTGAGTAGGTGCCGTGCCAGTGTCCGCTGACCCCATTTCCTCTGAACACAGCTCCCCATCCTGTCAGCGACGTGTCCGTCGACAGAAGCTGACGCCGAATCACCGGACCGAGAGTGAGACCCCTGCTCACATTCTCTGTGCGCCGCCACCAGCGAAGAGTCAATAAGAACTGCCTGGTGACGAACACTGTGGCACGTAGGTGACTCCGGGGACCCAGACCCAGACCCAGGACATACCGCTGGACTGGGCGCATGTGCAGCAGTGCCAAAGGGACCGCCTGTGACATGGAGGCCATAAGGCCCATGAGTCGGAGACACTGTCGCCATGTGACTCGGGCCCCCAGGCTGAAGTGCGAGAGACAAGTCTCCAGAGACGTCAGCCTCGCTCGTGACACTGTGAGTTCCGCCGTCTGAGAATTCAAGACCAGGCCCAGAAACTGCGTCTCCTGAGAGGCACAAGCCTGCTTTTCTCGAAGTTGAGAGTCAGCCCCAAATGATACAGATGCTCCAGCAGCAGAGACAAGTGAGCCAGACACTCCTGCCGTGTCTGCGCACACAAAAGCCAGTCGTCCAAGTAATTCAGGATTCTGACGCCTTTCTGCCTCAGTGGTGAGAGCACTGCCTCCATGCACCTTGTGAATGTGCGAGGCGCTAGGACAACCCAAAAGGGAGTACCCGAAACTCGTACGTCTTGCTGTCGAAGACGAAGCGGAGAAAGCGCCAGTGCCCTTTCCAGATTGGAATCTGGAGATAGGCATCCTTCAAATCGATTGTAACAAACCAATCCCCTCTGCGAATGAACCGTCTCACCCTGGGGACAGTCAACATTTTGCATCGCAGAGGACGAAGAAGTCGGTTCAGTCCTCTCAGATCGAGGACGGGGCGGAGTCTGCCGTCCTTTTTGGGAACCAGAAAGTACCGGGAATAAAAACCTGATAGCCTTCTTGTCCAACAGGGTAGAAATCTCTGACAAGAGAACTGCCCTGTGCTCGGGAAGCACCTGAGTGACCACCATAGGGGACACTGAGGTGGGAGGCCGTCAGGAAAACTGGATACGGTACCCCTGAATCATTGTAGAAACGACCCATGGGGACGCGTCCAGTGCCCTCCAGGCAGCCCCGTGTGTCATAGCCGTAGCACCAGGACCAAACATGGCTCGGGGTCAACTGGCAGTTTCAACAAGCCACTCTGATCCTCCGGCTGCAGGGACGACTGGGAGAGCCACAGCTTCCGCCTGGCCACCCACAGAGAGGCAATACCTTTCCCTGCCACAGCTGCTTGTTCCTTCATCAGCTGAACCATAACTGAGGAAACAAGCCGCAATTCTCCAGTCAGCTGCTTTAAGTCCTGACCCCCTTCCAACTCACGCGAACGCGAAAATGCCGCACTTGTGTTGTGGTAGTGCTTAGAACTTCGTGAACTCGTGGCTTGGAATCAACCCCACTACAGAGTCAAATCCCAACCCAAACACTGCGTCAGCGTGTTTGGAGCCAACGCACACGGGAAAGGACTCCCACACGAGCCGACCGGAATGGACAGCGGTTTCCCCCGCACCGGGTTCCACCGCTGCCCGTCAGCGCCTGTGACGCATAAACCCCGCACGGAGCAACGTGTCAGGCGGACCGGACCGACCAGTACCATGGATACAGAAGGCCGCGTCCCCCAAACGGGTTCAGCAAGACCTCGTGTCTATGGCGCGTGAACCCTTGGCAGAGCAATACGCCAGACACAGCCGCTTTCCAACACTGAAAACAGTCACCCGAGAGGTATCTCCCCTCTCTCTTACAACAAGTAAGTGGCAAGACTGTCTCCTATCTTTATCTTCCTTGTTTGTTTGATTGCTTCCCACGTCAACCTGCTCGCGTCGTGGAATCAAAATGATCGATGTGCGCATGGCACGCAGGTGCCTTTGTAGCACAATCAGCCACCGGTGGTGTGTCTTAAATAATTATCCACGTCGCCTGACCCTCGTGGGGTCAGTCCCCGTACATATGGAATATGTAACTGGGTGGAGAGATAGTGTCGATACAATAGAGAACTCATTGTTTTCTCTGTCGTCACTGTTTAGGGCTGTTTGTAAAAATGTGTGAAGGCCAAACATTCAGAGCTTTTGTGAACGAGCGTCTGGCTGCGGCGGCTGGAGAGATACGTGCGCTGTTTGAAAGGACGACAGCGGAGTGTGAGGAGGACCTGCGTCGCTCCCAAGACGAGAACCGGAGGGAACAGCGGCTTCTGGACCAGATCCTGAGTCCGAGAGTCGTACTGAGTGAGAATTTGAAACGGGAAATCACTGAGACCTCGTGAATCAAAGAGGAGCCAGAAGAGCAGAGCGTCACACAGGAGGACGAGCAGCTGCCAGTGTAGGCTCACACACTTTCAAACACGTGTAAGTCACATTATTGTTCAGTTTATTCATATTTAAATCATGTTTCAGGTGTTTCCCAGAGTCCAGTGGTGTGTGCTAAGATAAGGTTAGGGTTAGCTTGTAAACTCCACTATCCTTAAGGTTAGGGTTAGCTTGTAAACTCCACTATCCTTAAGGTTAGGGCTAAGATAAGGTTAGGGTTAGCTTGTAAACTCCACTATCCTTAAGGTTAGGGTTAGCTTGTAAACTCCACTATCCTTAAGGTTAGGGCTAAGATAAGGTTAGGGTTAGCTTGTAAACTCCACTATCCTTAAGGTTAGGCTAAGATAAGGTTAGGGTTAGCTTGTAAACTCCACTATCCTTAAGGTTAGGGCTAAGATAAGGTTAGGGTTAGTTTGTAAACTCCACTATCCTTAAGGTTAGGGCTAAGGTAAGGTTAGGGTTAGTTTGTAAACTCCACTATCCTTAAGGTTAGGGCTAAGGTAAGGTTAGGGTTAGTTTGTAAACTCCACTATCCTTAAGGTTAGGGCTAAGGTAAGGTTAGGGTTAGCTTGTAAACGCCACTATCCTTAAGGTTAGGGCTAAGGTAAGGTTAGGGTTAGTTTGTAAACTCCACTATCCTTAAGGTTAGGGCTAAGGTAAGGTTAGGGTTAGTTTGTAAACTCCACTATCCTTAAGGTTAGGGCTAAGATAAGGTTAGGGTTAGTTTGTAAACTCCACTATCCTTAAGGTTAGGGCTAAGGTAAGGTTAGGGTTAGTTTGTAAACTCCACTATCCTTACGGTTAGGGCTAAGGTAAGGTTAGGGTTAGCTTGTAAACTCCACTATCCTTAAGGTTAGGGCTACGGTAAGGTTAGTTTGTAAACTCCACTATCCTTAAGGTTAGGGCTAAGTTAGGGTTAGTTCTAGTAGGCCCATGTATTTTTAATAATGATCTTGTGTGGCAGGATGTTGCACAAAAGATAGAAGTGTCACCACTCCGACAAAGGATGAAAAAAAGGTTAGGGTTAGACCTCAATGTCGGATTGGGTTAGGGTTAGGAATGGCGGGGTGTAACCCTCTCTCTGTTCTCCCGTGTCTTTCATTTGTGCGTGTCACACCATGACACGCTTACAGTAGAGTCTGCACAGGTTATCAGTAGGGATGGGTACCGAACCCCGGTATCATAACGGCCCGGGGCCCACGTGTGCCGGTCCACCCGGACCGATAAGCTCCAGCCTTAACGGTCTTCTTAACGGGGCCGCTGCATTGCTGCGCTAATCACACGCGCTCAAATAATCACTAAAAAAAAGTCTCTCCGCTCTCATGGATGCGTTCGTTGCATCGGATCTATTCATCCCCGCTACCCCGCACGAGAGCGCACGGTGTCGGCCCTTCCCGCGCTCTGCCACTGCCCTGTTTCCCCTCTGCAGCCGTGTGCAGCGAGACAGGTGTGCGCGGGAAAGACATGCTGTGTTAGACATTCAAAACGTACTTAATCTACTCAGAAACCCCCGAGCTGCTGCCGCTAACCCGCGGTAAAAAGCCACACATAACGACTTCGTACTGAACAGACAGACGAGCCACGCGCACTTGTCTTCTTTCACAAATACTCGAACTAAACAGTTTCGGCTGGAGTTCGTTTTTCCACAAACTGCGCACAAGGCAGCGGGTACGTGCACACACGTGCACGCTCACACATGCACGTCAGCGCGAGGCGGTGTCGCACTGGACACAAGCTGAGAGGCAGATGAGAGGAAGTGACTCGAGTCTAGTTCATTATTTTACTGCACTAAGTTTGGACTCAGTCCTCAGAGCTACAGCCAAATCTAACCAGCAGCCTCGATTTACTAGATAATAATAATGATTAAAAAAAAAGAAAGTAAAGTAAGTGAAGTAGCCTATTCAAAAATAAATATAGGCCAAGGATTAATGCCTACTTATACAGTAGCCTCTATCTAACTTTTTTCCCTTTTAAAGTACCGATAAGAGTACCGTTAAAGTACCGGATCGATAAGGAGTATCGATAAGAGTAGTAGTATCGATAAATCCTTAACGATACCCATCCCTAGTTATCAGGGTTGTTGTTTTTGTTCTCCCACGCTGACACTTGCCGATTTCTCAGACGAAGGTGGACATGGACTGAGCTCATGGTGTGAAGCGATTAGATTAGCCAGGTGGCTGAGGTGAGTGACAGCGACACTGGGCCCGGGGGAGAGAGGACAGAAAGTCGGTCGCAATAGCTTGCAATCTGATCAAAAGTAATGAGAATGGACATGTATAATATATAGTATATATAAATATATATATATATATATATATATATATCCAAGTCCTGATCGGGAGGTAATGGCCGATTCTGATCAGTCTGAAACCACGTGATCGGGCCCGATTTCCTATCACATGATCGGCTCAGGACATCCTGAGTGTTTTTGGACAATGTTGAGTGCCTCGCACTCAGTTTTAGTTAGTCTTGAAAACAGAAACAAAGTTTGTATGGATTTTGTAAAACTCCATCCATCCATCCATTCTCTTCCACCCTGCTGCCCTCTCGACTCGTTGCCGGGTCGTGGGGGCAGCTGTTGGAGCTGCACCAGCCCCTATGGCTCCTCCTGCAGGTGGTGGGTCCACAGAAGGACGGCCTCATGGTTCTAACCGGGCCTGTTGGTCTCTCATAAGGGGCTTCTGAACCGCTCTTTGTCTGACCCGTCACTTAGGACCTGTTTGCCATGGGAGACCCTACCAGGGGCACGAAGACAGGCTCCAGGATCATTCAGGCTCATTTGCCTCCTTGGATTTATTCATTTGCTGTTTATTATATTTTTTCTGGACACTTTTAATAATTTATTTTCACAATTTAGCCAATATTACCTACATAACAAGATGATCTATATTTCTGGGAACAGAAACAGTATCAATATTGACAGCTTGCACCTGAGCCCAAGGCCGTATCCGCTGGTTTATTGTAATTAAAGCCGTCTGTTATTCAAATGTCATTAATCATAGCGTACGTGAAAGCGTATCTGCTTGAGGTGAGCCTATTGATGTTTATGGCGCCATCTAAAGGATTTATAAGGAGGTGTCCTTGAGTCTTTAGGCAGGTCTGTATAGCTAGAACGGTGCATTAGGGACCACAGTTTATACAGCTGCATAAAAAATAATGAATGTACTTGACATCTCATGTATGCGGTTAAGTGTGGACTCAAGTTTTTTTCTAAGCAGAGGGCGGATTTATAAATGCCCTGCTGCGTGTGGACTAGGCCTTAAATACTCATTTATTTTCTGTTGATAAAAACTACACTAAATTGCACTTCAGTGATAAAACTGCAAATGTGACAAGTTAGAAAATGTGGGGAAAAAGGAAGTAAAATTTGGTTGTGACTTTTGTATTCAGTCTAATGCAACAAGTGCACAGCTATTCCATTGCTCTCATATAGGCTATAGCTGTGCAGTTTTTGAACACCTGAGTAAATGTATGTTCTGTGGTTAATGACACAGAAAGATACAGTGTTTAGATAAGCCTGAGTGTAGATTATTACAGAATATAAATAACATTTTCCTGTACAGTTTGTAACATAGGACTCATTTAACGATATACTTCCTGAACTTGTTGTATTGGTGCATTTTAACATGTGTAGAGCTCACAAAAGTGTGAGAAAAATAAAAAATACATTTGAATTATGCACCAGAATACATGAAATCTCACCTAATTGCTTAAAAATCTCCCCTAAGGATCTTTTTTTAGAGGTCCCTCTGCCCTAAACCAAACTCACTCTCACCCCTGGTTGTATCTGCATGCATTGTATTATGTTCTGTGACTACATGAGGAGCATATTATAGAAACGGCACAGCAGTACAGCTGTTAGCGCTCGTGCTTCACAGCTAGATATCAGCAGGGATTTAAGTTGAACCGAACCTCAAGAGCTGAGCTTTGGACCCGAGTGTAAAACTCCACAGAGCAGCTCAGGCTTCATCAGCCCTCGCAACAACAGCTGTGCCTTAAACCTCTTACCCTCCCGTCTGAACCAAGTGCAGTTTCTCCAGTTCGGCTTTACCCAAATCTAAAAGCTTCTCGACTGGAGAGACTTTTTCATTGCCTTTGTGTCGTGTTTTGGTTGCTTTTTTGTTATATTTTTTTGCATTTCATCCTCGTTTTCATCGCAATTTTGATGGGGTTTTTTGTTGTTGAAGATTTTAGATTTGAGTAAAGCCAAACAGGAGAAAATGTGTTTGGTTCAGGTCAGGGTTAAGAAATTAACCGCGTCAAAGTTTGATCCAGTTGTATATGGGGTTGGGCGATATGGACCTGAACATGTATCACGATATGACGATATGATATAATTAAATCCACTCATTTACTAAAGTTCTACCAAAGAGCAACTGGAGAATTCTTAAGTGGAAATACAATATTCCACGTAAATTTATATGTAGCTGACTTTAATACAGACACACTCTCTAAATCAGAGTCTGAGCTGGATTTAACCAGAGCTGAATGTTGTCGTTGGTGTGCCTCAGTGCTGGGTCTGGAGTGTTTACAACACGAGCAGCTCTAACGCCATAACCCTGCAGAGAGCGCTACATTTTATTGCCCTGATGTGCCATAAATCTTTGTCAGTAAACATCAAAACTACATTTTTAGCCTCTCCATGTGAATAATGGCCCCAACCTGCTCTCAGTCGCCCATTGACTTTTATGGGCTCTGTACAATTACAATGTTGATTTTTGCAAGAGCCCCTTCACCAGCCCTGATGGCGCTCGGGCCTAATGATTGGTAACTTTTGAATGTTTTTTGTGATTCAGTGTTGTAAACCTATGTGGTGCAGATCAGGAATCTCAAAACAGCAACCTAGGCTATGTTCACTGAATCCTCTTCTTACACTTTCATTACTGTAATCCAGCCATTCCCAAAGTCCGGAACATCACGGCCCCCTTGTTGATCCGAAATTCTCTTGGGGCCCCCCAATAGAAAATAATTTATCCTATTCATTGGAATTTTCTTATTGTTTTACAGCTAACATTACATATAAAGCAACATCTACTGTAGCAATGAGTGGGGTTTAAAACTGGTTTCAAATAATACATTTTAGCGAATAAAGACAAGCTTTGGGGCCCTCCCTGTAGTGTCTCCAAGGCCCCCCAAGGGGCCCCGGACCCCACTTTGGGAACCACTGGTGTAATCAATGAACTTTAAGCAGAACTAAGTAACTCTTGCCCCTAGAGGCCATAAGCGTCACTGCAGGTGTCATAGCACGTTGTGTTTTTTTACTCATTAATTGTCCGTGAGAGTAAATACTACGCTGACAGAAAAGACAAAGGGACAGAGGGATATGGTACATTGTTCCACAACCCAATTACACAATGGAGATATTTTTTATCACTCAAACTTTGCTGTAAACACTGCTAAAGTGGCGCTAGCCCACAGCTAGCTGTGCCTGTTAGCCTTTTAGCTTCTTCTTCATGATTCCATTAGTGTGTATTGCGCCTCCGGCCAGGTGCAGGGAAAGTTGCAAGAGTGGTTTTCTGGCCAGAGACCCCCAATCATCCCATTAACCCTTGTATTACCCCCAGAGGGACTACAAAAAGGATTTATTAAGGTAAACAAGTTACTTAGTTCTTCTTTAAAATATTAAAACACTAAAATACTGGCCAACAATAAGCGCTTCCAGTGCTACAATGAAATGCATTGACAGGAAATTAATGGTTTTTAGTCATATATTTTATACTAGAGCTTTATGTATCTGTCTGAATGATAATGACACTGGCCCGTTTTATTCGTCATACTTAACTCCTTGTATTGGCGCATGTAAGAGTTTCGCCCAACTTGTGTGTATTTTGTTCGTAGTGACTTTTGCAGTGTTTTGAGTTTGGGGTGACAGGGCGCTACATGACAGTTAATTAGTGATCCACTCCCCTGACCGAAGCTGATTGGTTGCAACCAACAAGACTGGAGCTTATGAAGGAGGAAGTTGTGTAGGGAAAGCAAAAAAAAGGAAAGAAAGGCGGCCAGGTAGCCGAGAAGGTGCACACGCGGAGTGGGAGAGTACAGGAGTGAAGGACTGACGGCGCTAGCGAACTACCGGCGAGGCTGTGGGGAGATCGGCGGAGACGAGGCCGAGGAGCAGCCGTGAAGGAGCGGGCCGGATTATGTACAACACCTAAACCAGCTAAGTAAAGGGACGTGTCCAGCCTGTCGTGCCTCTCGCTCTTATTGTTGTCATTCTGATCCTGCTTTCCCTGGGGTCCTCCTCTACCCTCGCTGTTTAACGGCGTCTTTACCCAGGTCGCTGGAAGTAACGTGGACGGGGGAGAGCACCGTGTGACCGGAGGCGGTTCAAGACGCAACGCAGGTGGAGAAGAACGCGTCGGGGGGCGGATGCGCTACGGACCGCTCAGATTCAATTCAACGCATAACGAGAGCTAAGTGAAGGGACGTGAACCCCCTGCCGACTCGCGTGCACCGTGATTTGTTTTATTTCTGCTGCACACTTACCGAGGTCGAATTCCCTTCTCTACAGTGTCAAGGGACAAGCGCTGCGAACGAGGGGACGCCACGCCTCCTTTCATCGAGCGATACTGGGACTTCGAGCTGCACTGAACGGCCCCCCATCCCCCGAGAGACCAACTCGCCTCCTCTCTCCCAACCGCACCCACGTTCGGATTTTATTGAGGGGGACTGAACGTTTAGACTTCTGGATCCGTTGGCTTGGGTTTTCTTTTGTATATTATATTGACTATTTTTATACATATTTTTCTATTAAATCTACATAAACTTTTTAAGCACGGCGTCATTATTTAACAGTGGTATTCTCTAAGCTAGTTTAGAACCTCACCGTGTGTGACAATAATAAATGATAACAGAAATGTTGGAGCCAAGACATTGGGTGCCAGTTTATTCTCTTAGTTTCACAAATTGTTTCCACAGAATAACACTAGATACATCACGTCTTATCACAAGGGCACTTTTTATTCCGACGTCTGACACTCAGTGGCTGGTGAAACCTTATTCTTCAACCTGGAAAACAAATTGATATGGCTTTAAATCTATATAAAAAGACAAAACACACATGCGCGCGCACACACACACACACAAACACGCACGCGCGCACACACACACAAACAAACAAAATCCCCTGAATGAATCAATAAGTTTCTAAAGTAACTAATGTATTATATCGAGGAAGAAAGACTTCAATAAATAAAAATTCACTAACTGTTATTATTATTAGTTTATTTGATATGGACATAACAACTGCATTGGACAAACCAGATACATTGTTTTTAGTGTTATAGCAAAACTGCTAATTTGCAACACCTGTCCATAGGAGGCTACACATACGTTACTACTATGTTGATACACTGTGATTACCAGAGCCGTTTTTTCCTGTACGCAAACTACGCATGGTGCGTAGGGCCCCCGCAGCCGCAAGGGCCCCGCATCTCAGTCAAACTACTGTGTTGTTTCATTGATTAATCAACGCGTTGTTACTGGGACAGGCTCTCTGACAGCGCTCACTCACTCTCCTCCTACTTTGCTGTGTTTTAGTGTTATATATGGCAGTCTGCTGAAGTGGATGAGCGGGAGAGACCTACCACCTTCTCCCTATCACTTCTCCCCTTCGCGTCCCCGCTTGTCTGTCTGTCTCCCGGTGCTCGCCTCCTGGGCGGCTGCATGTCTCTCGTGTCCCGGGCACTGCGCTCATTTTTCTCTGCTCGGACTCGGGGCTGCATCTCCACACACTCATTTAAACTCTTCGTATTGTCTCTAGCGGAGTATCAGGACAGTAGTTTGGCGAATAGACGAGAGTAAAGCCGTACACGTGGCCTTTTTGTCTCAAAGAGGAGTTGAATCCACACGGTTCTCATGAGCACAGTTACTTACAGTAACTCTGGTTCTCTGAATGTGCACAGTCTAAAATGAATAGACGACTGCTCGTTAGGTGCAGGTTTCAGTTAGTTTAAAATCAGTGGTTCCCAAACTGTGGGCCAGGAACCAGAGGTGAGAGAATGGGACCATTTACCATTTTAAAGAGTGGGGGAAATAGACTAGTAGTAGTCCTAGCCCCAGTCTGACAGTGGCTTAGTGGTTAGTGGTTCTCACACAGAGGGGCAGGGCCTGAATTGAGGTCTTTATGTTCCACTTCTGCCCTGCACTACTGCACAGTGGAACTGTTTTTGACCGTAAACGGGTTCGCTCTTCGAATAGCCATGGGACTGTAGGGACCCCCGTGTGGATTTTTGCTTAGGGCTCCAGAAGGGCCAGCACCGGCTCTGGTGATTACAAATGTTATCCTTCTGTCCACAGTGGTCAAAACAATTTTACTTCCTTACCTTCACTTGCACGGGAAAGTGTAGTCAGTCTCAACTTTGTCACCTGAAATTTCGGTAAAAATGTAAATTTTAGTTTAATTGCAAATACTTTGACTTACTCAGCATCTCCTAATAAAATGTAACAAGAACAATATAGAAAAGGGCTCCAATCCTTGCATCAGTAAGTATTGATATAAATCATTTTACAATTTTGGAGTGACGTACTTGGCTGGTAGTAGTCATACATATGGACCACAGCAGGCTTCAGGTTGTACACTGTCCTCTCTCGTATCATCACTAATTCGTAAGAGAGTAGAACGTCCTTCGGAACCTTTTAGAGGAGAAACAACACAAATGATTGTGCATACATTCTATTATGCCCATTAAGAAATTCATTCTCACCCCATCCAAATAGATCAATACATGATCTTCCTCTTTGTCAACACGTTCCACCAGAGGTACACTCTTCAGCTACATGAGAAAAGACACTGTTAGACAGTGGTAAAAGAATTATGACGGTACGATGACCGTGGTATAAAGATATTTCCTTTCACTTTTTTAAAAGGTTCATATTGTCATGAGGAGGCTCCCTAGAGGAGGAGTGAAACGTTGGCGTCAAAATGTAAATCCAAATGTTTAGTTGTATTTTTCACAAGGTCCAAATTGTGCTAAAAGGATTTTATTGAGAGCTTCTCTCCCATCTCGACTGAGTTATAAAGCTCATTCATTTTATATGGCCAGATGTTAGAACTGCATTGCTGGAGCGAAGGTGTATATGTGTGTGAGTTTATAAGTTCTTCTTTCCCTTCCCTATCAAGCAGAAAGAATGCCTTGTTTTGAAAATTTAGAGGAAAAAGATGGTGAAAAAATGTTTGCAATATGTGTGAGGTTGCTCTACTTGTTACAATGTGTATAGGATATACTTATTTTTTCTTTCTTACATTATTAAGAACTAACAGTCATATTTACACATGAATGTTCAAATATTCATCATTGTCATAAGTTATCCTCAATCAGGTGTCATAAGGTATTTTGAAAAGCCTGAATAATTTGCAATATAGGACCTCATAACAACTTACCGCGTTTAGAGATTCAGAGTCTACGCTGAATCCAGAGAGTATTTTAATGTCAATCACGGCCATGTTGCTGATCTCGGCTTTTCCATTGTACCTGCATAGGAGAGGATTACAGTATGTCATTTTCAATCATTTATTTATTTAAAACAAAAACAAAAAAATAACTGATTGTGGTGTCAGTCTTACTTGGCCTTGATATTTAGAGTCATCCTGGGTCTGAGCAAGTTGCTGTCACAGTCGGCCTCTGGCGCCACCTTGAGGCTGAATGGCGTTGGTTCGTTGGGAATCGGAATGTTGTACATGACTGTAATCTGAAATGAAAGAAACAATCCAATCTCATTTTTACTGTATTTTTTTATTTGTCCTTTTTGGTGGGACCTACTGGTAGGCTTCTATTTCACAAGTGACACTAATATTCTCTCCATGATATAAAAACAATGAAAGATGGCCACATAATACATTCACAGTGAAGCCAAGTTCTCAATATTGTCTATAGTTCAAATAGAAATGGCAGAGAAGAATAACCATGAGGAAACCTACACAAACACAGGAGAACAAACTCTATAAAAAGAAGGGTTGATTCAGGTATTGGAAGTGTTCGCTGATTGGCGGTGCCTTCACTGACCTGTATGGCGGCACAGGTGTTGCCTTTTACTTTCACGGTGTAAATTCCGGTCACGTCTGGGAGACTTTGTTCCTGGTACAGCAGCTTGTTGTTCTGGTTCACCTGGAACACCAGCGGAGCACCACTTGGAGGCTGGACCGTGACTGTGCTCTGCCCGCCAGGACTGTAGACCAGGCTGGAGTAACGAGTCAAGGCCTGTAGGGCAACCACTGTGTCCTGGAAGAACACAAAAAGTAAACAGAAATGAAGCTGTGTAAAGCAATGTTAACTTTAGATACAAGAAAGAGGCACTGAAGAAAAGTCAGAAGGTAGATCAGGAAGTATATGAGACAAAAAGTACTGGGATCATGATGGGACTAAAAATATCATCATCAGCACATCAGAGGGACGGTTTATGTTAGATAGTTAATTAAAGTCTGGGTACAGTATCCTCGATACTATAGGCATCTGCAATGTGGTGTTGAACCTCATGCAGCCCTTTCACCTTGTTATTGCTATTGGGCTATCTACTGAGAGGAGTGTCAGTTCTAGTTTAGTCCTAATTTAGTCTTGGTTTAGTATTTGTATTGTGTTGGTCCATTCCTTGCATCAATAACAGCAAAGACACACATAAAAATTGTCTGCAGCTCTAGATAAGAATTAGCCTGGCCTTAGCCATCCGTAAACTCCGGTCAATTATATTTTCCCTGCATGTACGTCTGGGTTTGATCTCATAGGCTGCGTTTCATCGGTTGAATTTCAACCTACCACTGGGCGAGCGGGGGAGGCGGGTGTTGTCGGTGACGTCAAGCATTTGCGCCGCATTTGCTGGTTGTAGTTCGGCAATGGCGGCAGATACGAACGTAAAGGAAGCTCTTCAATCCGTTCTGGCCCGGCTCCCAAATATCCAGAAATGATAACTGAAGCCTTAGAATGCGTAAGGAATGCTCCCAAGAGTTATGATAGCGTGCTTCACTCAACACGGGCGCACTACATACGTCACGACCACACTCTAGCGAAAATCAGATCCAATCGTTTCAAAGGAGTTCACCCCTCCCACCTGTTAACGGAGCTCAATTGAGAAAGTCCAGACCCTCTGTACGAAATGAAATGAGTACGAGGGGATGGTAAAAACCAGGCTAGATAAGAATATGTAACAGATACGAATTTTACATCTTTGTGAAGAGTAGTTTTTTTTGGATCCAAAAAGAGGGAAAAAAGGATTTGACAGATAAATATGATTACAAATGATTTCCTTGTTTGCGAATGTAGTGGTAGGCCCTGCCCCGCTAGCAGCCCAATCACGCTGCGCCTGAGCGTTGATTAAGGAAATGTCTGCAGGTGTGCGGCCTCTCCTTTTCTTTGCCTCTGATCGTCCCTGCGTGTGCCACGGAGGAGCTGGACCGGAGCCACGGATAATTTAACCATCTTCGCTGTAAAGTCAAAACAAGCTAGAGTCTCAAAAGCCTTGTGCAACCTTCGAATTGCGGTTCGTCGTAATCACAGGTAAGTTTACAACTTAACCGTATGGCCTTTAGTCAGAATATTTCTAACGCTGGGGTGTTTAGTGTCGGACCTTGGCATCAGCGTGTGGCTCCGCTTTCATCAGTTTGGCTCCCCATCTCGGCGTGTAAAACGCCCTGCGCCTCACCAACTTCAGTCTCCGGTAAGCGGTTATTTAATATATTTCGGTTTATCTATTTGGCCTATTGCGAGGCCTTACACCTTGCTTCTCCATCTAGTAACGCCAGTGCGAGGAGCACGGACACAGCAAACGGCCTTTGATCTCCGCTGCTTTGTGTTGTGCGGTTTCCTGAGTGCTACATAGGTAAGTACCACCTCTGCGCTGTGGTTTCTGCCACATTATTTAGTCACTAAATTCTAATTATTCTACATAGGACTGGGTCGAGTTTTCCGTTCCCTCATGGTCATCGTTTTGGGCTAGAAACTCCACTCGGGAGTGAATAGACATTCTATTGCGTGTCGAATTAAAATACGGACTCCAAACGGTGTTAAAAGCACCAAGAAGTTTTATCCCAGGTAACTGAGCTCCTGGTGTTCCCAAGCCCGATGCAGCAGTTTTAAAGGACATTTTGCTTTATTTGTGTTTGTATATTTGATTTGGGTGAGTGTTTGAGTGAGTGGTGCGACTGAGTGAGAGTGTGTTTTAAACTTCTTTATAACTAAAACTATTTTAACAAGAAAAGCTTTGTAACTTAGTATTTTCAAATTCAGAAATAAAAGTAATGTAAACTGATTTTATTTGTCTGTCGTTCCTCTCAGTTCTTTCGAACCTGCGTGGCCTTCGCGGGTTGAAATTCCAATTGTGTGTTAATTCTATGTACTATCCAGGTTCCCTGGACCTGAAATCCCAGGGTGGCGTTGTCAAACTAAATTTAGGTCACTATCTGAGGTTTTTGTCACCGTACTCCGTGGCAACGGACCGCTCGCGCCGCTACACATATTCAATGCGTGGTCAAACAGTGAATGGTATGAATAACATAACATTTTGATGTATTAAACCTGTAAAGTGTGTGCAATAACATTTTTTGTGATTTGTTGTTAACTTTGATGAGCACCTGAGTAGAGCTGAAGCCTCCGTAGTAGTTTTGCTGCTTGATCAACCAGCGGACGATTTGGGCTGCGTAGCCCAGGTCAGATGTTGTGGGGTTTGGAGATCCAAGTTTAGCCAAAAGCACATAAGAGCTTATCTCCACAGAGAGCGAGGCGGAGTTTCTGCAGACGTCTGAGACCAATGGCGCAGCCCACCTGCAAAAACACACACAGACATTGAACTGTTAGTGTCCATACACAGACCTCTCACTGCCTGGTGCTGGCATCTTGTCTCTTGTGTGTTGGTTGTTGTTCCTTCTTTGAAACAGTCATTTATGTCTGACTGCCCTGTATTTTTATTCAATAGTGTCATTGAATGTGTATGTGTTTCAACACATAGCATCTGTTCAGGGACTACAGATGAAAACAGCCCTCTGGCTCATGCTGGTATATTTACAGTGATGTTTCCTAACATGCACTGTACCTTAAATAAATAAAACGTCCAAGAGCATTGATTAAAGAAGTGGCACACGTAAGCACATGGGTTTGAAGCATAGACTGTGGAAAATCATGGACGTAGCATCACTATTAGCTGTGGGAAGCTGTCGAGATTTAAAATGTATCTTTAGCTACCCTTTATAACTTGTATGCTAACTGAAGTCAAAGGTCATTTGAACTCGAGGGGGGAGCAGAGAACATCCTGCTTTAGATGGTCATAAGAAGTGTTATCTGTTGCAGCACAAGGTCTCCAGATGCTATCTAAGCTAAAGGAATGTGCTTTGAAGTAGAAGGGATGAGCATTTGAGAAGGTTTCAGGTTTCTCCCTTTGTCTTTGTATGCTGAAATGCATGTGATGTGCATTGAGTGGGCGGAGTTAACAAGCAAAGAAATACTTGGGAGAACGGAGTTTTAGTTAGACTTTTCCAAGCAACTGAACAAGCAACTTGTAACATCTATCTCCAATAAAAGAGCCTTCTGAGAACACGTAATCTTCTGATGCCTGCTGATTTCTTCTGAACACCTTTTGATGTTCATCTGTTTTGTACAACAACACCTGGAGTAAGATAGCGTATTTTTGTCTGCCTTAAGCTCTTTTATATATTCATAATTTGGTGCCCGTCCGACGTGATCAAAGCGCAAGGCAGACCTCGAAAGGGACCCAAGTTTTTGTTTGGAAACGCAAAGAGCATTGAAGGCTGAAGAACTGTTTTTTTCATCAAACGCTCCAAAAACAGCAGCAGCAGGACAACGGAAGCAGCACCAAGCACGCGCAGGAGGAAAACAGCAGACCGCGCATGCGCGCAGCAGGGGACCAGCAGCGCCAAACAAAGAGAGGGGGAGAACAACAGCACGTGACAGATCTCAGAAAGAAAAAAACATCTGAAAAGTCTCCATACAGTTCGAGTCCAGAAGATTTCCAGTGTATACACAAAGTGCGGTAAGAGGCAACCTTTTCTAAACTGCCTAAGATTGGTCTAAAAATAAATTAAATGTGATTTGATGGACTGGGACTTTATGTAAAATAATTCTCAAAAAATAAACAATAGAAACGGGAAACGCTGTGTAAATAGGACGCTTTTAATTAGAATAGGTTATCATTATAAGCATGTATACCGTGTCAGTTTTTAAAGTAGAAATGCTTTAGTTTGTCACACGGAGAGATAAAAGTGACCAAACCGTATTATAATCGTATATACCGTGTTAGTTTCTTAAAAGCCATTAAGGCAACTTCTTTGTTACACGGGAGAGAAAAGTAAGCAAAGTAATATTTAAGTTATCCGTGTTTTTTCTATAACCGAAGGTTAATCTTTGAAATACGAAGAGAAAATAAGTCAAAGGAAGTTATCCGTGATAGTTTTTGAAGTCAAAAGACAAAAGAGAGAAATCTAAACAAACATATATAATCTGTCATATCTTTTTACTTTTTGTATATAATTGGACGTCCATTAGAGATATTAAAATCAAGTGAGGAGGCGAAGTTTCCTCTCGTCTGGTTAACCCCCTAGCGACCGGCTACGCCGCGGTCAACCCCTCCCCTTTCCCTTATCCCATGGTGCGACTTCTCCCACCCCCCGGGGTGCTGTAAAGAGCAGCATGACGGAGGAGAAGTAGGAGTAGGAGGATTAAGAGTAACGATAATACAGAGCGCCTTAGTAGATAAAAAGAATATAAATAAATGCATGAAGCAATATAAATATTATTATTATTCATAACTAATAGTGATTTAGACGATAAATCTAATAACTAAATAAATACAGAAAATATTGATTAACTAAGACCTATATAATCCCCTTGACTAAGCATGGCGGATCTAAATATTATTTTATATATAATCATAGTAATAACAAACGCAATTAACAATAGAATGTCCCAGTTCTTCACACGAGACCAAGTAAGGCAGGATGGAAAGGTGCTGAAACATAATTCTTGCAAACTTGACTTCCATGAAAAGGCACAATCTGGATGTGCACGTTACTTGGCAGCTTTGACCAAGACAACAGAGAAAACCTCACATCCTGTGCAGAATCATCAGTTGATCATACATATGAATCATGGACAATTTAAACCTCATACGTGTGAAGAAAAAGCCAAAAGTGAACTGTATATCAAAGCCGATCTGAAGACAACTCCACTGCCCAATCCAGAAATGACTTTATCCTGTAATGGCTGCTCGTACAGAGCGAAAGAAGGACATGTCATTTCGTCACATGCTGTAGTCAAACAACAGTCAACACAACAGCATGAAATACTGGAGGCAAAACAAATACAAGAAGAATCAACGCAAATGACAGTACTGCACGCCTTACAACTTCTGGAAGGCTGCGAAGCAAATATCCACACTGACTCAGTTTATGCTTTCAAGACAGTCACAATATCTATTGCTGACTGGATCAGGAATGGTTCCAAGCTAACAACGGGATTTCCTATAAAGCATGAAGCACTGGTCAGACAACTTATTGACGCAGTTCAATTGCCAAAGAAACTAGCCAACATGAAATGCAAAGCCCATACCAAAGGCGGAGACTCTGTGTCTCTGGGCAATCATGCAGCTGATAAGGCAATCAAAGAAGCAGCAACCTGTAAAAAAGCACCTGACCCGAACATGGACATTTCTCCAAGATCTTGGGTTTATGTTAAAATGCATAAACTGGACCCAAACGTACCAGACGGAGCCATATCTGGATCTTCAATCAACATGGAAGACAAAGAAGATGGCCGTTCTAACATCTGGCACTGATGACGGACACCACCAGTCATCCGATTCTACCCCTGAGGCTTCAAGGGCAGAAAGAGGGGAGAGTCCAAATCACATGCTGTGGACGAGGCCCACTGCTGTGAAGGCGTCATAAAATCTCCCTGGATTCACCTCACCAACCGGGTGAACTGAAGATATCATAATTCAAGAGGAAGCAACCATCCAAGTACACAAAAACACTGTTAGAACAACTGAAGAGCATGTGTTGATAACCTCTGCTCTAGGCATACAGACGATCGTGGTCACATCATACACTTGCACGTGACCAGAAGAAGTCAACGTCACCATGGACAAATCAAAAAGTTAGTTTACGAAAAATGGGATGCTCACCTTGAGTAGTGATATGTGTTTTTCAATTTTGTTTATCGTAATTGTGTTTTCTTTATTACTGTTTGAAGATTGGTTAAATGTAGATTCTGAAGTTCGACATAAACGTTACATCGAGAGAGGAGAGAGAGAGAGTTCCTCATTACCAAGCTAATATGTTATGGAGATGTGACCTACGGAGCTCATCTTGCTAGTAATACTGAATGTTGTGTATGTGCTCACCTTCCAATGTCAACCATTGACATCGTAATATATTTCTTCTCACTCCAGGCTTCTAAGCAGGCCATGGATTAGTTTGAATTAAATTGAATTGTTAAACCAAAAATCATAGTGAAAATTGTTAGTTTTGATTTTGCCATACTAAATTGTTAACTGACTTTGCATATAAGCCTTTGGCTTCAGCTCAATTCCTTTGAGTAGGTTAACTGCTAAAATAAATAAATAAACTAGATTAAACTAAACTAAAGTAATTTTACATAAAAGTGACATAAAAGCAAAAAATAGAACTAACAAATATCGCGTTTGTGAGGTATATGTTGATGCAAGTGGAAGGTGGATACATACAAATAATGAGTAGACATAAAGTTTTGAATTTTTTAGTTTTTTAGTATGTTAGGATTTAGTTTTTAGTTTTGCATGTATTAAACTTTAGTGACATTTTCTTTTGGTGAACACATAGAAATGTGTTCAAGAGGGGGAAACTGTCGAGATTTAAAATGTATCTTTAGCTACCCTTTATAACTTGTATGCTAACTGAAGTCAAAGGTCATTTGAACTCGAGGGGGGAGCAGAGAACATCCTGCTTTAGATGGTTATAAGAAGTGTTATCTGTTGCAGCACAAGGTCTCCAGATGCTATCTAAGCTAAAGGAATGTGCTTTGAAGTAGAAGGGATGAGCATTTGAGAAGGTTTCAGGTTTCTCCCTTTGTCTTTGTATGCTGAAATGCATGTGATGTGCATTGAGTGGGCGGAGTTAACAAGCAAAGAAATACTTGGGAGAACGGAGTTTTAGTTAGACTTTTCCAAGCAACTGAACAAGCAACTTGTAACATCTATCTCCAATAAAAGAGCCTTCTGAGAACACGTAATCTTCTGATGCCTGCTGATTTCTTCTGAACACCTTTTGATGTTCATCTGTTTTGTACAACAACACCTGGAGTAAGATAGCGTATTTTTGTCTGCCTTAAGCTCTTTTTTATATTCATAAAGCCTAATAAGAAATAGGGTCAGGCTTTAGAAGTTCCTTGCTGTAATGGACTTTCCATTGAAAGGTTTTTGAAGGGGCAGGCTTGTCATTCTTACCTGTACGTGTTTATCTTAACATGTGCAACATCATCATTTATTTATTTTTCTGTAATATATTAATATTACAGATATTAATATACATATTACTGTTATGTATTTAATTTTTGTCCTATTGTAAATATAGGAGCTGGCTCCAATAACCCAGGCAGATAGCATGAGCGAGTTAGCCCACACAGAATGCTATGGGGGAAGCCTCCCTCACTTCACTATTCAATAGTCTATGGTCTGAAGTGATGTAACATGAAGGCCATAGCAATAAAGTATTCAAAACCAAATATTCTGTCTTGAATGGTCAGAATTTCTCAAAATGGTGTCCATAACAAGAACGCGTCATGTGAAAGAAACCCATCTGACCCGTACTGTACAGTGTGTGTGTGTTTTTCTTTCTCCAAATTATCATTATTCATTAGAGCAGCAAGATCAATCACAGCTGAATAAAAAATGTGCAATGACAACTGAAGCCTGAAGAAAAGAAAAGAAAAGAAAACTATTTTTTCCAGACAGAAAAAAACATTTAATTTACTATAACAGCAAATCTACCCACCACTTCACACAACTTCACACTTTATAGATCTTTTTCCTAATATTTTGATCAACCTTGTGTTTTATGAATACAATGTGATTGATATTGAATATTTCAAATTGACTCAAGGAGTAACTTGTTCTGCGGTTTCATGTGTGCTGGAGGAACCACTGACCGTCTATGTGTGCCACTGTGTCGAGATGGCTCAGAAGCGGGTTTCTGACAGTGGGGTTTTGGGCCAAAGTGAAGACATAGGACATCAGGGCAGTGGTGTAGGTGTTACTCAGTACACCCTGTGACGTTATCAGGCAGTTCAGGCTCTGGGCCAAGACAGGGTCCTAAAGGAATCCAGACATATTCATTAATAATACATTTATTGCCAGGTTGAAGGCTAAAAATAGTAACTGCTGTGTTGGGAAGAAAATTTGAGCACTGAAATGATCATAACAAGTCTAGTGTAGGTAAATGGATTTTGTTACATAGAAACAACAATTAAACTGTATGTATCACACTCACATCAGCAGGCAGTCCCATCTCCAACAGCGCAGCAGAGATATAAGCAGTGAGCGTGACTTCATCAGACACTCCTCCCTGAAAATGTACAAGAGTTGAAATGCAATATAACTGATTTATTGATTAAAGGATCTGTATCATGCTATTTTAGCCATTCCAAAGTAAAGTATAGGCATTTATATGATATATTGTACCTCTATCACTATGGAGTACTCATTTTTTAGAGAAATAGAAGTATTTTCTGGGGGTATTTTTCAAACCCGGAAGACAAGACGCTTCGATTCAGTTAACTCCGCCCCTCTCTCCGCTCATTCCACATTCACAGTATTATAAATATAAATATCGCTGCAAAAAGTGAAGTTACTTCACATAATGCAGTTATAAGGAGTTGACATGTGCAACAGTTTCATAAATGGCTAACACACATGCTAACACACGCGCTAACACACACGCTAACACACGCGCTAACACACACGCTAACACACACGCTAACACACACGCTAACACACACGCTAACACGTGTTTTGATTGATCACCGCTCAGCCTGGCCTCCCCATCTGGTTATGGGATCACATGGTTATAAAAGTGAATCCACTTTGATTCTGGCCAAGGTTCACCAAGCATCCATCAGGTTGGTTGATAAAGTCGCTGAATCCCAGAAAGAAATTCCAACTTCTGGCGAGTGCACTCTTCTTTAGGAAGGTTGAATAGTCCTGTTCCTCTCGTAGCCAAACATGAACCCGTGACATTATCGTTGGGTAAGAAAAAAGAACAGGCGTGTCCAGAGTAGGTTAGAAAGAGCTCAGTCTTCACAAACAATGCACCGGGGGAGCGTTTGTTTACTCTCCCGGGACAGCACAGTCGGAGAGTTGCTTTTTATTATTTATTTATTATTATTTCTCTCTTACAACAAAAATAATGAAAAAGCTGTTTTATAAATTAAAATCAGGCCGTAAGGCATTACATTACAGACGTAGAGCACTTCCGTTCCTTTGTGACGACACAACTGAACAGCTCAGTGGTTTACCAGGAGAGGGCGGAGCAGCTGCTCAGAGAGCAGGATTCAGGAGGATTACTTAGAACTGTGTGAATGAATCCAAAAACCGCTCTGGGGTGTTTTTGATAAGGAAATAGCATAACAACATGGCTAAAAACTCCAAAAAGTTGATTTTGCATGATATAGCTCCTTTAAAAGATTATACCTTCATTTGGTTGTTAAAAAGTTGTCCAACTTTTTCAAAACAACCATTCAGCATCTGTTTGGACTGCAGCCACAGCTTTGACTCCTCAATCTTTGCCGGGTCGATGTAGACAAAGTTCTTGGCCTTCACGAAGGATCTCAGCACAAAAGCAGTCAACCTGAGGAATAAAATACATCAATGTTGATAGAGCAACTTGTTATAAGTAGTGAGTAACCACAGTATATACAGTATAGTGCCAAGATCATCAATTAGGTTCATGGACTAGAAACCAAGCTGGATTGTTCACATACTATTGTTATTTTTTAATTAATAAGGGGAATAAAAGAAAAAAACACCCAGTGTCTATTATAATCTACTTCAGTCATATAGTACGGTTTATTGGCAAAGAAAAACGAATCAGCCTACCATGTGTTTCCTGATCCAGTTCCAAAAGCGCTGTATGCACCATCAGCATGCTTGTAATTCAGCTGCCTCTGGTAACCTGTGACATAAAAATAATGAATCCATTGAGCAAAGTGTCTATTTACCTCCTCTTTAACCTGACAAATACGACTAATAGTTAATTGTTCTTAAGAAAACAATAATTCCATGGTCCTTTTCACTCACCACTAGTCAGAAAGTGTTTGGCCTTGTTCTCTATCTCTGGGGTGAGCTGCTTTGTGTTTGTCAGATACTCCAGGATGTAGATGTTTGGGGCAAAAAGAAGCATGTTCTGCTCCCCACAGCCGTATGGCATCTGCAGTAGACCATCCAAGTTCTTCATGGCACGGCCCAAAATGTTACCTGCACAATGTACATGTGGTTATCTTTGCATAATAACTGCTGTTAACCAGACACCTGCATTTATAATGCACAGTCCACACTTTAAATTCTATTTTCTCAATGATCAAGTCTTACCCATCACGGACACCATGGCCCGATCAGATCCAACAATCACATTGTCAGGGAGCTGAACATCAATCACCTCAGTCAAAGTTTGGTCTGCACTCAGATTAAGAACAAAAACATTAGATATGAGAATAAACCACTGTTTTTACATACTAAAATTGTTGTCACCTTTAGGACAGAGCAGGAGGTTGTGTGTCTTCACCATTTCAATTCCCTCAGCCTGACAAGTAAAAAGTCAGATAGATTTGAACCATTTGAAAAACAAACATATATGTATAAATTAAATTAGATGACTGGCTTAGTACCTTCACTATGAGCTTCTTTGTAACTCTATCAATGCGACCTCTCACAGGAACTTGGACAATCTCATTGTTGCATGAAACGGCAGAAGAAACGGCTTCTGCAGAAACGGTCACATCCACGGTGCCTGGAGGAAAGACAACGTAACGTAAGAAAGCTTTAATAAGTGAGTAAAAAAAGGTTCCCAGTGCAGTCGTGAGGTGACGGCCGTCTGTGTCGTCTCATTTATACTGCTGAGGAGCTGACTTACATTTGCCTATTTCACTGTGAAGAGTTATAATATTTTTATGTGAAGTTATGCCTTTTTAGCTATTTAGAAATGTTAATCAAAAGTCTGTACAAATGTTTTAAAAATGACAGGAAAACCGTCTCTAACACACGAACTCATAAAATGGCCGCCAAGGGCGGAGCCAAACGTCACATGACGGCTTGGGAACCAATGGAAACAACGACACGTAGTCTAAGGCATGATGGGAAAAATGTGACGTTTGCTCTGCTGCCCCGGGAGGAAGTCAGTCTCTCCCCGGGGGGAACGGAGGCGGGCAGACAGGGAAATGGGGAAGCAATGTGTTGTGCTTAGATTCCAATTGTGCAGGGAAATAAATCTTCGTGAGTTAATCTTCTGAATCCGTGGTCATCTTTATAACTGGTATGTGTTAATTAGCTGACCGCTCAGTGTTGACGATGCATCTGAACTCCTCTTCCAGTCATGGATACGCAGTGCTGTCCGGATACGGTAAAAACTTACAGGCAACAGGCATTAAGATGTATTTGTTATTAACATGTATCCGTGGACAGCATTGTTAGGAAAAGTATATTCTTTCAACTGCATGGATGCTTTTTTAAGTTCTAAAATGTGAAATGTCAGGGGGCCCAAAGGTCATTTGGACAAGCTTGAAAGCTGTTATCTGAGCCTGACCTAAAGCGGTAGGAGACATGTTCCAGCTGACGGTCTTGCGCTCGTTTCCACAGAGACAGAATTTGTAGCTCAATCCTTGGACCGGGGTCAGAGTGTAGTCGTTTGTGGGAGCTGGAGTCACAGCAACCTGGCAGCAGAAAACAATAAGTCATTAGACAGTTAGTTTTTATACTCGAGAGTTGAGGCGTTTCACGGTCATGTGGCAACATAACATTCTAAGGAACACACAGATTAATATGGAGGTGGAGGACAGGTGAAAAAAAATGTGGTAGACTTCTAAGACATTTGACCTGGTGACTATCGGTGTCATTTCTAGGCCCATCCACATAAAACACTGGCACAATGTTAAGTGTTACTGGTAGTACAAGCAATCTATAGGTCATTTCTCACAATAGCATCAATATGTGGTAGCTGTGACAATTATTGGCAATGCCTTTTAGCCGCAGTTTAGCTCCCTCTCTTGGTTGAGAAATGTAATTAGGCACTGAAAGTATCTGCATTATTTACAAAACATTTCAGAGTTTCAGATGACATCACAAGTTTATAAGCCTATATTGCAACATGTTAAACTGGGGTTTAAAATTGTGTGAAAAAACAAAACAAAAAACAAAAAAACAATGCCGTCAACCTATAAAAAAGCCTTCTGTACTCCAATTAGAGCAGTTTATTATAGATCCTTGACTAAATGTATATATGTTTTTGATATTTGAGATTCAAAGGAAAAATATTCACATTCATTGCTTGAATGCCTTTTCCTTTTGTTTGTGTGTGACTATTAATGTGGAGGTAGTCACCATCATGCAGCTGGTGAGGTAGTTGAAGACTGTGGCTTTGAGCTCAAAGTTCTCCCCTCTGATGATGGAGTAGGGCAGGCTGAGCTCCAGGAAGAACGGCTGGAACACGGTGAAGTTTTTCCGGGGAGCAAGACCAAAGCCCCGGGAGGACAGACAGAAGGCCTCCGTCTCCCAGGTCGTGATGGTGTCTGGGATCTTGACGGGCATGTCAGCCTTCCCAAATTTTCTGAAAAACAAAGATTAAGGTATGAACCATATAAACAACAAAAAGCAGCCTGAGGTGCTCGAAAGCAAGTAATAAAAAAAAAAGGGGCTGAAGATACATTTTATTACTGTATTCTCCATCTCTCTAAGTAATAGCCAGCCCAATAAAAATATATATGGGGCGACGGTGGCACAGATGGTAGAGCGGGTCGTTCTATGATCGGAAGGTCGGGGGTTCAAATCCCGCCTCCTGAAGGTGCACATTGTTGTTGTGTCCTTGGGCAAGACACTTCACCCTCCAGTGTCTGCGTACACTGGTGTATGAATGGGTGATCCTTGCTGTAAAGTGCTTATAGTGCCTAATGAAGGCGCTATATAAGTTGAGACCATTTACCATCAAAAATCATGTTCTATGTTTATGGTTTAAATCTAAACATTGACAATATGTACAATTTCCAATACTACATTTATTTTTATGAAATACATTTTTAACACTAACCCAGTCTCGACCAGGTCCCATATCCACGTCTCAGGGAAGAAGGTTCGAACCGTCTCAATCACAGGAAGAGCAGCAGCACCACCACCAGTACCAGAACCAGTACCAGTACCAGCGCCTCCCTCACGAGAAGGCATAGAAAAAACTTCTGGCCCTCTGAATCCTAAACAGACAATGCAGAATGCAGATTGGTAAAAGAGTATGACATGGTATAATAGTGTGATTTTTGTTTTAGATATACATCTCCACAGGATTTCATTATGTTTAAGTTTTAGACATGTTCAGACAGCACTTTAGTCTTCTTCCAAGTGTTAATGCTCTGGGATATGTTTAAAAATTGTAATTTAAACTAATAAATCATAAATACAATTACAGTTAATTTTTTCCCCAAAACTGTGCAACCCTACTTTATTGAGCACCAATATTTTGTTGTAATGTAGATAAAAGATTACCAAAGCGTCCATAGTGATATTCTCGTCCCAAGTATTGGAGACAGTCAGGCAATCGAATCATCAAGTTTGAGAAGATCTTCAGCCCAACATTCTTATTTATACAATAAAAAAACAAAAGACTTAACACTTGATACCAAGCAATGAATTAATAGCAACGTACTGAGCACTGAGATGTAAACTGTACCTGGAACACAGTGAATGCATCATCTATGTTGTTTCCTGGAAAGGGAAAGATGGATCTTTTGGGTCGAACAGGGAGGCAGTGCATAGGGTCCTGAACCTCGTAGGGGACATACCAGTTTCTTGGCAACAAATCGTAAATCTAAAACAAGAAAGAAACACATGGGACCTTTATAAAAGAGAAAGATTATTGCTGATGGGCAACACATTTGTTGAACTATAGTAAGGAGAATACAGTTATTCTCAAAAGGACGAGAGACAAGACAAACTCAGCTTCAATATTTGTGGGTTTCTGTTATATATATCAAAGATATATAAAAGAAAAAAAAAATAATAATAATAATAATATATATATATATATATATATATATATATATATATATATATATATATATATTGTGGATATTTACTTTTGAACAGTGTACTGTTAAAATAAAACATTTTGCAAACCTTCTGTACTGCCTACCTTTTCTGCCGTCAGATATTGTCCTGGCTCTTTAATGAGAACACTCTGGTCGATGACGCTGATCCCACACAGAGAGTTGGGGTGCCCTGTCACCTGCAGCGTGGCATCTTCTCCTGGGACCCCCCTTTCTGGATTAAACTCAACTTCCACCTGGACATCGCCAAATGTAACAATAGAAATAATGTTACAGATATTTTAAGAATCACCCATTCAAAATGACCATGATGAAATATGTGCTGTTCATCTGAAAAGCTTCTTTCAAAAATAAGTTTAATTACACACAGTGTCAATGTATTTGTGGATTATAAGAGGCATCATATCTTTGAATGAGGGTTAAGACAATACGGGTTCTGTACATCTGAGCCAAAGGATTGCATTTCCAGTCCTGGGCAGTGACGGACAAACTCAATCAAGTCTTGGCCCTTAACAATTCCCAACAAATAATCTGTCTCGTATTGGGTTAGTGTTTGATGCAAAATGTAATTGTCAAGGTGCAAATCAACTGCTGCTGCTTATAAACAATAAGGAAACACTAACAGCCCTAAGTGTTTCTTTATTCCTTCAAACATATGGAACCTCTGACCTTGTGGCTGAAGCATTTCTCGGTGTTGAATTCAGCGCTGTGGGCAATCACGTAGGAACTGGGCAGGACGGCCAAGGCAACAACAACAAAGCTGGGTGCCAAGGCCGCAGTGATCGGTAGCTTGAAGGAAATACTGCCCTCAGTCACTGAAAGGTAAAAAGCCATTTGTGTGAGGCCTCACTTTCTTCACATTTCAAACCGTGTGGAAGTTATTGCTGCTTCACCTGTATTGTTTGTCACAACAATTTGTTGGAATTTTTGCATCACAATATCATTGCGGTCGATGACCTGAAAATACACAAAACATGAGAAATGTTTCAGCTTCACTCCTCGCTCTGTCAGTAGAGGGTTTGTTCAACTTTACTATACTGTAAAGTTGTTTCAAATTCATACAAATGCAGGAATATAGGTTGTTTCGTTTTCATGTTGTCTGATGTAATTTGACTGTAACATGTAGGCTACAGTGTAATTGTATGCCAGCACAGAAAAAAAAGGGATTACTTTTAGAGGTTTCTCTTGAATAACAGACAGGTCAAATTGAAACTACACTCAATATCATGATTTGGTCACAGCTATTTTTAAAGTAGCCATCGCTTCTATAGTAATAGCAGTCCACCCAAGCCTCTCACCATGTACATGATGTCCATAGGGCCCCGGGCCTCTTGGACCACAGTGTAGTGAATGGTAATGTCCTCCTCAGAGCCGCAGGGGAGTGTCCGCTCAGTCCTCTTCACCTCCAGGAAGCTGAAACTTTTGGTGTCAGGAGAGGACTGCTGGGCCATGGACAGAGTAATGTCCCCGGTCTCATAGTAGGGGTCCCTGTAGCCCGGGTAGTCCAGCACTGGCTTATCACTGACCTGGGAATTACAAGGAGAGACGTATGGGTGATGTACGAGTAAGAGAAACTGTCTACAGTCGGTTCAAGATGCCAATAATGTTTGCATATTTTTAGATGTTAGATTTGCACAGAGGGGCTGACAGAAACGTAATTCCAGAATGTCTTACGTGGAGCCGGATGTCTCCGTTGTATCCTGCAGTGTCGAGGGAGAAAGTGGCCACTCCGTTGTTGTCGGTCGTGAGGTTTTGGAGATGGCGGGACGACCACCGCTCACCCTCAAACAGGTACAGATCCATGTTTGCCAAGGGTTGGTCATCGTATCTGACTGCTTTAACCTAAAGAGGAAAACAGAAAAAATGAATTGATTTGATATTAACAAAAGTAATCGATTTAATCTGACTTACTTTTCCTTCCACAGTGGTGTCTTTCTCATAAACCTTAGGCGTGTCGAAAAAGGACAGCTTTCCAATGACGTACGAGATTGTAACTCTGCTGTTGTGTGAGTGTGTGATGCCTGTGGAACACACAACAAAAGCTTGATATGCTGTAACCTTTTATAGAAACTGGGGAATCTTCACCTTTTCTCTACACCTGTTCCTTTTACAGTTAAAACAATATGCCATTAATGCAAATTGGATCTAGAATTGGCTTGAATTTGGTACAAGTGGAGACCAACACGGAATAAACTAGCAGACCAGGTTTGAGGTTTTATTTTTCAGCTCATATTATACAAGTTAAAGAATCTAGATTTTAAAATGACTAAAAAAAACGTTACCTGTTCCCTTCTCTTCCATTTTGGCGATGATCTCCAGTGAATCCTGCAGAGCTTTTTGGTCAATTTTTTTGAAACTGGACATTGGGACAGTAAAGGTAGCACAACCTTCATTATCGGCCTATAAAACAGATAACACTGGTGGTCATTAACTCCATCTCAACTACAACAATGACTTCCAACACTTGTTTTTTTCACAATAAAATGGACCATGTACCTGTTTGCTCTCCTTGTGGCAGGGGGCAGTGACCTCCGGCAGGTTATCTGAGTTATCAGGCCTCGGGAAGAATAGATCAATTGGCCTGCATATTTCTAATTTAAGAGTCCCAGGAACAGGCTGCCCATAGGTGTATCTAAAGACAAGGTCATGTGTTCAAATATGAATCTATTTATTCATGTAATTATGTAAATGTATTGCCTTATTCAACTTACTTTGCACAAACTTTTACACTGATCTTTTCTTGGGCAATGCTCACTTCATTGTCAGAGGTGATCTTGACGTCAAACTTGGGCAAAACTAGGGGTTAAAACAAAGCATGGTTCTTTTAAACCATGGTGAAAGAACCATTGTGCGCTCTTATATGAAAAGGCCACTACAAAACTCACTCAGTCCACATTCCTTTACCTTGTTAATGTCATTACATGTCTTATTTGGTTTTAGCAATGGGATCTGGCAACCCAAAACATGGGGCTCAGTTTGCTTTCTGATTGGGTTATAAGCTTGTGAATCAAAACAAAAAAATATCTGACATATTGTCTAGCTCAGCCATTCCCAAAGTCCGGAACATCGTGGCCCCCTTATTGATCAGAAAATCTCTCGGGGCCCCCCCAAATCATAATAATTTACTCCATTCAAAAGAATTTGTTATATATTACAACTAAAATGACATTAAAAGTAACATCTAGCTATGACAGTAGGCTAAATACTGGGTTAAACTGGTGCATTTGTCCAGATAAATGTATTTTTCCTTTCAAAATGAACTTTTTTCATTTTACTTGTTTTGCAGACATGCTTTGGGGCCCCCTTGTAGTGCCTCTGAGGCCCCCCAGGGGGCCCCGGACCCCACTTTGGGAACCACTGGTCTAGCTGAATACATACAATTGTCATCAATATTGATTATATTGATTTGAACATGTCTATTGGAACATACCTGTGGACACAGAATTATTGCTTATGATTTAGTTTAGTTTATTTCAATGTAGTTGTGGTTTAGTAACTGTTTTATTTTAAAGGAATAGGCCTCCGTTTTTACATACTGAGATATGTTCTTACCTTAGCTTAGACAAGTTCATTTGTACCTGTCTGGTCTTCACGTGTGCTTTCAGTTGTAGCAAACTTGGTGAACTTAACTAGTTTCCGAGACACCAGCCACAAGGGCGCCTCTCCCCCGTCGCTATGTAATCACCTTCAGGAAGAAACTGGTTCTTCCCTCACACCTCTAGACGACACACAAAGGAATCCCCTCCTAAAGCTTTACATTACACAGTAAGAGACCGGGCCTTACCTCCGCACCTTTAGACAAGGCACAATAGAGTCTCCCCTGAACTTTACACTTCTATGGGATAGGCTGCTCCCTTGAACTCTACATTTCCGTGGTACAAAGCCTCACACCTCCGTGAAAGACGCTTACCTGCCAGCCGCCTTTGTATTGAAACTGTGACCCCTCCCCACCTCCATGCTGTGACTTTATTCATGTTTTACCTATGTATAGGCGGAGAACTTACGCTGCACTCAATCTGTATGTGTCTGTTCTCCACACGTGTGTTACAATAAATTACACTATTGATAAGACAAATATCTCTCCAGCTTTTCCTTATAGTGGTAGAATTTGCCACGACACTTCCATAACGTAAACACAGCACAGACAGCGTTAGCATTTAGCCTCTCTCTTCTCCTCTAAAACAAGGTGAAGATAAGCTACCAAACTCTTCCACGTTTTCCCTATTTAAATATGGTTACGTGAAGTGTTACACCAGAAATTTTGTGTAATCATACTTTATAGTGTAACACTTCACGTAACCATATTTAAATAGGGAAAACGTGGAAGAGTTTGGTAGCTTCTATCTTCACCTCATTTGGAGCTATATAGGAGAAGAGAGAGGCTAAATGCTAACGCTGTCTGTGCTGTGTTTACGTGACTGAAGGCACACGTGAAGACCAGACAGGTACAAATGAACTTGTCAAAGCTAAGGTAAGAACATATCTCAGTATGTAAAAACGGTGGCCTATTCCTTTCATAGTATTATCAGTTTCATTTTGATCAGCTGTTGGAGTATGAGATGTCAGATATACTTGATTTTACAAATGTATCTGACGCAACACAAGTAAAGCCATTACTATAGCCTACAGGTTGGATGAAAAAGTTTGAAGATCACTACAAACAGACGTACCATACTTCTCCACCTTGAAGCTGTGGATGATCCTGTCTCCCTAAAGGAGACAGAGATCTGGTAGGTTCCCTCTTTAGCTTCAGTGTTCAGTGGGTGGGACAGCTGCAGGATTTTACCAGCAGAGTTTTGTTTCAGCCACTGTCCAATGCGGTTTCCGTTTGCATCCTGTCAAACAAATAGGAACGATTTTATTATGACTCATGAAAATGTAAACCCTTTCATACTAGGGTCTGGCCTCAATTTTCAATGATAATTCTTTTAAAAACACATTCTTCAAGTATATAATATCAATCATTTATAAATGCTCATGAAAACAATTGGAGTCTTACCTTTAGTTCGATCATATCATACTGCAACAGAAAGCAAATACATACAATCAATTGAATACATAAATACATTTGCAACGCTTTATAGTTTTATTGAAAATGAGAATTAATATCCAATTAAAAAGACATCTTAAACCCCATTGAAGAAGCATGGGTTTAGGTGGAACTGAAGGCAAGGATGCGTATATAGCCAAGTTTGCAAATCCTAAAATATGATCAGTCTATTATTTGAGCAAAACAAACAATGAAAGTGTTTGAGTAGCTTTACAATTTTTTTTTCTTTAGTTTAGTTTGTTCTATTTTGGTTTATCAATAAAACAGAACCAGCATCAGCACCATCCTTCATTAAAAACAAAGTCGAAAAGGCATTGACTGAAGACTAATTTTACCAACACTTTCTAAATTTGATCACCGAGGAAAGATTAAATACACCTTCACCAATAAACAAGAGGAAATATCACTCCAACAGTTACATTTCATAAATACAAGTTTGTTGTTTTATCTTTAAACACAGATCAACAAAGATCTAGGTTAAAGAGATATTTCAGGATTTTGACATTGGGCCTCATTTCCTAGTTATCCAGAGTGTTGTTGATGTCTGGAGATATTTTTTTCTTAAATTCATGCAGTTCTTATATTTGAAGAGTTTAATAGCGCTAGGCTAATGCTAGGCTAAAGCATTTCTATGGTATCAGTTAGCCTGCATTAAAAACAGCCTGACCCACTCCACAGTGCACCTGAGGTAAATCACTTACAACACCAGACTAACCATATAAATGTCTGTGTTAATAGAATAATGTTTGAAATATAACTGACCTTGTATCACATGAATTACCGCATTTTGAGGGACTATTATATCACAGATCACTCCACCGCTGCGTTAGCTTACAGCCACGAAAGCTAATGCTAATGAAATATAAGTTATTTTAAATGCAAAGTGGTTAAAATGATTCTATTAACACAGACATGTATATGGTTAGTCTGGTGTTATAAGTGATTTACCTCAGGTGCACTGTGGAGTGGGTCAGACTCTTTTTAATGCAGGCTAACTGATACCATAGACATGCTTTAGCCTTGCCCTAGCCTAGCGCCACTAGACTCTTCAAATATAAGAACTGCATGAATTTAAGAAAAACATATCTCCAGACATCAACAACACTCTGGATAACTAGGAAATGAGGCCCTATGTCAAAAATCCTGAAATATCCCTTTAACCAAAAAAAAAAAAAAACGTTACGTAACAAAAAGCGTGGGAGCTGTGACCTCAGGACTTTTACACAAGATTTTATGCACAGAACTCACCTTTTGACAGGTAGGCCTCAGCTTGGTGTCCAGTGTGACCAGTCTGAAGTGCACTGCGGAGAGGAGCGGGTGTTACTGCTGCTAGCCACAGAGTTGTAATTGTATTAAAGACTGCACGATATTTGATGAAAAAAGGTACACATATAATCTTGTGTGGAAGTATTCATGTGTACAGTACAAGCAGATGTATCTTTATGTGTATGAACAAACTGAAAATTACCAGTTTGTCCTGGGAGGTAGATGGGTTTATCCGTCTGGATGAATGTCACTGGTTTGTTCACTTGGATCCAGACTTTGCGAACCTCTCGTGAGTAGAACGTTTTTCCGATCACCTCCACCTGTAAGCTCCACGCCCCGTCGTCTTTAGCCACTATAGGAGCCTGCAGGGGACAAAACAAAAGCATTGTATTTACTGCCTTTACGCCTGAGTGTTATTGAAATCAGTGACTCCCCACCTTTAAGAAAGAACCATCTTTTAATGTCTAACAGTCCCCTCTCGTTTTTATGTTTTCTTTTACCTGCCTTGTTTGAATTGTATTGTATTTCTGTGAAGTGTCTAAGTAGAATTCTTTTTATTACAAATTAAAAAAATAATAATTTGGCCTGTGCTGTTGTAACGTAATGTGATTTGAATCCAAAAGTGATTGAATCGATGGTCAATCTGAAAAAGATTTTCTATTGTAATTTAAATGTCTGGTTTTGTTTTTACCATAAACTTGTGGCAGTCGTTGAACTCCCGCCGGGACTCTTTCTTGTAGAGGGTGGTCTTGATATTTGGGGACATGAGCGTCACGGTCATCGTCAGGCTCTCATTGGGCTGATGGAGGCTGGCACAAAACTTCACCTCTGCACCAGACCCCAGGATGGCAGGAACAGTCACCACGTAATATCTGGAGCCAAGAAGATACACAGATTAATGAAACAAAAAAGAAAGAGCTCACTACTACACAAAGTAACCTATAGTTTATTATTCTATGTCTATTCATGTCTTTCGTCTTTTACTTTGACATGTCTGTTCTGTCCTTGAGGTTTTGCTTTACTTCCCCTGTGTTGATGACCTGCCCCGCCCTAATGTATTTAAACCCCTGTGTTTCCCTTCTTCTTTGTAGGTTCATTGTTTTCTGTCAATATTTTATCCTGTATCAATGCCAGCCCTGTATCCTTCTTTCCTCTGGGTTTTGTTGTACAAGGTGGGGTGCCCCACCCTTTTCTTTTGGATTTCAGACACTTTCTGTGATTAAACGTCATCTTTTCCTTTTTCCCCCATGGTACACATAACAGAAATAAGTACATTTGCCCATGATCTGAGGAATTTCCAGATATCTGTCCATGGGGCAAATTTTTTTCATGTAAATTAAGAAAAAAGATACTTCCTAGACTACTTTTGCAGTGCAGTCACTCTTCATTAGTCTATGCATGTTGCTATAAATAGTCAAATCTAAATCTATAGTGGCCAAATCTAGATCCAACTCTGGTCAAGACTTGATGTTTTATCTTAAAAAGAAAACATAACTAATATCTAAAATTGTACTATAAAACAAAATCACATCACTAAAAGGTGTGGAAATACTGAATTATATATATATATAAAAACTTTTGCAAAACAAAATAAATGAAAAATACTCACGGTCCCGCTGCAGCTTGACCTAAATACACCCACCCAAGGGTCACAAAGAGCACCCATGCCCGCATCTGAACACCAAGACGATCCATGGCTGACCAGTATGGACCTCAGTCTCAGCATCTCTTAAATAGACCCTGCCAGAAGAGAGGACACGCCCACTCGGTTAGGACACGCCCCTTGACAAACTCGAATTACTCCCAAAACCTGTATCTGCGCGGTTAACTTTTGGTATGTGCCTATCAGGGTCATCTCGCTGCTCAGCAATTTCAAGGGTGGTGCATTTTTTCAGTAAAGGTTGGAAAGAAATTTGGATTTAAGTTGAGTAGAAACAGCACTATGACTGATTATATGAAAGGGATCCAAAGTGTAAAAAAAAAACAAAGCAGCAACAAACAAATATGCACAGCACAAGTAAGTGCTTAAAAGGCCTGTATTTATTTAGGCCATTTAAATAAAGGCCTTTTAAGTACTTCCCTTTATTTATTTGCCCATTTAAATAAAGGCCTTTTAAAGCAGTACTAAGTAACTTGTTTACCTTAATAAATCCTTTCCGTAGTCCCTCTGGGGGTAATACAAGTGTTAATGGGATGATTGGGGGGTCTTTCATCTCCCCCTGGTGTCTCTGGCCAGAAAACCATGCTTGCAACTTGCCTGCTACCGGGTTGGAGTCACCAATACACACTAATGGAATCACGAAGAAGCTAATGTCACACACGGTGAGGTTCTAAACCAGCTTGGAGAATACCACTGTTAAATAATGACGCCGTGCTTTAAAAGTTTATATATAGATTTAATAGAAAAATGTATAAAAATAGTCAATATGATATACAAAAGGAAACCCAGAGCCAACGGATCCAGAAGTCTAAAAGTTCAGTCCCCCCTCAATAAAATCCGAACGTGGGTGCGGTTGGGAGAGAGGAGGCGAGTTGGTCTCACGGGGGGATGGGGGGCCGTTCAGTGCAGCTCGAAGTCCCAGTATCGCTTGATGAAAGGAGGCGTGGCGTCCCCTCGTTCACAGCGCTTGTCCCCTGACACTGTAGAGAAGGGAATTCGACCTCAGTAAGTGTGCAGCAGAAATAAAACAAATCACGGTGCACGCGAGTCAGCAGGGGGTTCACGTCCCTTCACTTAGCTCTCGTTATGCGTTGAATTGAGTCTGAGCGGTCCGTAGCGCGTCCGCCCCCCCGACGCGTTCTTCTCCACCTGCGTTGCGTCTTGAACCGCCTCCGGTCACACGGTGCTCTCCCCCGTCCACGTTACTTCCAGCGACCTGGGTAAAGACGCCGTTAAACAGCGAGGGTAGAGGAGGATCCCAGGGAAAGCAGGATCAGAATGACAATAAGAGGGAGAGGCACGACAGGCTGGACACGTCCCTTTACTTAGCTGGTTTAGGCGTTGTACATAATCCGGCCCGCTCCTCCACGGCTGCTCCTCGGCCTCGTCTCCGCCGATCTCCCCACAGCCTCACCGGTAGTTCGCTAGCGCCGTCAGTCCTTCACTCCTGTACTCTCCCACTCCGCGTGTGCACCTTCTCGGCTACCTGGCCGCCTTTCTTTCTCTCCCCCTCCCCACACAACTTCCTCCTTCATAAGCGCCAGTCTTGTTGGTCGCAACCAATCAGCTTCGGTCAGGGGAGTGGATCACTAATTGACTGTCATGTAGCGCCCTGTCACCCCAAACTCAAAACACTGCAAAAGTCACTACAACCAAAATACACACAAGTTGGGCGAACTCTTACATGCGCCAATACAAGGAGTTTAAGTATGACAAATAAACGGGCCAGTGTCATTCCCCCCAACTTTACTGTTGGTCGTCCCGACCAATATTTAGTCCCGATACCGAACTGGACCCCTACCAATGTTTGTACGTTGAGACCGACGTACACTAGTAGGTACAGGTGCTGGAGGCTCAGGTGCAGGCGCAGGTATGTTGACTCGCCCAGGGCTTCTTGGACATTCCATTTGTGGCTCGGGGCACGCGACCAGCCCGGGGAGCCACCAGGTGGGAGGGGGTGGGCACGGCTCTCCCAGTGGCAACTCAGGTTCTTGTGGAGCTGGCCCGTGGTGGTACTGCAAAACATTTAATAGCACAGCCGGAGGTTATTACGATGTATTGTGCGGGTTGGCATATCTTTACCTTCGGGGCGCACAATATACACAGGATGGTCCTTGCGTAGCGGACCTATGACAACCAAGGGTTCCCGGAGCCACCGTGGGGCCAACTTCCCTCCAGCTCTCCGACGGAAGTTACGAATCAGTACTCGTTCTCCTGGCAGTAGAGGCACGAGCTTGGCCCTCTTATTATAGCGGGCTCGATCTTGTTCCTGTCTACCTTTAGTCCTCTGCTTTGCCACTCTGTAAGCATGTTCTAGGGCCCTGTGGTGCATTTTAACCCACCCCTCTAGGCTGTATCCTTCGGCAGTGGGCCCCAAGTCCATCACCCAGTCCACTGGCAACCTAGCGTGTCTTCCAAAAACCACATAATGCGGGTCATGCCAGTGGTGCTGTGCACGGTGTTGTTGTAGGCCTGGACAAGTGCAGGGAGATGGTGGTGCCATTGGGTCTGCTGGGTCTCCTCCAGAGAGCCCAAAAGTCCCAATAAAGTCTGGTTGAACCTTTCACAAGCGCCGTTCCCTTGTGGGTGATAAGCAGTGGTACGGCTCTTTTGGCAACCATACAGTTGACACAGCTGGTGGACCAAGGAGGACTCGAAAGCTGCCCCTCGGTCGGTAAGTATACGTTCTGGACATCCAAAGGTCTGTATCCATTGGGTATAAAGAGCCCGTGCTGTGGTGTCCGCCGACTGGTCTTTAGTAGGCACTGCAACAGCAAACTTGGAGAAAAGGTCAGTCATTACCAGAATATAGGGGTACCTGTCCTCCGGTCGCCCCAGTGACAGGTAATCCAGTCCCACAATCTCAAATGGGCAGGAGGTGGTGATTGGTAGAAGAGCAGCCCTTCCATCTGGTCCAGATTTCTGATATATACACTGTGGGCACAACTCTGTCCATTCCCTCACATCTTCTGTCATTCGAGGCCAGTAGCAGCGTAATTGCAGGGCCTTAAGCGTCCGGTCGCCGCTAGGGTGGCCCATGCCTTGGTGATAGGTTCTCCATATGCCTTCAGTTTCATGCTCCGGGATAAGATGTTGGAAAATTTGCAGACCAGAGTTCTGTTCCGTCGAGGCTCGTCCCAACACCCCATTCCGTAGGGAGATGTGATCCCATTCCTTCAGGAGCCTTCTTAAATACAAGGAGGCGTCACGTACCTCTGGGCAGGAGGCCTGCTGCTCCTTCCACTGACGAAGTTGTACCAGGTCTGGGTCCTTCGCTTGGCGGTCCGCCCAGGCATCACCTTCATCCATGGCAACCTGCTCTGCTTGTGTCATCAGCACCCCTGCTGCTTGATCCGGTAACCTGGATAAGGCATCAGCATTACGGTTTTGTGCCCCGGGGCGGTATTTTATAGTATACCTGAAGTTAGCCAGTTGTGCAGCCCATCTTTGCTCCACTGCGCCCAGCCGAGCGGTCTCCAGGTGCACCAAAGGGTTATTATCTGTGAACACAGTGAACTCTGCTCCATACAGATAATCCTTAAACTTCTCGGTTACTGCCCACTTCAAAGCTAGCAGCTCCAATTTGAAAGAGCTGTAGTTTTGGTCGTTTCGCTCTGCCGGCTGTAGGCTGCGACTGGCGTATGCTATTACTCGCTCTTTATTCTCCTGCACTTGTGCCAGCACCGCCCCGAGGCCCTCGAAACTGGCGTCTGTGTACAGCCGAAATGGCTGGGAGAAATCAGCATAAGCCAATATTGGGGTATTTAGGAGGGCGTCTTGTAACCGTTCAAACGCACCCTGGCACTCTGGCGTCCAGTGTATTAGTGCAGTCCTTTGTCGTGCGCAGTATTGCGTGTCAAGGCGTTCAAGGGGTGGCAATCTTAGAAAACCCGGGAATGAAGCGTCGATAGTACCCTGTGAAGCCAAGAAATGACTTTACCTGTTTCACCGTTTGTGGTAGGGGCCAATCCTTCACAGCTGCCGTCTTATTTGGGTCAGTGGCCACCCCTTTCTCACTGATTACATGCCCAAGGTAGGTCACTTCACGTTGAAACAGACTGCACTTCTTTGGCTGCAACTTCAGCCCATGTTGATCAAGTCGTCTGAACACTTCTTCCAGGTGATGTAAGTGGCTGTCGAAATCAGGGGAAAAACAACAACATCATCCAAATATATCAGCAGTGAATCATTTACCAGATTTCCAAGGCAGCGTTGCATGAGCCTCTGGAAGGTGGTAGGGGCGTTGCACAGTCCAAAAGGCATGCGCTCAAACTCATACAGGCCGAAAGGGGTCGTGAAAGCCGTTTTCTCCCGGTCCCGGGGTCCATCTCCACTTGCCAGTATCCACTGGCCAGATCCAAAGTGGAGTACCATTTCGCAGCCTTTAGACTGGTCAGAGATTCCTCAATCCGCGGCAAGGGGTAGGCATCTTTGTGAGTCAGTGCGTTTAACCTGCGGTAGTCCACACAGAACCGCCAGCTCCCGTCCTTCTTCCTTACAAGGACGATGGGAGCCGCCCAGGGACTCGCGCTCTCCCGCACCACACCACTTTCCAGCATGTTCTTTAATAAGGTCTGGAGCTCAGCATACAAGCTTGGGGGAACCGGTCGGTACCTCTCGCGGCTGGGCGGTGCAGAACCTGTTGGTATTTGGTGTTTTACCGCATCGGTACGACCAAAATCTTCCTCGTGCCTTGAAAAAACTCCTTCCCATTTGCGTAATAGGTCAGTCAGTTTCTCCTGTTCCACCGGGTCAAGGCCATCCCCCTGAAGGGATAGGGCAGGATGAGGGTCCCTTTCATTCCATGATCCACCCGGACGCGCCTTACTGCCACTTCAATGATGTCCGGCGCCACGCTATCCAGGACCAGCTCCTGCTGCTCCTTCACGTCCGCTGAGTCCACTTCGGACACCTGGGCCACCGGCTGACGCTGTGGGACATCGACTGGGTAGGGGTTTGGATTGCACACTCTGCACGGCACTTGTCCCTCACTGAGTGTAGCCAAGGTCCGCCCCACATACCAGTCGGAGTTGCTGTGTGGGAGAGGCTCGACAAAAACATAAGATTTATTTGATGGACTCCCACTCACCTGCAGCCACAGCACCATTTCCGAATGAGGGGGGATTGTTACAGTTGGCTGACGCATCAGCTTGGCGACCCCCTGGAAGGGCGGAGCAGGACCCTTCGTAGAAGCCCGGTGGCACTCCGCAAAAGCCTGAGCCCAGACTTTGCCCTCAGTAGATGGCAGTAGGGTCCTGAAGGCCGACAGTCCAGGATGGTTCCCCTGCGTGAGAGCAGACCAGACGGGCTTAATTACGTTCATCCCCAATATACCCTTATCTGGCCCCAAACAGTCATCATTAACGATAAGAACACCCTTTTCTAGTACTTGGATGTTTCCTACCATAAAATTGACCATGGCATAACCAATGTAGGGTATTGTTAGTCCATTAGCTGCACGAAGAGACAACCATGCCAAGTCATCTGTACTAGACACTCCTGTTCCCTTAAGATGTTTCTCAAATAAACTTTGGCTCATTAGCGTTACCTGAGACCCGGTGTCAAGCACAAATGGTACAGGGCAATGGTTGAGCTTTACAATAACGTCGAGGCACTCACCAACCAAAGCAACCCTTCTCTGTAGGGGGGGGTCAAGTGGTGACGTCGACTTTGCTATGGCCTCCGGATCCAAGGATACCGCCCCCACTGCCTGGCCCTCAGCAGCAGGGGGAATCAAAATCCTGGGTCTGAGACCCTTTACGTGGACAGCGTCGTTGAACATGCCCAGCCATGCCGCATTTGCAGCAGATAGGCTGACCTCGTGGATCCCATTGGTAAGTGGGAGCATTGACTGATCTAAATGGCTGGGCAGGAGGGTGGGCGTGGCCCTGGGCTGAGATGGGCTAAACAGCTGAGTCCGCAGTTCTTCTACTAAATTAGTAGACAGGATCTTCATCTGCTCTTGAATCTCCTTCTTCATTTCTCCCATGAGTTCTTCTTTCAACTCCACGCGTAATTGGCCTTTTAATTGTTCCGGGTCTGGTGTGGTGGGATGTGGTGGTGTATATGTCCTTACCCGCTGGCTCAAAATGGTATCTCCTTCATCCTCTAGCTCCTGTTCCAAAGCACGCGCTTCTTTGCAAGCACTGGCAAAAGTGAGATGGTCTTCACGTCTCATGAGGCGGGTCAGTTCCTGTTTTACCGGACCCCTCCTCAGTCCCACCATCAATTGGTCCAGGAGCAAGTCGTCATCACCCTCTGCAGCCTCCTCATGTCCTTGCCACCTGTAAAACAGTTCTCTAAGCCGCAGGACAAAGGCATTAATATTTTCATCTGCTCTCTGTTTACAATTATAAAATGTGTCCTCAGTTGCGCCTTAGTGGCTGGTTTGTCATACAGTCCTTTTAAAAAAGCTAAAATTTTCTTTCCAGTGTCCCGGCCAGCTGGGCTCACCAGTTGTAGCTCTCGTTTAGCATCCCCTCCAGGGCTGTTAGCACAAAGTCCGCCTGTTGTTGAGGGTTTAGTCCTTGCGCCCGAAGCATAGCCTCCACCTGAGCCTTCCAGTCTTGAAATTTGGCTGGGTCCCCACCGAATTTTGGGATAAAAGCTGCGCCCATGAACCATGGCATTGTAAACTGGGCCGTGATGGCGGAACTAGGGCCAGCATTAGAGCTAGGGTTAGTTTCGGGCATTATTTAACAGTGGAGCTGGTGCTGCAGACAACGCCAAAATTATGTCACACACGGTGAGGTTCTAAACCAGCTTGGAGAATACCACTGTTAAATAATGACGCCGTGCTTTAAAAGTTTATATATAGATTTAATAGAAAAATGTATAAAAATAGTCAATATGATATACAAAAGGAAACCCAGAGCCAACGGATCCAGAAGTCTAAAAGTTCAGTCCCCCCTCAATAAAATCCGAACGTGGGTACGGTTGGGAGAGAGGAGGCGAGTTGGTCTCACGGGGGGATGGGGGGCCGTTCAGTGCAGCTCGAAGTCCCAGTATCGCTTGATGAAAGGAGGCGTGGCGTCCCCTCGTTCACAGCGCTTGTCCCCTGACACTGTAGAGAAGGGAATTCGACCTCAGTAAGTGTGCAGCAGAAATAAAACAAATCACGGTGCACGCGAGTCGGCAGGGGGTTCACGTCCCTTCACTTAGCTCTCGTTATGCGTTGAATTGAATCTGAGCGGTCCGTAGCGCGTCCGCCCCCCCGACGCGTTCTTCTCCACCTGCGTTGCGTCTTGAACCGCCTCCGGTCACACGGTGCTCTCCCCCGTCCACGTTACTTCCAACGACCTGGGTAAAGACGCCGTTAAACAGCGGGGGTAGAGGAGGATCCCAGGGAAAGCAGGATCAGAATGACAATAAGAGGGAGAGGCACGACAGGCTGGACACGTCCCTTTACTTAGCTGGTTTAGGCGTTGTACATAATCCGGCCCGCTCCTCCACGGCTGCTCCTCGGCCTCGTCTCCGCCGATCTCCCCACAGCCTCACCGGTAGTTCGCTAGCGCCGTCAGTCCTTCACTCCTGTACTCTCCCACTCCGCGTGTGCACCTTCTCGGCTACCTGGCCGCCTTTCTTTCTCTCCCCTCCCCACACAACTTCCTCCTTCATAAGCGCCAGTCTTGTTGGTCGCAACCAATCAGCTTCGGTCAGGGGAGTGGATCACTAATTGACTGTCATGTAGCGCCCTGTCACCCCAAACTCAAAACACTGCAAAAGTCACTACAACCAAAATACACACAAGTTGGGCGAACTCTTACATGCGCCAATACAAGGAGTTTAAGTATGACAAATAAACGGGCCAGTGTCACTAACATGCTAACAGTGAAAGCTAACTGCGAGCTAGCGCCACTTAAACAGTATTTACAGCCAAGTTTGAGTGAAAAAAATAATTTCCATTGTGTAACTGGATGAACAATATCCCTCTGTCGCTTTGTCTTTTCTGTCAGCGTAGTATTAACTCCCCAAGACATTTAATAAGTTAAAAAATCGTAACTTGCAGTTGCGCTTATGGCCTCTAGGGGCAAGAGTTACTTGGTACTGCTTTAAGTACTTCCCTTTATTTATTTGTCCATTTAAATAAAGGCCTTTTAAGTACTTCGTCGTACTGTGCATTTGTTTAGAGTGCCTGGGTTTTTACAATTTGGATTTAAGTTTTATTTGGAAGCTATTCAGGCTGCTTCAGATATAATCCTGCTTTGCACTTATAGTTTAGGGTTTTGAGTTGTTTCAAGTTTTTTTTTTTCGTTTCGTCAAACTCAACAATCCTTTTAGTCAGATGACACTCCCTATGTCCAGTCATAAATATGCCTATACACACTGCCCTGATCCCTGATCTGCTACACAAAGTAAACCCTCCATCTCACTAACACGACTAAGCTCGGTGGTTACAGACACCTATTTGTCACTTTTTTGTGTTTTTGTCGCTTTATGTCGTGTTTTCGTGGTTTTTTGTTTGTTTCTGTTGCTTTTACATCGTTTTTTCCTTTGCTTTTTTTAATCATGTTTCGCCACATTTTTGTCGCTCTGTTGTAATATCTGGAGCCAAGAAAAAGTGCTTTTCTGGCACATTTTTGTCGCTCTTTTATAGCTTCTTTGTTACTTTTTTGGTTCCTTTTTCATCCTCGTTTTCGTTGCTATATTGAAGCTTTTAGATTTGGGTGAAACCAAACTGAAGAAAATGTGCCCGGTTCAGGTTGGGGTTAAGCGGTTGAACAAGGCAAACAGGTTTGGAGCCTGAACCCTAGACTGGAAATACAGGACAATCGGAAAAGTAACAAGTTTTCAAAAGAATGTTAACCTTTTGGAGGAGCGTGACACTAATGCACTCATGTTTGATAAATAACGTGCAGCCCTTTTAACGGAAACTGTTCACAACATTTCTCCGTGTGATTTTATATAGCCCATTCAAAACAATTCAAATATGACCCAAACAACACAGTGAAACAGAGTTGAGAGGCTAACACTGTAAAAGCCTCTGACTTCCAGGTTTGTGTTTTGGAAATCATCTATTCGCCTAGACATGTGGCAATAATATAGAAAAGCTGTCATTTTCACACACATCGAGTAAAGCAAACCCAGCATAATATTAATAATAATCAGGTTAGCAACAGGTTTTCAAAAAATCTGACAAAAAAAAAAGCTGAGGATGAGCCAGGGGTGTGACATGAATGTGGTCGTATGTGAGAGAATAATGTAGTACAGCACAGCCTTTGTAGTGGGAACTACAAAACACAGAGCGTTTCACTACATGTTTTTGGTCATATCCCTGTCTTTTTAGAGAAGAGGTTTTCATGTATGCAACAGCAAACTATGGGCTCTAATCTAATCAATTCAGGATTATGCAGTCGGGAACTGCTACTGCCAATCCCACGCATGTTTGTAGAGGCCTAAACTAGGGGTCAAAATATGAAAAAAAAAACATACAAAAAACGGTTATGGTTATTTTTGTTTTCTAAGCATACATCATAGACACTGGGACACTTAGCTTTATTACCGAAATAGTGACGTGCTAATTGTGACCTATCAAATTGGGATTTTTTTTAAATAGAATTTAGGAGCTCCTTTTATATATTTGAACAAATATTGCCATCATGACCCCTGACACAACAACTGGTCCTTAGATAACTGCTTTGGACAGGAGAAACCACAGTGGCTACAAGCACATGCATTTCAGACAGAAGAGACACCATAACTGCAGAAAGCTCAAAAACCTAAATGGGATTTGATTGAAATACATATATATATACATACATACATACGTATTTCTTTATTTTATTTATTCATTTATTTTTCTATTTTCAGATTTGATTACTATAGGCTAATAAGGTTTATTGGAGCAGAAGCAATGGTAAGGACTATGGGAAAGCTTTGGATCCACAAAATATCATAAATAAATAAAAGGTAGGCTATGGAGTGAAAAGGGCACTTGGGGCACAGTGCAAAAGGGGCAGGGGCTCAGACCCTCTCTGTCCCCCTCTGCGCATGGCAAAATGCAAGAACATTTTGTGTTTAATTTATTAATGGCTTGTCTCAGATGCAGTGACACGCTATTATGAGGATGTTTTTGTTTTCAGTCTGCATTGAAAGGCACAGCCTCAGAGACCACAATCCAGGAAATGAAACTGAGTAGGCTAAGTATTATCATTAGCCCTGATGACGAGACCATCCATCCATCCATCCATTTTCTTCCGCTTTATCCGGGGCCGGGTCGCGGAGGCAGCAGTCTCAGCAGAGATGCCCAGACTTCCCGATCCACGCACACCTCCTCCAGCTGTTCTGGGGGGACCCCGAGGCGACACCAGGCCAGCTCGGAGACATAGTCCCACCAGCGTGTCCTGGGCCTTCCACGAGGCCTCCTCCCAATAGGACATGCCTGGAGCACCTCCCGAGGGAGGCGACCAGGAGGCATCCGGAACAGATGCCCTAGCCACCTCAGCTGGCTCCTTTCGACGTGAAGGAGCAGCGACTCTACCCTGAGCTCCTCCCGGGTAACTGAGCTCCTCACCCGATCTCGGAGGGTGCGCCCAGCCACCCTGCGAAGGAAACTCATTTCGGCCGCTTGTATTCGCGATCTTGTCCTTTCGGTCATTACCCAAATCTCATGACCATAGGTGAGGGTGGGAACGTAGATCGATCGGTAAATCGAGAGCTTTGCCCCCTGACTCAGCTCCCTCTTCACCACAACAGTCCGATACAGCGACCGCATCACTGCTGACGCCGCACAGATCCGTCTATCGATCTCACGCTCCATCCGTCCCTCACTCGTGAACAAGACCCCGAGATACTTGAACTCCTCCACTTGAGGTAAGGACTCCCCACCGACCTGAAGAGGGAAGCCACCTTTTTCCGGTGGAGAACCATGGCCTCAGATTTGGAGGTGCTGATCCTCATCCCGGCCGCTTCACACTCGGCTGCAAACCGCCCCAGTGCGCGCTGAAGGTCCTGATTTGATGAAGCCAACAGAACAACATCGTCTGCAAACAGCAGAGATGAGATCCTGAGGTTCCCAAACCGGACACCCTCCGGCCCCTGGCTGCGCCTAGAAATTCTGTCCATAAAGGTAATGAACAGAACCGGTGACATAGGGCAGCCCTGGCGGAGACCAACACGCACTGGGAACAGGTCTGACTTACTGCCGGCAATGCGAACCAAGCTCCTGCTACGGTCATACAGGGAACGGACAGCCCTTACCATGGGGCCCCGGACCCCATACTCCCGGAGCACCCCCACAGGGCACCACGAGGGACACGGTCGAACGCTTTCTCCAGATCCACAAAGCACATGTGGACTGGTTGGGCGAACTCCCACGAACCCTTGAGCACCCGATGAAGGGTATAGAGCTGGTCCAGTGTGCCAGGACCGGGACGAAAACCGCATTGTTCCTCCTGAATTCGAGGTTCGACTATCGGCCGGATCCTCCTCTCCAGCACCCTGGAGTAGACCTTACCGGGGAGGCTGAGAAGTGTGATCCCTCTGTAATTGGAGCACACCCTCCGATCCCCCTTCTTAAAGAGAGGGACCACCACCCCGGTCTGCCAATCCAGACCGCCACGCGATGTTGCAGAGACGTGTCAGCCAAGACAGCCCTACAACATCCAGAGACTTAAGGTACTCGGAACGAATCTCATCCACCCCCGGGGCCTTGCCACCGAGGAGCTTTCTAACCACCTCGGTGACTTCAGCCTGGGTGATGGACGAACCCCCCTCCGAGTCCCCAGCCTCTGCTTCCTCATCGGAAGACGTGACAGTGGGATTGAGGAGATCCTCGAAGTACTCCTTCCACCGCCCGACCACATCCCCAGTCGAGGTCAACAGCTCTCCGCCCACACTGTAAACAGTGTTGGTGAAGCACTGCTTCCCCCTCCTGAGGCGCCGGATGGTTGGCCAGAATCTCTTCGAGGCCGACCGATAGTCCTCCTCCATGGCTTCTCCGAACTCCTCCCAGACCCGAGTTTTTGCCTCTGTGACCGCACGAGCTGCAGCACGCTTGGCCTGCCGGTACCTCTCAGCTGCCTCCAGAGTCCCACAAGCCAACAAGGCCAGGTAGGACTCCTTCTTCAGCTTGACGGCATCCCTTACTTCCGAGCGCCACCACCGGGTTTCGGGGATTGCCGCCGCGACAGGCATCAGAGACCTTACGGCCACAACTGCGAGCAGCCGCATCGACAATGGAGGAGGAGAACATGGTCCACTCGGATTCCATGTCTCCAACCTCCCTCGGAATCTGGGTGAAGCTCTTCCAGAGGTGGGAGTTGAAGACCCTACTGACAGAGGGATCCACCAAACGTTCCCAACAGACCCTCACAACACGTTTGGGCCTGCCAGGTCTGACCGGCTTCCTCCCACCCTGCCAGCGGATCCAGCTCACCACCAGGTGGTGATCGGTTGACAGCTCAGCCCCTCTCTTCACCCGAGTGTCCGAGACACGCGGCCGGAGATCAGATGACACAACTACAAAGTCGATCATCGACCTCCTGCCTTGGGTGTCCTGGTGCCACGTGCACTTATGGACACCCTTGTGCTCGAACATGGTGTTCGTTATGGACAAACTGTAACTAGCACAGAAGTCCAATAACAGAACACCACTCGGGTTCAGATCGGGGAGGCCGTTCTTCCCAATCACCCCCGTCCAGGTCTCACTGTCGTTACCCACGTGGGCGTGGAAGTCCCCCAGTAGAACAATGGAGTTGTTCTACATATAAACAATTTTATTTATATTATACATGCTTCCATTAGGTAACATAATCCGAAATCACAATATAAATTTCCACTGCTACGCGGACGACACACAGCTGTACTTATCAATGAAACCAGGTCAGACAGATAAATTAGATACGCTTAGTTCCTGCGTAAAAGCCATTAACACCTGGATGACTGTAAATTACCTCCTCCTTAACCCTGATAAAACCGAGGTTATTATATTAGGTCCTCAAAAACTGAGAGAGTCTCTATCTCAGCAGATCATCTCCCTGGATAATGTTAGCGTATCAACGAGCTCTACAGTAAAAAACCTTGGAGTTCTGTTTGACCAAGACCTCTCTTTTAAAACACATATAAACCAGGCTTGTAAAATTGCGTTCTTTCACCTGCGCAACATTGCTAAAATACGAAATATCCTACCTAAGAGTGATGCAGAAAAACTTATCCATGCCTTTGTTTCATCAAGGCTGGACTACTGTAACTCCCTGCTAGCAGCGTGTCCTAAAAGTTCCCTAAAAAGTTTTCAATTAGTTCAAAATGCAGCTGCAAGATTGTTAATGCGTACAAAAAGAAGAGAACACATTACACCTGTGCTAAAGTCTCTCCATTGGCTTCCTGTAGAATTTAGAATCAAATTTAAAATCCTGCTCCTCACATTTAAAGCCATAAAAGGTATGGCTCCGCTTTATCTCCAAGACGCTATCGTTCCATATCAGCCAACCAGAGCACTCCGCTCTCAAAACTCAGGGCTACTAGTGATTCCTCGGGTCTCCAAAATCACTGTAGGTGGAAGAGCCTTTAGCTACCAAGCTCCGGTTTTATGGAATAAACTTCCAGCTCACGTTAAAGAAGCAGACACAGTCCCTACATTTAAGACTAGGCTCAAAACGTACCTCTTTGAATTAGCTTATGATCAGGTCAGTTAGGTAAAGCACTAACCCTCAGCCTGAAGTAAAGCTGCCCTAGGAGAAACACTGCTGTGGGAAGTACGGTACACTGAGCGCTATCCTCTTCTTCTTCTTACTGCAAACTTGTCTTATTATGATACAATACTTATCTTATCTGTAGTCTGTTCATTACTATTCACATGGTGTCTCCTGTCCCACTCCCCCTTGGGAGTGTCTGTCTAGATCGAATGGAGGAACCCGGCTGAACGGAGGAACCCGGCTGAACGGAGGGACCCTGCCCACTGGATTGACAACAGGGACTGGATGGTCTCGATCCTGGCCCTTCTGCTGAGGGGATCCCATCGGCCTGGGTCTCTATAGCCTGTCCGTCCATGGGAGTGGATCTTTCCAGCCTGTGGTTCTCCCCGAGGTTTCTCGTTTCTCCCACCGGGTTTTTGAGTTTTTCCTTGCCGTGCTGGAGAGTCTAAGGACAGGGGACACCCGCGCCGCTCGTCGCCACCTACTGCTGACGCTCATTTGGACATTATGTTTGCCTGGATACTTGATTTAAATGTTGTAATCTGTAAAGCACTTTGTGATGCCTTCGGTATGAAAAGCGCTTTATAAATAAAGTTTGATTGATTGATTGATGGAGTCCCCAGTCGGAGCACCATCTAGTACCCCTCCCAGGGACTCCAAGAAGGCCGGGTACTCTGCACCGATGTTGGGCCCGTAGGCCGAGACAACGGTGAGAGACCTGTCCCCAACCCGAAGGCGTAGGGACGCGACCCTCTCGTTCACCGGGGTGAACTCCAACACGTGGCGGCTGAGCTGGGGGGCTATGAGCAAACCCACCCCAGCCCGCCGTCTCTCCCCGCGGGCAACTCCAGAAAAATGGAGAGTCCAGCCTCTCTCCAGGAGTTGGGATCCGGAACCCAGGCTGTGTGTGGAGGTGAGCCCGACTATATCTAGCCGGTATCTCTCAACCTCCCGCACAAGCTCAGGCTCCTTCCCCCCCAGCGAGGTGACGTTCCATGTCCCGAACGGCAGAAGCTGCGCACGCGGACCAGGCAAGGCAAGGCAAGGCAAGTTTATTTGTAGAGCACAATTCATACACAAGGCAATTCAAAGTGCTTCACAGTTGCAGAAAGAGAAATTACAAGAAAACAGATAAAATCAATCAATAAAACATCAACATAAAGTTAATCAATGACAGTAAAAGTCAAGAGTGCAGATAAAATACTTTCAGTTTTCATATGCACGGGTAAAAAGAGCTGTTTTCAGCCTGGATTTGAACATTGTCAGAGTTGAGGCCTGTCTCACATCCTCATGAAGACTGTTCCAGGTTTTAGCTGCATGAAACTGAAACGCAGCCTCACCGTGTTTATTATTGACTCTGGGAACCACCAGGAGACCCCTCCCTGAAGTTCTCAGGGCCCGAGATGGTTCATACGGCTCTAACATGTCAGAGATGGACTTTGGTGCTAAACCATGAAAAGACTTGTACACAAGCAGAGCTGTTTTAAATTCTATTCTCTGAATAACAGGAAGCCAGTGCAGAGACCGGAGCACTGGACTAATGTGGTCGTATTTCCTTGTTCTTGTCAGGACTCGAGCAGCAGCGTTCTGGATGTTCTGCAGCTCTAACAGCTCGTTTAGAAAGGCCAGTGAGCAGGCCGTTACAGTAGTCTAACCTGCTGGAGACAAATGCATGGATGAGTCTCTCTAAGTCTGGTTTTGACACTATTCCTCTGATCTTAGCAATGTTCTTCAGATGGTAAAAAGCTGATGATGTTATTGCTTTGATGTGGCTGTTTAAGTTCAGGTCTGAGTCCATGATTACTCCTAGATTTCTAACCTGATTTTTTGGTTTCAGAGCGAGAGACTCAAGGTGACTGATAACACTTTGTCTTTGTGTCTGTGGGCCAAAGACAATGATCTCAGTTTTGTCTGAATTTAGTTGGAGAAAGTTGTTTTGCATCCACAAACTGATCTGTTCGATGCAGTGACAGGTCGTCGAGGCACCCGCCTTTCACTGCCACCTAGTCCTCTCTGCACCCGACCCCTACGGATCCCTCTGCGGGTGGTGGGTCCACAGGAGGGCGGGCCCACGTCGTCCCTTCGGGCTGTGCCCGGCCGGGTCCCGTGGGCAGAGGCCCGACCACCAGACGCTCGCATTCGAGCCCCAACCCCAGGCCTGGCTCCAGGGTGGGGCCCCGGCTGCGCCATACCGGGCGACGTCACGGTCCTTGCTGTAGTACTATCCATAGAAGTCTTCGATCTGCATTTCGTCTGACCCGTCACCTAAGACCTGTTTGCCATGGGAGACCCTACCAGGGGCATGAAGCCCCAGACAACATAGCTCCTCGGATCATTCGGGCACTCAAACAACCCCACCACGTTAAGGTAGCAGTTCATTAATGACGAGACCAGTGATACCTTAACAATAAAGTGTTCATGTTTTGTAATTATTGAGCTCTGTATAAAAAATACAACCTGAACAATAATTAATAAATACTCTGTGGAGTCAATTCTTGATAAACTAGTAAAGTTTGCAGTTACCTGAAGCTCACATGAGTCTGAGGCCTGTAGCCTGGCTCTGCCATCCAAAACTTCTCTGTTTATTTTGGGTGTGGCCTGTGTCAGGCTATGAGGCCTGTGAAGCGTAAAAACACGTGATCTCATACCGCTGGGGTGAGTCCGAGTCGACTTTAAAAAGGCTCTTGCTGCCTGTACTGTTGTGCTTGAAAACTATAGCCAGGCTATATTTTTCAATTGTGACTTGAATACAAACAAATCATTTAAAATATTACATTTAGTAGCCAGATAACAAAGACAATATTACAATGTTGCAGGATGACAGCATAGAAGTTTAAAAAAAATAAATGTGATTTCAAAACTTTTTCATTTGATCTAAAACTGTATATGTTTTACATGTGAACCAACTGGGACAACGCTTATTGTGGATCAGTGTTCCGTCAACCATTAAAATGATCTCATAAACTAAAAAAATAAATAAAAAAATGCTTCAGTCAAAGATACAACTGAAAGCTCATGTCAACAATGAGCAGAGAGCGTCTGTGTCCGACACAATTTCAGGCAGATGTTCTCAAAGCCCTGACACTGAGTCCTGATATAAAAAGGCTCTTTGCTGCCTCTGCTGTTGTGCTGGTGTAGCTCAACTTCTCTCCTGCAGAGATCGCCAACCTCCATCCCTTCGTGGGATCCAACCTCGGGCGCTGTCCAGTGCTTTTCTTGATTCTTATGATACTTTAACTCCTTTCACTTTTAGAACTATAATTTACACCAGTGAATAAACAATGTTACACAGTGAGAGCTTGTGATATTTGACAAAATGCATTAGATTTTTGAAACTAAAAAAACTATTCTGAATTTTAGTGGTCAAATAAAGTAAACTAAGATCCAAACAAAAACTCAAAATACATCATAGTTTTATTCCCTCAAAATACAATTCTAAAACAAACTCCACAGAAAGGGTCTGCTCGGTATAAAGCTCAGGACCTTCTTACTGTGAGGCGAGCGCGCTAACCACTTAACCACGTTAAAGACATCAACCACAAAATACAACACACTGTCCATTAGTCCTGATGTATTGATGATTCAAAACACAGTATTACCGTTTGTTGACATATGAGTAAAAAACAAAGTTTTAAATCAATAAATGAAGGCACTCCTCTGCTCAAACGGTGAATCCAGCAGCTGTTTGCACTGTCATGTTACACTCTCAAAGTCACAGTAGAAAAGGCTGTTTTGCTGCCTCTCCCTTTGCACTGGTGTAGCTCAGTGGTTGCTTTGATTGTAATTTCTCTCTCACAGAAATAGACAATGTCCATCCGGGCGTGGGATCGAACCCTGGGTGCTGTCCACTTCTGAAAAGGTTTTTCTTATGTCACTAATTCTGCACTACCATCTGTACACATTTAGTTTCATCTTCAAAAGCAACACCCCTTCACTGTGTAAATTTAAACAGAAGGTTGTGATCTTTAATTGTATCTATTATCACAAAACATATATCTATTTCTCCATACATGCTTCCCTCTTACTGTAATACATTGTGGTAGCTGTGCCATCCAAAGAGAGTAAACATACATTTCTAAAACTCTTCTACAAATCGCTAAATTGTGCTTTTCTGCATATGACCCATACAGGAAATATCAGAATGTTTAGTGTTATGTATTCAAAGGTTTTAGTGGAGTGTGGCTCATTTCCTTCTAACTCTTTGTTTTGCCGGCACCCACAAGTCTGACCCCGAAGCCATCCGCAGACCTGGAGCTGGCCCAAGCAGGCCTTGGGAGAAGAGCACTCTCTCTCCCAGAGGACTGCCATCATACAGAGGTACTATTTTTCCACAGACATGGATTTAATTGTAAATAGATATCCTATTGTAGCCAAAGTTGCCCTTGGGCCGATTGACAGAAGTGAGGCTGTTAATCTGCACCACCAGCTCCTTTATCCACCACATTAAATACTAGAGGTCATTAAAGTGATTCTAAACACTAAATCAACTTGTTTTGCTACTAAACTGTGTTTGTGGTGTTGAAAATAGCATTAGGTGTGTTTAAGATGAAGTGCGCCTCACCTCGATTCTGGGAGAGGCCAGGCTTTGGTGGTCGAGGGCGGAGAAAGGCGCCTTGAATCAAAGCGGACACATCACGGCCCCGAGAACAGAGAGGAGCCTCAGGTCACGCAGCGTCTCACGTTTGTTAGGAAGAGTTTGTGAATAAAACTATTTTAAAAGTTTGTGAACGCATTTCTGCCTCTCCCACAGTCAGACGCCTCACCATCAGAGCAAAAAAATAGACTCTCCTCTTACAGTTTAGGATTAGAATAATAAACTTCTGCTTATTTAAATGTAAGTTATATGTTGGACTTGGCATTTCCTGCATTTCTGCAAAGTAGATCTCTGTGATGAGGAAAGAGGAGGCAGGAGGCTGCGAAGTGTCAGAGCGACACGTTTCTAATCAAAACACAACTCAGATCCAATCATCTGTCAGTCCACTGTCAGCGCACGTGTTGACTGCACTTTATTTCCCACAATCCCTTTGGTCTAATATCTACTGTTCAGTCATTGTCAGGTCAATATAGCCCCAACATTACTGTGTCTCCCTGCAGTGGCTGATAACATTCGTAGTTTCTCTGTGACATCATGATTACAGCCGAGTGTGTCTGGTTAAAAACACTTGCTGTAGATGCCTGTGACCAACAGTTACACTGATACTTATACCTTCAGACTCCGCCCATCTCTCACTTGTTCTTCTCCAGCACTGCCCAGTCTGACAGCAAAGTTTGAAATGTGGTTTTGGGCAGATTTTAGGGTACAGTGGTACTTTAAAGTTATACAGCTTACTTATATTCTTTTTTCCTGTGATTTTTAGATTGAATGCAGCTGAAGAAGAATTTAGCAAACTGAAGCCTCTCCGGGGACGGTGGATGTTTTTTTAAATCTACAGGTATGAATGAGTGATGTTTTTGCACACAGATTGTTCCACCACAATCTGTGCTGTTAGTGTATTTCATTAGCTTGTGTGGCAATGCGAGGGTTAACTTAGCTGTTTTAAACATAAACTTGCCAGACAACGCCAGCTGGAGATGGCCAGCACCAGAAAGTAAAAGCACGTAGGTTCGTTGTTGAATAAATGGATCACAGAGGCCAGGCACTGCATAGAAAAGTTGTACATTTATTTTCACATTCTTTAGTTAAAATCAGGTTTGTCCAAAGTTCGTTTCACAGTTCGTTTAGTTACTTGTTTTTCCGTCCATATTTCAGTTACCACAGTCTAAGTCCACATGACGACGTTGCGCACATACGGCGCTCCATGAATCCAATGACAGGGGAATAATAACAGACAGGCGAACCAAAAGGTGGTAAAAGGGCGGAGAAAAAGGCAAGGAAAAAGGCAGGCGGCAGTTTGTTTGTTTATTTATTTATTTGAACAGGGACAGTGTACAATATACATTAACCTCAGAAAGGAGAGATGCATTGTACCAGGTTGTAGCACTTGTGCTAATTTCCACCTGCAGGTCCCTGGGCAGACTGATGTCAACATACAAAGTCTTAGAAAATTACACATGTTAAAAATACATTTCCCCCTAAACAGCATTAAAATGAAACCAATTTACAGTACATTATGGGAACAGGTTTGTTTTAAAAGAAGCCATTTTTTGGCCTGGTGTGAAAAAGTGTTAGGTCCGTGTACGTCACGGCCATTCTATTTTTGATTAGGAAAGAAAATACAAGAAACGAATATTGGCCGTTTCCCGTTTTCCGTTTTCAAAATAAAATGTAGAAAACGAGAATTTAATCCGTTTTTCGATTTTGTGTTTTAAAATTAAAAAACGGATAACGAAAAACAGGTCATAATCCGTTTTTCCATTACACATTTACACAAGAAACACCAACATCGAAAAACCACGGCAAAAATTTGATTTTCCATTCTTGATCTTATTTTGAAGCTGACCCGGAAGCTGTTAACCATGCCTACCACTATGCCACTAAGCGGCCGAAGTCACTCTACTTTGTGAGAAGACGTCAGCTGGTACAGTGGCTAACTAATTTGTCTTTTTTTCTACTTTAATAAGTTTTCAAATGGCCTTAAATAGTTTCGCCGACTTTATTATAGAGAGAAGGATGAGTGGTATGGCTTGTGGTGAGATTGCCAATGCGCTAACTGCACAGTTTGGTCCAACTGTGGGTTTCTCAGAGCGAAATGTGAGAAGATGGTGCTTTGAACGTGGCCTAAATCAGGACATCTGTCCTGACAATCGGCTTGAACTTGAAGTCTCAAAAGGAATCGCAGAGGTATGTCCAGGTGTTTGGTTAATTTGACTTTTTTTTTGTCGCCGGCACAAATGTATGCTAATTATATATAGTGGTGCAGAGGTGACTTCGTTAATAGCCTTCGGGAAAATCCACTGTTACCATGTTTGCAGCTGTCGGCATATTATCCATAGACTAACAGTAGCTAAAAACAGTGTAAAAAGTGGAAAGAAAATCTGTGGAACAACTACTGGTAAACACATCTATCTCACTGTGGTGTCCAGATGTTTTAATGTGAACAATTACTCCAGTATTGTACCTTTTAAAAATCTCCATTAGTTTATTATTGCTGCTAATCCCACTATTCTTAGCGATATGACATCACATTCCTGAACTCTATAGCTGTAAACTGGACAAGAAATGCTAAAGGCTAAAGGTAAAGCTAAAGGCTTACCTTATAATAGTCAAAACAAAATTGTTACTAACATTGTCAATAGTTATTGCAAGTGGCCAGCAATCATTTCATGCACAGTTGTTATTTAATGTAATTTTGGTGAAAATAACTCCCATACCTCTGATTATTGTAGTAAATGTATACTGCACAACATCGCCTCCTCCTGGGTATTTAGAACAAAACGCACAATTTACAATGTATGTTTATAATATGAAAATGTTATTTCTTGCAGACAGGATCATCATTTGGCCGCAAAATGATGACCGGATACTTGTCTGCAAAAGGCATTAAAGCCTCTGAGGGTAGGGTGGGGAAGATATTAAGGTCTGTAAATGAACCTTACCTCGTGGCACGCCAACAGGTAAGAAAAGCACATTTCACACATATATTACAAATTAACAAAAAATAAATAAATACTGTGTTTTGTTTTGGTTCTAGGGTGCCCGCAATTTAAACCCTGTCCCATATAATGCTGAGTATATGGGACACAAGTTACATATGGATCAAAATGAAAAACTGGTAATGTTGTTTATTGTTTGTTTATTTATTTGTTTGAGCAGTTAACCTGCTCAAAGGGAGTGGGCTGAAGCCAAAGGCTTATAAGCGCCCACCCCAAAATAAAAATAATAACATTACATTTAATATTTACAAGGTAGCAAATCATAAACAAAGGAACGTAGGGCAAAATAACAATAAATGAAGAATAAAACAAAAACAACAGCAAAATAAAGAACAAAAGAATGTGCTACTTTTATGTTATAAAGGTTCATTAATACATATTATACTCTGAGATCTTGCTACTTCCCAGTTGTCATTACCATTCTTAATATAATTTAATTTGGGTTTAATTATCATTATTATTATATTTGTTTAATTGAGTTATATGTGAAGTGTGATGTAAGCCCTGCATAGTGTGGTGCATTAAAAAGCCAGGGTGTACAGCGGGTCCATTGAAGAGGGCAGTAACTCCCCCTCAACAAACCCCCACCCAGCTGCCCTAACAGTTGATTTGTAGATGATGTCCTATGCTGAGTGGTGCATTAAAAGACAAGGTTTTGAGCCCGTTTGGTGTCACACATGTTATGGCCATAGATGGTTACAGCAAGAAGGTTGTAGGCTATTCTACAATGCCAATAAAAAACAACCTCACCATTTATGAGGAGGTGTACAGGTAATATATAACATAGTTATTTACCCATTATTATTATTATTATGTGAAAATAACCCAATAAAAACGTGTTGCTGTTGCTGTCTGCCTTAGACATGCAGTGCAACAGTATGGTATCTGGGACCAAGTAAGGGTTGATTGTGGGAAGGAGTTTTATCTGTCACTGTTTATGCAAGAAAAACTGGCACACCACAGACACAATCAACAAAGGCAACCCTATGTTCAAACGCCTTCCACTAAGGTAAGCATTCACTTTTTACTCTAGCGGATAATTTCTCAAGACAAGTGCTAATAGTGAAGAATAAAGAATAGAAACAAGAATAAAGCAATTTGTGGGTATGTTGCAATTAATTTACCATCTGAAATTGACTATGTTAGTCATACGGCCCCAAATCAAATGTAAATGAGAGAATGCTGCATGACCAAAAACTGTGCAATTGACTGTTGTTGATTCACTTTTCCACATGCTAGATATTTTACACATGGGCCCTATGTGTATTGATGTTTTATCACTCTCTACAAATCTTTCTGTATTGGGTTTTCAAACCATTCACACCAAGTAGGCCTACTTAATAAAATATCAGACCTTAGAGCGACAAGGCCTAGCTCAACATCAAATTATGACTACACATGGTCTAAAATGGGTCTGATATTACTCAAAATTGTACTAAATAAAGTGTAAACTAATTATTACTAAAGAATCAATAAAAATGACTATGATCTAAACTTGTTGACTCTAAAACTGTAAGAAGTGGATCAAGTGCCAGTTAGAGAACCAATGCTCTAGAGTAACATTCTCTCGCTGTTTTACAGAACCATGTCATTGAACGTATGTGGCCAGAAGTGAATGCACGGGTGAACTACCCATTGAAGACGGCCTTGATTCAGCTGGTTGACAGTGAGGAACTTGACATGGAAGACAACGTATCCCGGTTTTGTGTGTCAAACCTGACCTGCCAGTTAGCTGGGATTGGCATCAACAATGTCATAAAGGCCTGGAACGCACATAGGATCCCAGGTGTGTTATAAGCGTCATTGTCTGTATTAACCATTTAAAGATGCATTTCCCTGCATAAATTGAAATGCAAACACAGAAAAAATAACTTTCATTGCTCAAGACTTTTGCAATGTAATAGTAAAAATCAATTAACTATAAAGTAAATGTGTGTACTTTTCTTTAGAGGGTCTGTACTTGTAATTTTTTTTTTACTCCATTACTTTTTAAGAGTAAATAAATTACCCAAAATTGTTCCCCAAAATGATTTAAACAAATTTGTTCTGTCTATCAGAAAGTCTAGCAAATGGTTATGTTCTTTCAGTTAATAATTTTAAGTGTATTGCAGTAAAATGTGACCATTATTATCTGTACTTTTACTTACAAAATTAAGTACTTAGACCTTGACCACCATACTTCACTTGTCATCTTTGTACTTAATGAGTTTATCTTTTCATATTTTGATTACTGATTTGCATTTCATCTGTGTTCTAGGAAAAGGAATCCCGGATGAGCTTGCTTCTGGAGGGTGTCCTGTGAGAGTCAACCAAGATCAGCTTCCTGATGCAAATGTTGCTGCTGATTGGTATCGTCAGGAAACTGGGTCTGAACTGACAAGAGAATCTGTTTTTGGAGCTGATCCATTTCTCTCCGAAGAAGCCAGAGTGCAGTGTGAAATAGAGTTCTCCCATGTTAATTTATTGTATGTCTTTGAAAATGTGGTTAATCATAACTCTGATCCATTTAAAGATGCTATGAGCTCATTGATTAACACAATAAGAAGATTTTGCTAACCTGGGTCAAGTTCTTCCAATTGGGTTGTTAAAGCATGTTCAGCATTGACCTAGACTTTAGCTACCTAAATCTATTGAATAATTAGTCTGCAATTGTATAATACTAAAGAGCGCACTGGATATATATATGGCATTGTCATCTTAGAATAGGCATGTGCTACTGTGAAAGGGAAAAAATTAGGGCCCACAATTCATGCCTGGGCACAAATGCCTAGTGTTTGTACTCTCTTTACAACTTACTTTTGATAAATAAAGCTTTTATGATCATTGTGTGTTGTTCCAAAACGTTTATTAGCCAAACATGACATTTCCACCTAAAAGGCATGGAATACATTTTACTGGAACTTTGCAAAAATAGTAATTCAAATACAGTAGTATAGATTCAAAGCAGTGAACAGTATTATACTGTTCACTGTTTATACTGTATAAACACAATGTACTGAACAATAAAACGCATCAGCTCATGCTCAAAAATCAATGATCATTGCTAACCTCAAGATGATTTGTTTTTAACTGAACTTTTAATTTGGGTTTATCAACTTATTTTCAGTTTAATTACTGAAAAGGCCCAAAACATCACCAAGACCTTTTAGCTCATGTACATTTTGTTGGAAGTCTCCCACCCTACATTTCAGACAATGTGTTGATGTCAGTAGCCACTGGGTCACACATTTCTTGCAGCCAACAAGGGAATTACGTTGATGCCATTGGCTCTGAAAGTAATCCTGTGAAGTGTAAACACATTAAAATGATTATTTCATCCACAATACAGTGAGATTAGATTATCATCATTAACATACATACCTTTACACACAAGACAGTTGAGAGAGTCTCTGGCAAGAGTAATAGTCGCTTCCTGAGCTCCTCTCTTTGCTATGTCCGATAGCACACGGATGGCCTCTGTAATATGGCAAACTCTCCGCTGCGTGTTTGAGATCGTCTATTTTTTCAATTACTCCATTAAGATTGCATGTTTCTTCTGATCGTCTGCAATAACAATTGTTTTGACAAAACAATTGTTATTGCAGACGATCCTCCCACTTCTCCACTCGAGGAACTCCTCATTGTAAAGAGCATATACTTTCCTTGAGTTTTGTTTCCAGTAATTAGAACCTAAAAAAAATCACATAAATCAAAATCCTCAACATTCCTGATATGATTTTTAATGGATAAGAGTGCAACTCACTTCTTGTTGCGTGTGAATCAATTATTTCATTTCCTTGACTGTCAGTAAGTGTAAGAGAGTCCTCACAGCCCAAGGCCTCCTTCACTTTCGCAGTTATGTGGTCCACTGTAGCCTCAGATTCAGTGAATCGAATTACCACCGTCCTGGATGAAGTGATCTTGCCAGACATAACCTCACCTATATGAACTGCCCTTGGGGAACATAGCAAGTAAATGTAATTTATGGAATGAGCTGAAAATGTAATGAAAGAGTCAAACTAACCTTTGGAAATCCTTAGCAGGAAACATGTTGGGGCGACTTTGTCGAGATGTTCCAGGTTGGGACACCCCAGTGGAGGCAGGAGCAGATGCTCTATGTATGCATGAAGGAAAAAGGAACTGCTGGTTGAGCACCATGTTGACCACCCACAGACTGCGCATGAATCGGGTCCCTGTGCACTTCATAATGCCCTCGATGGGAAAGGTTAATGTACAAAAAATTCCCAGAAGATTCTGGAAAAATTGCTGTGTTTGCATCATCGGTTATGTATAAGGTATTGGCATTGACCTGTTGAAACAGATTAACGATTATGTTAACAATATCAACACTCACAAAATAAAATTCATTATGAAGAGGAGAGCAGATTAATTAAAGATTACAAGATATAGAATAATATTAATGTATATCAGCGGACAGCATTAGATGGCTAACCGTTCACTAGCATAAACACAGTAGGTTTTGCTATTTAAATTTATAAACTTACCTGGAAAATGGTGCCAATCTTGTCCACTGTCATGTCGACATCTTTTAAAGTAACCCGTTTGCTGTCTCGATACAAAACAAAAGTTTTCTCCAACTCTGGTATCTCCATTATCATTCGACGTCTTGCCGCCAGTAAAAAACGTGGAAACTCTGACTGTGCGGGAAAGCCTCAACGGCTTCCGGGTCAGCTTCAAAATAAGATCAAGAATGGAAAATCAAATTTTTGCCGTGGTTTTTCGATGTTGGTGTTTCTTGTGTAAATGTGTAATGGAAAAACGGATTATGACCTGTTTTTCATTATCCGTTTTTTAATTTTAAAACACAAAATCGAAAAACGGATTAAATTCTCGTTTTCTACATTTTATTTTGAAAACGGAAAACGGAAACGGCCAATATTCGTTTTTTGTATTTTCTGTCTCTGTCTCTGACTCCCATAGTACATTGTGAACATATATCAGTGTCTGTGAAACCCATTTTGTGTTTTTTGTATTGAGTGATATGTGTCTGGTGGATGATTTTGTATTGGATAAGCTGCAGGTTGGTATGTCGAGCCATTGTGAATGTGTTTCTGCATATTTCTAACCAATGTTGGGGGCTGAGTGTTATACCTGTGTCTGCTTGCCATTTTGACTTTGGAACCTGTAACGATTGATCCGAGTTGATTAGTTTGTACAATTTTGACATCAGTTTTTTGTGGTTTGTGAAATTTACAATGTCAGTTAGTAACTGGGGGGCATTCAATGTATTGTTAATAAGCTTGATTTTTGTTTTGAGGATGGATTTGATTTGGAGGTATTGAAAAGTATGTCCAGTATTTAGGTTGTATTTGTCTGTGAGTGCTTGAATGTCATGAAATTATTATTGTAAAAGAGATGCTGGAGGTGTGTAATTCCTTTTGTTTCCCACGTGGGATAATGAAGGGGTGCTCTATTAGAAAGAAAATCGGGATTATGCCAGATAGGAGTATATTTGCAGGGTGTAGTGGAGGAGTTTGAAAGTTTTAGGGCTTTCCACCAGGCTGTCAGAGTTGTCGAAATGGCTAGGTTTTGAAACAGTTGTGCTTTTTAATGTTAATATTTAACGAGGGTAAGTCAGCTAGTAGGACATTATTGCAATATGATTGTTCCAAGTTGATCCATGAATTATTTTGCCTTGGTTTAATCCATTCTGCCAGATATTGTCATTGGTTTGCTATAAAGTATTTATTAAAGTTTGGTGCTTCTAAACCGCCGTTTGATTTACTCTTTTGGAGGATGGATAACTTAATTTTTGCTTTTTTATTTTTCCAGTAGAAATGAGTTATTAAAGAGTCTAGTCTTTGAAACCATTTATCGGTGGGAGTAACTGGAATATTAGAAAATAGGTAATTCACTTTTGGTAGGATTTTCATTTTGACCGAAGCAATGCGTCCAATTAGAGACAATGGTAGATTAATCCATCTAGTGAGGTCATCCTCTATTGTTTGCAGAAGGGGTGTGTGGTTGAGTGAGAACAGCTCTGACAGCCTGGGGGAAATATTTATTCCCAAATATCGTATATTACCAACCTGCAGCGATGGAATAGATTCCTGAGCTGCAGAATCCCAGGCATTGTTATTGAGTGGGATAATTGTTGATTTTGTCAAATTGATGGTGTAGTTTGATATTGAAGAGAATTTTTCAATGACCCTGAATGTTTCTTGTAGAGATTGCAGTGGGTTTTGTAAATAGAGGAGGATGTCATCTGCGTATAGGCTGATTTTGTGATGTATGTCTGCATTGTATATTCCATGTATGAGGTCATTTTGGCGTATAGCTGTAGCAAGGGGTTCAATGAATAATGCAAATAGGGAAGGAGAGAGTGGACATCCTTGTCTTGTGCCCCGGTGTAGTGTGAAGGAAGTTGATGTGATACCGTTGGTCGTGACCGAAGCTTTAGGTGAGGTATAGAGTATTTTTATCCAGTGAATGAATGATTCCCCGAAGCCGAATTGATGTAGTGTATGGAGTAAGAAAGACCAATTGACTTTGTCAAAGGCTTTTTCTGCATCAAGTGACATGATAATGGAGGTGATATTGGATTGTTGACTGTAGTTAATAAGATTAAATAATCGTCGGAGATTGTGGGATGAGTTCCTATTTTTAATGAATCCAGTCTGGTCTGGGTGAACTAGGAGGGGAGTTACTTTGTCTAGACGAGAGGTGAGGGCTTTGGTAATGATTTTTAGGTCAGTATTTAAAAGTGAGAGTGGTCTGTAACTGGTGGGAAGAGTTGGGTCCTTGTCTGGTTTGAGAATTACTGTTATGGCAGCTGTATTCATATGAGGTGGGATTCTTGATGTATTTTTATTTCATTTTCAGATCCGGCTCTTTTCAATTGAGATCCGGTTTGAGCCGTTCGCCTCAAAGAGCCAGTTGGTCATGAACGTCACATCAATACTGGGTAACAGGTAGAAATTCATTTTGACATTTGTTTATGGATTTCTGATTTGGAAAAAATATAAATAGGATCAGCACCTCCAAATCTGAGGCCATGGTTCGCCACCGGAAAAAGGTGGCTTCCCCGCTTCAGGTCGGTGGGGAGTCCTTACCTCAAGTGGAGGAGTTCAAGTATCTCGGGGTCTTGTTCACGAGTGAGGGACGGATGGAGCGTGAGATCGATAGACGGATCGGTGCAGCGTCAGCAGTGATGCGGTCGCTGTATCGGACTGTTGTGGTGAAGAGGGAGCTGAGTCAGGGGGCAAAGCTCTCGATTTACCGATCGATCTACGTTCCCACCCTCACCTATGGTCATGAGATCTGGGTAATGACCGAAAGGACAAGATCGCGAATACAAGCGGCCGAAATGAGTTTCCTTCGCAGGGTGGCTGGGCGCACCCTCCGAGATCGGGTGAGGAGCTCAGTTACCCGGGAGGAGCTGGGGTAGAGTCGCTGCTCCTTCACGTCGAAAGGAGCCAGCTGAGGTGGCTAGGGCATCTGTTCCGGATGCCTCCTGGTCGCCTCCCTCGGGAGGTGTTCCAGGCGTGTCCTATTGGGAGGAGGCCTCGTGGAAGGCCCAGGACACGCTGGTGGGACTATGTCTCCGAGCTGGCCTGGTGTCGCCTCGGGGTCCCCCCAGAACAGCTGGAGGAGGTGTGCGTGGATCGGGAAGTCTGGGCATCTCTGCTGAGACTGCTGCCTCCGCGACCCGGCCCCGGATAAAGCGGAAGAAAATGGATGGATGGATGGATAAATGACTACATTTATTGTAGTTAATTCATTTATATGTTTCACAACTCGAATGGAAGAAAGCAAAAGGTCCAGCAGAAGCCATACAGCTGTTTTGTAAGGGCCTGAGGAAAGGAGGACAGGATCTAAGACCTTTGCTGCTGAAGACAGTGAAGAGGAGCGCGACAGTGCTCTCATCTGTTTTTACAAAGACTGATATGATAAGCAACAATGGAGTGCACCCTTCAAATGTCGCATTTCAGGTACTGTTGTTAAGGAATTATTGTTAAATCAAAATTGACTATATAACAAATGTTGTAATTGCAGGACATGCAGCCGTTGGCGTGGGAGTAACAAGACACATATTGTCATCGGTTATTCACATCATAAAGCATGGATTCAAGAAGAACTTAGGTTTGCTATGTTAATCACTTCAGTTGAGTTCAAGTGTTGAAGGCACAGCCATTATTTTCATTTAATGTAGACACATTAGCGTAGGAATATTTTAGGAATATGAACATTTTTGTACAATGTTAGTTGTAAACGCATCAAAAGGATTACAATTAAGGACCATATTACCAGTCTAGTTGTGGTTTTTGATATTTTCTTAAGTTCTGCTTTAAAGTGATAGTCTGGATTTCTAAATGTATTACAAATTTTAAGAAATGTACAAAATTGACCTTCTGGCCTTACGTTTTGATATAAAGTAAGTAAAAATATTTATTATTATATTTTTGTTAAGTCCCTCCTTCTCTGATCTCAGCAACTACTCAAGAGTCCCCTCGCCGATGGCGTTAACCAATAAAATGCGAGTAAGACGATGATTGACACTTCATGCGCGCTGTAGGCTCGTGCCCGATAACTGAGCACGCGCAGCCGCAGAGAGTGTTTCTGTTTCTGCTACCTGTATCCTCCGCCATTACCCCGGAGCGCCCCTGCAACAACAACCTGCACACGGACAGAAGCTACGACTGCTTGCCTGCTACTTCTCAAAAGAAATTTAAATGGTTCAAAAGCCCATCTAGCAGAAAGACTAATGCAAGATAGATGTGGAGTTTATATCGGAGAGTCGTTCAACAGATGGACGGAGCTTCGTGAGCTCAACGAAAGAACAGATGAAGAGTTGGCAACGTTTCTTATGTACAGGTAAATGCATGACACTTTGAAGTATTCATGGCGACAATTTGTTGAATTTAGTGCGTCCGTCGTGATTAGGCTAACTATGAACTGTTTGCATCGCGTTATAAAGCTATAAGGTTAGCCTACTGTAAACAATGACACTGGTCACCACGGATGTTTTTCACAACGTTACACGCACGTGTCTTGACTATGTATATTTCTGTGCATACTGGCATTACATCAAATGTAGCATTGAGATTTGGAGACGTGCAGACATGCAGTAGGTCTAATGCCAAACTCTAAATGTAGTGCTAGCATCTGATGTTTATTGTATGATAAATGATTGAAGGCCAGCGGGCTACATATGTGTTTTGAAGGAAATGCGATTAAAAATATAGCTTACTCTGTAAGAATTTTTAATTAGAAATGAACAATGTTGTTACATTTTGTGTAAATATGTATAACTATGTTTCCAGTTACCAAACCGGATCAGGGGCTACAACATCTACTCCTATATATAAAAAAACAACTATTTCCTGCTGTGCCAACACTATCGAGCATCCACGGGGACTTATCTGAGAGGTAAGAATGTTTTTTTGTAAATTAGATTAGCACTCAACACCACAGTAAAGGGCAGACGAAAAATGTTATTGAAATTCAAAGCCCCATACCCCCAACAATGTGAACTGTATTGGATTGAAGATAATAGTCTAATGAAATGGCGTGCACAGCCTTACTGATGCTAGCCATGGAAAAATAGATACTCAAACACCACAAAACCACAATCAATTGGTTTAGAAAATTATTCATAAACTGCTATTCTCTTGTATTTGTAGAGATACCAATTTTGAACAGGGACTGAACGTCTTGGAGCAAGAGGAAGCCCTTTCTTCAAGAACTGCAGAGTAAGTAAAACATGTTTATTATCTGTGTAGTTGTCACACTGGTCATTGACAATGAAATTAAAATAATGTTTTTGTTTAGTTTACCATCAGTTGGTTTTCCTGAGGAGGAGTACAACCACACTGTGAGGATTTGAGCTTGTGTTTACAAAAACAAGTTTAAACCAAAACTTGTGTACATAATGCTAATTTATAATGCTAATGTTTACACACTGTGTTCACAGGACAGGGGCCTCTCTGAGAAGGAAAACAGACCTGAATGACCTTCAGTACATCAGTGAGCAGGACACAGGGAGAGGTCCACATTACAGAAGTGTTTACTGATGCCCACTCACAGATTTCTGCTCTTTTCAGTAAGTGTCACCGTATTTATGTTATGAAACTTGTAATTGGACACATCTAAAGCAATTATAGTTTTAATTTTTGAATTTATAAACCTGACACAGGAAATGGGATATACAAAGACAGTGGTGTGGAGCACACATGATATGTAGCATGGGTCTAAGAACTTGGGCAAAAGCTACATGCAGTAAGTAAAATTGTGAGCTTTGTAAAAGATGCTTATTGTGCATTTATACTGTACATGTATTTGATTTTTGTTTCTTTTCTGGGTAGACTGGCCAGCAAAGGGATGTTTCACAACTACAGTGGAACAAAGACGGGAGAAAGAGTGGAGAGTGAAAGGTTCAACGGCGCAATACTCTCAGGGAGGTAATTCTAAAAGAACGTTGGTTCAAAGAACTACCAAAGTATCTGAAGTTTAGGTATTGCATAAAAAAAAATTATAGAAGCTCCAAATTATGCAAACATTTTTGTAGATCAACTGCATGGCTGGAGGCATTGCACAGTCATCTTATGTACGCCAGCAAAAGAGTCAGTTATGACCCGGCCATTATGGATATAAGAATGTAACTTGCAGCCCTCACCATGTATACTGACCTGCAAAAAGGATGCTGATGGGTGTATAATTGTATACAGTATGTACACATTTTGTAAACTATGTATCTTCATTGCTTTCTATTATTTACTTTTTTAGCATTATTTTGTCTCTCTTTCAGATACCTTTTTAAAGTATTCAATAATAGAGCTCCACAGTCCCGCCTCCTCTCCGGTCCGGAAGTAAAATTCCCCTTGCTTTGGGGCCGTATGGATTTCAAAAAAAGTCTTTAACTCCGTAACTACGTAAGCTTGGGCTGAAACCAGCTATGTGGTTATAAAGCGACCTCAAAGTCAGATGTAGGTGAAAAAACACGTATGAGATCGATCTAGTTTAGGAAAAAATACAGTTTAACAGCGAGCCTTCGTCCTAGAACTACGTTACCCAGTATGCTCCGTAGTCACGTGATCTACGCCAAGGCTTTTGATTGGTTGAGCTTCACGTTCCCCACGTATTTATTTATTTATTGTAATGCAGGCTACATATATATTTTTAGCGGCAATTATTTATTATTTATTAAAACATCATGTAGGCAGATATCTGACGTTTTATCCATATAAAACACTGACGGTAAGAAAAATCGTAAGATGGCAATCAAGAAAATGTCCCTAAAGATCCCATTAAACGAGCCACAGATATGTTTTCATCCACTTAGCTTAAATCAGATTGTTAAATAGGAAAATTACGTTGAAACCCTTGTCTTAATGGTAAAAGAAACTCACCGAACCCGCTAAAAAAAATCACCGTTGCCACTTACCAGCGCCGTGTCGCAATGGTTTATGGGATACGGAGTTTCTAATGTCAGGAAGTAAAATATGTACACAGGCTTGTACCTTTGCCTTTTCTTTAACATTATGTCTTCTTTTTGGATTGAAATGAAACATTTTATGGTCACAAATTGCTACATAGCTGATTAGCTTTTGCGGTGTTGTTAAACTCTTAATATTTGAATTTTTGGAAAATCGGCGGTCTCGTAGAAAGGGATTTTTTGCTTCCGGACCGGAGCAGCAGGACCGGAAGGGGTGGGACTGTGGAGCTCTATAGGTCTACGTGCTGCAGGATTTATACAGTGAAGGTTGAGAAGGACTATTCATAGATTCCAGAGCTCCAGACAATGATTGTTGCTGCACGGTTTAACAGCAAAAAAGGACTCCCACGCCCTGCAAAATTGAGATCCTCAGACAACTGGGTTTGCTTTTAGCTGTCCTGCCCCAACAACCCAGGAGTTACTCCAACACACCCAAGGAGATGGTATGGACTAATTTATTCTCATCATAATATGGAATACAGAAATTGCATACATCCATGATACATTCTTTATCCTTGGCTTTTTTACAGGTCAACGATTGCCACAGAAATATCAAGAATTTGTCATTTTAATTGTAAATAAAGTTTTTGTTGAAAAATAGTTGACCATTGTTTGTTTATATCTGTAAACAAATGTTTTCCTGACAAGTTATGAGATGCTATTTCTGTGCAAGAGTTTTTTTTAGGCAATGTGTTAGTTGTGCTTTGAAATTACAAGACTTTATTATATTGCATTATTTTATTCTCATAAAACAAAGCAAAGTGACTTCAATTGAAATGTAAATTACAATCGATGTGGTATAAATCCAATGTAGTGCCCATCAGGATCAGAAAATGTGTCTGAATTAGTTTCCACGTGTGGCACTTTAGATATGAAGTTCTCTAGAGGTGGGCGTTTCCCGGCAGTGGGCACATCTGCACCGGGGGGCTGATTTTCAGTGGGTGGGTGTCTTCCAGGAGGTGCAGTGTGAGAGGTGATGTCAAACAGAACACCAGGGTCTTTGTCCTCCACCCTGAATAACACGTCTTGATCTCCAGAGTCATATTCTGTATGTGTCCTACTCCCTATACAAAAAGAAAGTGTAGTTTTGTTAGTTTATTACAATTGATGTAAATGGTTATGCAGATGTCTGAAGGGACTTACACGTTCGAAGTGTAGCCTCTGCATTCTTAGATTATGAACACGGGCTGAATCCTCTTCACTAAAGTCTAAGCTGGGTCTCCAGCTGCCTCTGGCCACAGATGCTTTTGGAGATCGTTTGCTTGATGCTGCAGGTGGGGTTTATTTATCATCGGAGTCTCTCACAGAGTTTTGAAGACAAAAAAAGATAAAACATAATTAGAAAAAACAAAACATAAGCAATAAGGCCCAAAACTAAAGTGGTTTAAAACACAAAAAAGATGACAGACAGGACCGGACAGTAAATCGTACGCTAACTTTGTAACTGTTAGCATCATAAAAGTAAACCATGTTGCATGCTAAACTATGTCAAAACTACATGTTCACTGGATATGCTCGTTTCATTGAAATTTTAGTACAGAGTTAGCTGCATAAACGTGTTATCCCCAAAAACACAAAGATTTTGTACCATAAATGCATCGTTACCTCGGATAACTCCATTGTTGACACTGTCACCGTAATGTCTCCTCCTCGTCACTACTTGGCCCATTGAACCTCGCGCGTGCACGGGAAAACAGGCGTGGCTTCCAAGACAAATCAGGAAGGGAGGGGAGGGAGCTTGGGCCGTTTTTTTCAAAAAGAGTCCCTCTCTCTCTCTCTTTCTGACAACATCCAGACTATCACTTTAAGTTATCTAAATTTCATCAACAGGTTCTCTTAAATTGGAAAATGTCCTATACTCATAATTTTACTCCACACAACATGCCTATTTGGAACAATCGATGCATATTGTTCAAAAGAAAATCTATCTATTATGATGACTGGGTGAAAAAAGGTATTTGGTCTATTTCACATCTTATGGATTCTGATGGGAATGTCCTTAATTACTCTGTTCTTACAGAGAAATACAGTCTTAAATGTACCAAAAAACAGTATAATACTATAATTAAGGCTATTCCTTTAGAAATGTTAAATTTAGTGAAAGGTTTATTGATGTATGACGTCGTAATACCTAGATTTCCTTTGCTTATAATAGATGACATAGAACTTAAAAACGGAAAAGGTTCAAACAAAATAAGAAGTGCAATAACAAATAAACTTCACCCAATTTCACTAAAAGACTTTACACCCTCAAAGATTTTCCAAAAGATATACAAATAAAAATCAGAACCAAATATCTCTCCCTCCCAATTTATCCTAAAGCTAAAGAAACCCATTTCAAAATTTTAAATGATATTTATCCCAGTAATGAATTTCTGAGACAACGTTTCAATATTGATTTAAATTCTTGTTCATTTTGTGAATGTGATATTGAATCTGTGGAGCATTTATTTTTTGATTGTCATTATACCAGAACTTTATGGAATTCATTTCAACATTGGATATCAGAATATGTTAGTGATGCACCCAATATACTGTACAAAGATGTCAAATTTGGAGTATTTTTGCAAGATAGCAAGAAAGAACTTTTTACAATACTTGTATACTCTTACTTAAACAATATAATCACAAATGTAAATTTTTGAAGGTTAAACCACTCTTCCAAATTTATTTGAATGAATTTTTGCAATTTAGGAAAGCCTTATGTCATGTAAAAACTAAAGCAGCTACTATTTTCATTAATTTCATACAATCTCAAGTATGATAACAGACCTCTTGTGATTGTTTCTTTTTTGTTTTGTTTTTGTTTTTGTTCTACCTCATGTTGTACGTCCATTGCACACTTTTGTAATGTACACTTGCTCAGTCTGTGTAAAAGGTTATAATAACGATTTGTAATGCCATATTGATTGAAAATAAAATATATAAAAAAAAAGAAGAAAAAAAAAGAAAAAAGAAAAAAAGAATCGTACTTCGTTTTGAGGACGCAGGGACATGACATCACGGGGCGGATATAAACAAAGCCCGCCATCTATCTATCGTTGCTGTGAAGACCGACCTGTGGCTTCCCTCTGCCCGGTGCTCTCTGTCCTCTGCCCGGGGTGAAGATGGTCCAGGAGTTCCATGTGCTCCGCTGTTTCTCCTGCGAACTCTTCCAGGTTCAGCAGGTCTGTGTTATTAAAGTATTTCCTCGTGGTAGAGCAACGCTACTTTCAAATAACTTCACCCAATGACCCAAATAATAATAATAATAAAATAGCAAGTAGGCCTAGAGTAAAAAAGTAACTTTAGGGAAACACGTAGGTACAGTGTAACTGTTTTTGCTCAAAACTACGTGAATGAAGTATGTTTTTGACCAGGGAACAAGGCCATAGCTGGCTTAAAAGTGGATTTTCACATTTTCTTTGACCCTCCTCGTCTGACCTAAACCAGAGGAAGCTTTGCTGGGTTAAATGTTTGTGTGTGGCAAAGCAAAACAAAAAACTAAATAAAAATACTTCTGAACAGTGTCCTGAAGCGCCCTCTGGAGGACTCATGTGACAGATAAAACACCCTACGACCCTTGCTTTAACCTATTAACCCCCGCCTTAACCGAGCGCATTTTTCTCCAGTTCAGCTTTACCCAAATCTAAAAGCGTCTCAACTGGAGCTTACAGCCTACAGTGTAACGCCTCATTTGAAAGTTAAGCCCTACAAAACTGATCTAAGCAGATTTTTTTCCTCACGCCTATTTTTTTTTACCTTTATTTTCTTTTAAGGCGCATTGTGTTGCCTTGTGTACAAAATGCACGGTATAAATAAAGTTGCCTTGCCTTGACTTTATTTGCATATCACCAAGTGACTTTTGTTGCATTTTGTCCCTTTTTGCTGCATTTTTGCTGCATTTCTTTTCTCTTTTTTTCTTGCTCTTTTTTGTTGCATTTTTGTCTTTTTTTTTGTTGCTTTGTGGCTTTTTTGGGTCTCTTTTTGACGCTTTTTGTTTTGTTTTTATTCATGTATTCATCTCCATTTTGACACTTTTTCAAGAAGCTTGATTTGGGTCATGCCAGAGAAAACGTGCTCAGTTCAGGTGAGGGTTAAGAGGTTAAAAAAGTTGCTTTAAAAAAAATCAAAAATACTACATTCTCGTGTCATTTTTACTGTTTTCGAGTCTGATAGCCTAACCCTATGAATTAAAAAAATATCGATTCCATGTGTGGGTTTGAAAGTGCCATTGAAAAGAAGAATCAGAATAGATTATTTATTTTGTGCAGGTGAAGAAAGTCAGCAAATGGAGCTGTAAAGTGTGTGGCCTGAAGCAGTCTGTCATAAAGGTATGCACATCCACGACGAGAATACAGAAAATCGATTTGAAAAGAAGGAACATATCAGTGACGTGTAAACTGTTCTCATAGGAGTTCGGCCGTGGCTCTGGGGCAGACTGCAGGCGCCATGTTCAAAAACTCAACGCCGCCCAAGGAGCCAAGATGGAAGAAAACGCTGAGCACAGAGCCAAAATGGACGCCCAGTCGCTTTGGTACCTGTTCACACGAGGGCCCAACCGATATGGATTTTACCCCCGGCTCACATTAAATCCGGTTAAGGTCCAGTGCGGCGTCCGCGAACTTAGAAAGTCATTAAAACCAATGTTGCACACTCACACTGCTCCGCGAAGAATCCGCAAGAAGTCTATTTTTGCCGGAGACCGGAGCCCCAACGGATCAAGCTGACGGAAAACACGAGCCAAACAGGAAGTCAGGTCTCGTGAGAAAAGAAGATCCGGTGTATTTCAAATAAAATCTGTCCGCTCACTACTTATTTGGTCTCGTTTACCGCCTGTACACGCGCGTAACGTCGGAAATGTAAACATTTCTCCATTACCAGTGACACAGGGGCACTAGTGTGTTTAAAGCATCCACTTCACTGGGGAGAGTTGTTGTACTGGCAAATACGGCTTTTGTTTACAAAAACTACATATATATGGGGCTTTTTATCACGTAAACTCGCACCAAGAGCGAAACTCACGTGCACTTCTGTTCTCGCGAGGGCCGTTTCTGTGCCTGGAGCAGCGTCTGGCGCCGGAGCGGGCCACAGTGTCAGCCGGACTCACTGTGAGTGGTAGTTTGGGGCAAACCCGGACCGGGTCAGGACCGAACCCGTACCGTAGTTAATGTGAGCCGGGGGCTAGGGTCCGATGCGGATATAAGGACTGTAGAGCTGGCCAATAGCTGTTATATAGGCCGATATGATTAGAGACTTAGACACCTATAGAAATATATATTTCTTATAGGTGTATATATCAGCCGATCATAACGGTCGGCCAATATATATCAGCCCCCCCCTCCTCACTGTCCACCTTCCTCACTTTCCACCTTTCCTCACCTGTCCACAAACCTTTCCCTCACTGTCCACACCTTTCCCTCACCTGTCCACACCTTTCCCTCACCTGTCCACAAACCTTTCCCTCACTGTCCACACCTTTCCCTCACTGTCCACACCTTTCCCTCACCTGTCCACAAACCTTTCCCTCACTGTCCACACTTTTCCCTCACCTGTCCACAAACCTTTCCCTCACTTGTCCACACTTTCCCTCACCTGTCCACAAACCTTTCCTCACTGTCCACACTTTCCCTCACCTGTCCACAAACCTTCCTCATCTGTCCCCTCCTCACCTGTCTACACTTTTCCCTCGCCTGTCCACCCATGTCTTAACTCTTCTATTGTTTTTCAGGAGTGAGACGGATGAAGAGGAGCAACTTTTGAGCAAACCGGTAAAATGTCATTCTCCTCTGATAATTTTGAAGGTCATTAGCACAGAGCAATAAGTATTGTTAGCAGCTGATGCTAACTTATTGGAACACAATATCCCCCATAAACTACCACCTCAGTTAAAATGTTTGGGCCTGACCGATAGAATACCGATACATTAAGTGTTTGTTTTGCCTGTTTGGCTTTGAACTAACAACATTTACGACCCAGGATGTTGTTCATTATGCTGCAGGTGAGCCGCTGGGACAGGTACCTGTCCACTACACAGGAGGAGGCGGGGCTTACACCTGAGGAGGAGGCGGAGCCAGAGGAGGCCGCTGTAATCATGGACAGAGACGTTCTCAGCTCCAGTAAACAGAGGTGAGACTTCATTCTAAACCCGAGAGAAACCCTCAGGAGATGTGCTGTTTCTAAGAGCTGCTAAGATCTAGACCCTGTGATTGACAGCTTCTGAAATATATAGATGTACAGGGTATATTTCAGGAGACAACGAGGTCTGGCGTCTGGGTGTCCTCCCCTGGAAATACTGTATCTTCAAAACAGATGTAATTTCCCAATTTCAAAACCAGTCATAATACATTTGAGAACAGAGTAGAATTTCCATAAAATATATCATTTCGATATTGTATCAATGAGCAAGAGTGCCTCAGAGTCTTTTGAAATTCGCCCTGTTACGCACGGCACACAGGCACACGTACTTTGGTACATTAGATCAGCGCGCACACGTCTGACACTAAAATAGGTACAACAGTTTTCTACAAATAAACCAAACACGCCTTCAAGTGCCACAACATCACACCTAATCTGTGTTTTAAGGTGACATGCACCAGGGAGCTCACCGTGTGCAAGATGTTGTCAAATCGCATGATTCCACTTTGGCAAAGTCCTGCAGAAAAGTCCTGTTTCCCACATGTTTCCCGGTGAAGTTCAGAGGCTACTCTGAAGTCCCTTGTATCCCAGTCCACCTGTCGATCTGATCGTATCCAAAACTGCGTTGTCCAGTGGCAGCAGAGACAGCAGACACCGTGCTACATCAGCCATCAGCCACTGCTCCCAAAACGCGTCAAACATGTGCACAAAGCTGCATCCACAAACTAATGAAGACTCAACAACGTGACGTACTTCATACATGATATGTCAAACAGTTGTGTTAAAGGGACTAGACGGAGTTTACAACATATTAAAATTATGTATTTTCTATTTTCTGTATAGAGACTGCAGTTGCGCGTAAGACCTGAGGTGGCAGTAGCAAGTATAAAAATGGCAACTTCCATCTAGTCCCTTTTTAAATGAGCAGTTATTTGCTTTGTCCTGTTTTAGAGTCAAACAGAGAGAGCCAGACAGTCACCACCCCAGGAAGAGGAGGAGGACTGAGCAGGTGTGTCTGACAGTTATTTAACATGATCATGTTCAGTGACTTTTTTATAATGACTTTAGACCATTCACTTGCAAAGCAGACACATAAAGTAACTAATATGGGTGAAATTACTCTAAATATGTTTCATATTTTAAATTCCCTTTATTCTTGGCCTTTTCTCAATGAGAAAGGTCCTGTCCCTGAAATGGTTTAACGGTCTGTGAAGTCTGAATATGGAGTAGGCACTTATAAGCCTTGTCCATTTGAGCATCCACAACTATATGAATTTTGAAAGACATAATGAATGTAAAATTGCTCAAACTAAACTAAACTGAAGTCCAAAACCATTTCTGTGACGACATTGTGAAGCTCACTGAGAAAAAGTCCAAAGTGCAAAGCAGTAATCAAAGCAAAAGAATCTACAATGGGAATAAATAAAGTGTTTCCAAACTTTTGACCAGTTCTGTATATGTCATGAACCTGTCTCGATGTCAATAAAGTACATGTGTCGAGTAACTCTGTAATCAGATATTTCCGTCTGTACAGGATATCTCTGCGCCAGGCCGCTCCAGCAGAACTCTTCCTCCACAGACTCCCAGTCGTCCCGAGTCTGTCCCCAGTGTGGTTCCTCCCAGGCCTCGTGAGTCTGTCCCCAGTGTGGTTCCTCCAGGCCTCGTCAGTCTGTCTCCAGTGTGGTTCCTCCCAGGCCTCGTGAGTCTGTCCCAGTGTGGTTCCTCCCAGGGCCGTCTCCAAATGGACGGCCTTCCTCAACAAGCCCCACACCTCGGAACCTGGCCCTGGAACCTCAGCGTCGGTTATGTTTCAGAGCGGAGAGGACCTGGACCTGTCTTGGTCCGAGGACTGGACCTAGACCTGAGTTCTTTCTATTATTCACTAAATTACACCCACAATAAACAAGGGAAGGGAGTTTGGACAGCCCTGTTCACCAAAGCACTGTGTCCAGTCTCCCACCCAGGTACAACTATTTTTGAGCCATGGCACACTTTTTGTTCAAAAGATGCCGTGGCGTACTTCCATCCAAATGTGTTACGCAGGTGTACGCCGTATAACCACTGGAAACTCTGCAGGATTCCTGTATGCCCACTTCAAACTGGGAAAAGATACGCATTGCTCATTTGCGCGGTGTTGTTGTTTGTTCCTTCTGTTCATAGACCCGCCCAAACTTCACTACGTGTATTTCCTCCTGAACAGAACGGCGTCTCTCCCCTCACTCTTCTTTCTCTCAAAGTTTAGTTCATCTCTCCCCTGAGACTCGTAGTCTGAATCTGAGAACTGCAGGGGCGGAGCTGAGAGGGGACTCAAGGGACTGCAGCCCCTTATCCTTTACTTCAAAATATACAGTATAGCTACAGTGCGAGCCACTTTATAAAAAGACACATTTGCATTTTTTTTCTCACTGTCTAAATGAAACCAGAATTTTACTTTTTTTTTTTTACATAAAATTGAAGACCAATAGATTTTTTTTTTTTTTTTTTACAAAGGACACCTGACAATCCCCCCCAGCCCAGCACACTGGTAGATCCCTGCCCGAGAGCTGTGGCCAATAGTTTCCAGCAGTGGCTTCGGACATTTCTACAGGAGCTTGAGTTCTATTTACACATGCGTCTTCTCTTTGAGTACTAAAAGAAGGTCTAGAATGTACGTGTTGTATATCAGTTTTTCATAAAGCAGTTTGGAGGAGGCTGGAGGCCCCTGTCTGAACGAATGCTAATGGGAATCCTTGTAGTTTCCATTTGTCGAAATGGAAATTGGTTCACTCATTTTTGAATCAATAAAACTTGACTGATTACTTCAGTTTTAGTCAATACAGATAAATACTGGTATTTAATGTGGGTGAAAGCATTTCAATCCATGTACATTTTTAATGGTTGTGTTATATAATAAAAATGTCTATCGTAACTGGTTATTTAATCATGTGGATGATAAATGAATGACATAAACCAAGTGTATGCTTTCAGGACAAACAAACTTGCAGCCCGTCACATGATGTGGATGGGTCAGCCCTCTGCTGTTGCTGTGGTGGGGGTTCGGTGCTTATTAGTATCTGCAACATGACTGGCTGGCAGCTCGATCAGTTCAATATTCAGGGATGGAAAGAGTACAGAAAAATTGTACTCAAGTAAAAGTACAATTACATTGCTAAAATTGCACTCAATTACAAAAAGTAAAAGTATAGGTTGAAAAATTTACAACTACCCAAAAAGTATACTCTAGGATAACAGTAACGTGAGTACAAGTCATTTGTTACTTTCCACCACTCAGTATTGTAGTGCTCACTCAAGTTACATTAGTGAGTAAAATTCACATGTGCAGCTCTTCAAGTCTGATTTCATTCAGTCATTCATTCATACATACTCCGATGGCACAGTGGTTAGCACTCTTGCTGCTGTGGAGTTTCCATGTTCTCCCAGTGTACGAGCAGGTTGGTAAGAGGTCTAAGCCCAATACGGATGTGCATCAGCGTCCGCCATGATAAGACGTGTCCGAATAGAGCTGTCAGTGAGGAAGGAGGGAAAGGAGCATCAATGCTTCTCATCATATCTCCTTTAGCATAGGGACCTCTGGAGGTTCCTCACCAGCGATTAGGAGCTATGTGCCATCAGCCACACTCACCCTTGAGAGACATGCACTGTTGACAGGCCAAACTTCATAAAAGTGACCAAATAAATGTTGGAGTCACCACAGCACAGTCACATGTCGGTGTTTTAAAGAGCGGCCTCAGTAAATGACCTCAATGAAGGCAGTTTGTGCTTTACACTTAATCCAATCGATCATTTGGAGGAGCAGACCTCACTGTGCGTTCATGACCTCACTGTGCGTTCATGACCTCACTGTGCGTTCATGCCCTCACTGTGCGTTCATGATAGGGCTGTGCGATATGACGATATTAGACCGTCTTACGATCCCCAGAGCAGACGGTCTGTCATTTTTGTGTTTTATCACTGTTTTATGCACTTCAGCACAGTTTACTCTTTTCACCATCAGTGAAGGAATCCCAAGCCGCAAACTTTCTGCTACACAATATCAGACGCTAATGCGAGCATTTAGCAGCGAGACGCTCCTCTCCAGGGCGTATATACGACCAGGCTCCTCAATCTAGAGCTTTAAAATGTTTTAAACCCAGCGTTCTGTCTCTATTTCAGTGGTCATGTCAGTGTCTTTCCCCGCTAACGCCGCTGCTCTGCGTACATAGATCGCAGCGTGTTTATTTAAGGCTGGTTTATACTTCAGCGTCAGCTCCGCGTTTACGTGTTGGACGCACGTGAGAACCAATCGGGTTCGCGACAGCTGCACCTGCCGCACAAGGTGACTCCGCGGCAAGTGCTGGAGAACGCAAGTGAGGTGATTGGTTGATCCTTTCGCAAAACAAGGAAACACACAACAAACTCCTTCAGTCTCCCTCTTTGAAGTTATTTTCCATGAATATATTGTTCCTATGTGTAGTATAGCTGATGTTACCAAGCTATCGCGAGAACAGTTTACGAGAATCACAGAATGCTAGACCAGAAAGGAACATGACCTGTTAATAAAACGAGTTTAAAAAGTTGAACTTAAGAACTGATTATTGGAACAACACAACATTTTGGCGACGAGGAGACAGTTTATAAAGAACCCAGAAGCAAGAAGGACGACTAGGATTTTACGTCCATGCTGAGAAAGAAGTCGAAAACTTCACGTGGCAGTCATGTCGGATGATGAGGGAGCCGGAGCCGCGCCAGCGTTAGCTTCTGCACCTCAACCCAGATACGCCCAGTTGAACCCGCCTGTACCGCTGAACCTCGCGGCATCTGATTTATTCACAGAGTATAACCTGTGGAAGGACTCTTATAGTTTTTTCGAAGTTGCCAGTGGAACTATTAATGCACCAGATTTGGTAAGGAGAGCTACACTGCTACATTGCATTGGAGCACCTACACAGAGGATTTTTGCGAATCTACCGGGAAACAAGGGTACACACGCACAGACTGTGGCCGCTCTCGACGCATATTTCACTCCACGAAGAAATGTAGTCCTCGAGAGACACAAGTTTAGGCAGAGAGCTCAGTGCCCTGATGAGTCAGTAGACGCTTTTGTGAACGCATTGAGAGAACTTGCGAAGTCATGTGACTTTGGCGCATTGGAGAATGATATGATAAGAGATCAGATAGTGGAAAAATGTGCTATGAAAAAGCTGCGTGACAAATTGTTGCAGGAAGATGGACTGAGTTTGGACAGAACGCTATCAACAGCAAGAGCTTTGAAGCAGCACAAGCAGAATCCAAACTTTTCACGGAGAGCCCTTATCACAAAGCTGGAGACGACCATGTTCGCTTCACTGGGAGGGGCGCACGTGTGGACCGCAGACAGAATTCAACGCGAGGAGGTAGAGGAAACCGAGAGCAAGGCAACAGCACCACCCAGTGTTACTGATGTGGAATGGACTTTCACACAGCAGAAGAATGTGGAGCCAAGACAGCAACGTGTCTTTTCTGTCAGAAACGGGTCATTATGCTCGCATGTGTTTCAAGAAGAAAAGAAAGGACAAGCAGAAAAGAACAGTGACAAAAGTAAAGACAGATTTAAGGAAAAAGAAAAATCAAAGTCAGGTAAACCAGTGAGAGCAGTAGTACAGGAAACGTCTGATTCAGATTCAGATGAGTTTATCCATGCTGTAGATCCTGAAGGTACTGAGACAGTCAAGATAAATGGACAATGGCTGAAAATGGTCATAGATACAGGAAGTGGAAGAAACTTTATTGGAGAAGACTTGTATAAGAGAACTTTGTCCGCAAGAACAAAACTGAAACCAACTAAGAAGAGATTTTTCGCTTATGCTCAAACTACTCCACTTAAATGTGTAGGTTACTTTGAAGCTGCAATGAGATGGAAAGACAACGAAGTTAAAGATAACATTTATGTGATAGAAGAAAATGTCGAAGCACTGCTAGGCAGAAAACAAGCTTTGAATTAAAGATCATTAACACAGGAGAAAGGGTGAACAGAGTATCTCAGAAAGAGAGATTTGAAAATCTTGTCAAAGAGTTCCACTAGTTTTCAAAGGACTTGGTAAAATTAAAGGTTACAGCCACAAGGTTACAGTCAATGAAAAAGTCCCGCCTGTAGCACAGGGTTTAAGGAGACTCCCTTATCATATGATAGAAGCTGTAAACCAGGAGCTAGACAAGATGCTTGAACAAGACATAATAGAAGAAGTTAATGAAGGATCAGAATGGGTTTCTAATATCCTAATAATACCCAAGAAAGACACGCCAGAAGTGAGGCTATGTGAAGACCTCAGGGAAGTGAACAAAGCAGTGATCAGAGAAAGACACCCAGTGCCAACAGTAGATAGCATCTTACAGGCAGTGCAGGGGGCAAAAGTGTTTGCTAAGCTGGACGCTAGGAAAGGGTTTTGGCAGTGTGATTTAGCCCCAGAATCCCGACCCCTGACGACATTCATCACACACAGAGGGTGCTACCGCTTCAAGAAAGTCCCTTTTGGATTATCAAGTGCACCGGAAGCTTATCAGAAGGCTATGGACTCTATGTTATGTGGAATGCCTGGCACAGTCTGCTACATGGATGATGTAGTGGTCTTTGGAGAGAATGATGAGCAACTTGAACAAAGACAGACAAGTCTTTCAGCGATTTGGAAACAGAGGTTTAACTCTCAACAGAAGCAAGTGCATCTTCGGACTACAACAGATTGAGATACTTGGACACGTGATCACCGCCGAAGGAATCAAACCAGATCCGAGAAAGGTTGAGGCCGTCTGCAAAGCACCCAGACCTGAGAATGTTCAGCTACTCCGCTCGTTCCTAGGCACTTGTGGATTTTTGATGAAATTCATACCAAATTATGCAAATTTATCAGAACCACTACGGAAGTTGACTAGGAAAGGACAGGCGTGGGAGTGGACAGGTGAAACAGAGGGATCATTCCTTGCAATGAAGGAAGCTTTGGTGAGTGAGCCATGCTTGGCCTACTTTAAACTAGATGCACCAACAGTTGTTATCAGTGATGCAAGTCCAGTAGGACTAGGTGCTGTTTTAATACAGACACAATCAGATGGACAGAACAAGCCAGTAGCTTATGCAAGCCGTTCGTTGACTCCGACAGAACGTTGTTACTCTCAAATAGGGCGGGAGGCTTTAGGATGTGTATGGGCTGTGGAACATTTTAGAACTTACATATGGGGGCCAAGTTTACTCTGCAAACAGACCATAAACCCCTCATTTACATGTTCAATCCAGAGAAAGCAACACTGTCACCACCGCGAATACAGAGGCTTGGCTTAAGACTACTACCATATGACTACAAGATAGAACACATAGTTGGGAAGACCAATGTTGCAGATTCACTTTCACGACTTCCTTTACCAGAGACAGAGTTCAGTGAGTATGTGGAAAAGTATGTGGAAAGAGTGTTGTCAGTGACATTGCATGAAGTACAAGCCATGGGTCTTGAAGACATAAAACAGAAACTGACAGAAGATGATACACTGGTCAAACTTAAGTCAATTGTGGAGACAGGAAAATGGCCAAAACCAATTCCAGAGGAATTGCAACCGTACAACAGATGTGCAGGAGAATTGTGCACATATGATGGACTTGTGCTAAGAGGACACAGGATAGTGTTACCAAGAGCAATGGTGAAACAAGCACTGAGGATAGGACACGAGACTCACCAAGGGGTGGTTCGTACTAAACAATATCTAAGGAGCAAATTCTACTGGCCCAACATGGACATTGATGTTGAACGGTTGATAAGAAACTGCTCCACCTGTGTTCTTAACCAGCCACTACATGAAGATCAACCTCTTCAACCACTAGAGTTACCACCGAGACCTTGGACCAAGATTGGTATTGATCTGGTAGGTCCTATCCAAAACCAGTACATACTAACTGTGATTGACTACTATACTTCCTTTCCAGAGGCTGTAGTCATTTCGGACATTTCTTCAACCACAGTGGTTACAGAACTGAAGAAGTTATTCGCTAGATTTGGATACCCCCCTAGAGGCTGTTACTGATAATGGCAGGCAGTTTGTAGGACAGTTTTTTGAGGAATATCTCAAGTCATGTGGAATCAAGCACATAAGGGCATCGCCTTATTATCCAAAAAGCAATGGGAAAATTGAGAGGTTTCATAGATACTTAAAGAAAGCATTCAGAGCAACAAAATGTGAAGGAAAGATATGGAAAATGGAACTTCCGCAGATTTTAATGGCATACCGCTCAACACCTCACAGAGCATCAGGGGAGACGCCAGCCATGCTTATGTTAGGACGAGACATCCGCACTAAGTGTCCAACTCTGGAGAAGGCAAGTAGTATTACAAAAGAAAAGGAGAAAACGGTTGATGTCAGAAGGCATCACGAGGAATACAAAACTAAAATGAAACAATACGCCGACCAGAACAACAGAGCAAAGGAGCACAACTTCAAAGTTGGTGACGTTGTTTATATTGCCAGTATGGAGAATGGAAAGCTGGATTCTACATTCAAAAATATCCGCTATGTTCTATTGAGAAACACCGCTAACAACTCCTTTGAACTGGTCAACACAGAGGATGGATCAAAAGTTATCAGAAATGTCAAACATCTTCGACACACACCAGTTATAATGGACTTTGAGGTTCCTGAAACTTCAGTGATCAGCAATGCTCAAACCAACAATGACTCAGTGGATGTGCCGATTGCTGATGTTCCCCCAACAGTCCAGATACCACCTGAACCTGACCCACCTGTGTCTGACGTCGTCACTACCAGGAAGGGCCGAGTGATCAGGAAGCCCATCCGATATAGAGAGACTTGAAACGAGAGACTGTATTGGGTTGTTTAAAATATATACATGTGGTTTGCAGAATTCTAATTGAGAAGAGAATGTTTTTGAATTGAACAGTTCAGAGTCAATTTAATGTAATTTAGCTCTTTGAAAAAAAAAAAAAAAAAGATATTCAACATTTTATTTGCATAATAGATTTAGTCTAAACAAGGGAGGAAAATGTAGTATAGCTGATGTTACCAAGCTATCGCGAGAACAGTTTACGAGAATCACAGAATGCTAGACCAGAAAGGAACATGACCTGTTAATAAAACGAGTTTAAAAAGTTGAACTTAAGGACTGATTATTGGAACAACACAACACTATGATTTAGTGCTTTTGTGTTTTCACTTTTTATGCTATTAAAAAAAATGTTTAAAATATACATCACAACGTGAAGGCAGAGGAGGTACCGCAGAAGTTCGAACGATTCTGGCTTGCGTGAAGCAGAGGGGGCTGCGGTGGGCGGGACCGGCCGCTCGACTATAAAACAGCCTTTACCTGGCAGCACATGTGCGAAGAAGCGAGTGTGTCCTTCGTTCTTACAGTTCTGTCAGGCGCCGCATCCTTCTCATTTGTTTAATTTAAATCCTGGACCGTGTTCACAAATGCGCTGTTTATCCATGTCTTTGAAATATAAGTTCCCCAAAAACACCGTGACTCTGAGTTCATTATTGACAAGTCGCCTAACAGTGACAAACTTTTCCTGTTTGAGTTTTACACAATAAAAGTCACTGCATGTTATTGGCTCAGTAAGACTCTTATTGTGAAGGGGTGCGACAGCGACAGAGCGTTACATTTACAGCAGCTCGATGTCATGAGAGAGACGTCTCAGAAAAGATGACAAACAAGCATTTACCAAACTTACTCTACTTACTTCAAACTCATTTTATAATCTGGATTTTTTTTTTTTTTTTCATTTATAAAGTGAGTTTGCTTTAGGTCCAAGTCTATTATTGCTGTGTTGATTATCACAAAGTTGAATACATTAATATAGTATTTTTCATCTTCGGTGTGTAATTTAAGTTATTTTTGTCATTATAAAAAATCGTGATAAAATCGAAATCGTAAGTTTATAATTCAAAAATCGTGATATTCTATTTTTGCCATATCGCCCACCCCTAGTTCATGACCTCACTGTGCGTTCATGACCTGTGCGTTAATGACCTCACTGTGTGTTCATGACCTCACTGTGCGTTAATGACCTCACTGTGTGTTCATGACCTCACTGTGTGTTAATGAGGTCATTAACACACAGTGAGGTCATTGTGTTCACACCAATGGCCGCTGGCTGCTCTGCTTTGTGACCGCGACACATTGCTGTAGTACCTATAGCTGCTAGTCCACCATTGGAATGCATTGCAACTTAAAAACAACTTTAACGCCTGGTTTTGAATTTTCCTAAACTTTCTACCGCTAGATATTCCTCCTGTGATAACGCTGGGTTAGTTATCACAGGAGGAATAACTACTACTTTATACAAGTAAAGAAACCAGGCTGGTTTTCGTAAGAAATCTCGTATACTAATGAGGCCTGGACTTTGATTGACAGGCCGTTAGCTACGACCAAACAACGTACCCCACGAGGGCCGAGTCTACAGTGAAGATCTTTTAGGAACATGCTTCGTCAGAGCTGGGGAGGAGGAGTCTGTAAATCCGCCATGAATTCCCCCTCGAACGTGGTCATTATGGTAAACGGGGAGGAGTGAGGAGGAGTTGTCTATTATTTTTTACAGTCTATGGTTAATACGCATCTTTCTCTGAGGATGACCCAAAGGACAGGATTTGGTGAATATTTGACCAGAATTTTTTTTTCTTTCTGTGATTAAGCTGTAGCTGAAGGTAAATCTGAAACATCTTATCGTTGTCTGTTTTCTGTATGGCTTCAAATCGTTATTGTGATTCATGTTTGAGTCAGTGGCTGCAGTAGGAATGCTTTTGTAGTCCAATACTATATGGGTGATGTATTTTTTATAAAACAGCTGTTGGTGATGTCACTTCCTCTGTTGTTTCCGCCGCTGGTAAGGGCAGTCGGATTGGGTAAACAGCTCTGAAGCTCTAGTTCCTAACTGTATAAGGATCTTACAGTTGATCTTATCACGTGACAAGGGGATAGGAGCTAGTATTAGGACATAGGAGCTACGTATTTGAGGGATTCAGAAGCAGCCCCAGTGTCCGAGTAGGATTCCCCTAGCACTAACAACATGTACAATAGGCCAGGATCAGAGGTGGGTAGAGTAGCTCAAATATTTACTCAAGTAAAAAAGTACATGAGTACGTTACTCGAGTACTGTGAGAACAGAGTAAAGGCTCATTCACTTTCATTTTAGTTAAAACTTGGAAACAATTCATTGAATGTTTTTTTAATGCCCAGCAGAAACCATGTCTTCAACTCAACTGTGTGTCTTTGAAGAGGAAAGTGAGCTCCGCCAGAACATTGTGCTTCAGGCTCTGATTTAACAACTACTATAGCCTGACATGCAACTTTACTGTACTTTAAAAAGGTGCAATATGCAACTTTATATGCGGAAAAAAAAAGTTATTAGTGTGTATTTGACTTTGTAGTGACCCAGTGGCTGTATGAGTGGTCAGTATGTCGCCTTTACTTTCCATCACAGTGGGCTCTACGACGCTCTTGGATCAATTATTTAGCAGGTTTTCTGGTGAGGGTCTGTCAACAGTGAAAACCTTCATGACAATTGGTCCTGGAGTGTCCTAGAGAGCACCTAGACCACTCATACAGCCGCTGGGTCACTACAAAAAAGTTGCATAATGCACCTTTAATTACAGTTAAACATGGCAGCACTACCAGTTTAGCGGTAAATTGTTTGAGTGTTAAAAATGTAAAAATATAAGCACTGGCAACAAATATCGAGCTCAAAAATAAATAGTTCCTCTTTATTAACAATATCAATAATTTCCATAGAGAACCAGAACCAGAAACACTCCAGGGGCCACCCAGGAACCTCACATGCATGGATGTCCCCTTCAAACTGCAGTCATCAGATCAGACTGACAGGAATGTTCAAGCGTCAAAATCAGAACTAGTTTGGATCCACAAATGTTTAGTTTAACAAAAACCAATTGTGTTTTTAGTTTGAACTCATGTGGAGCCCTGGGTTTGGTGTGTAAAGTTCCATATGCAGTAACTGTTATTAGTATGAGTTACTGCGTTGGTATGGGACTGTAGTAGTAGTTGTACTGTGCTGTGTGTTTGCTGCTGTGGGCTGCAGTTGTTATATGTGTAGCGGGTGGTAATGTCCTTTGGGCAGCTTCTTTCGGCAGATGGGGCAGCTGTGGCTCTGGTTTAAGGAGTCTCTCAAACACAGGGAGCAGAAGACGTGTCCACAGCGAGTGGAGACCAGGAGACGTCCACTGTCAACGATCTGTGGGACAAGAAGACAGGATCAAAGACCAGGCACAAAGGACCAAAAGCAGAGGAAAACTGGTAAATTAAGGTGGACTAGAGCTGAAAGACGCCAGTGTGGGACTGAAAAAGGGTGATGTAAAGTTTGAAATCAAAAGCAGGTGTTGGAAAAATATTACACTTTGATGCTGTTGGTCCAGGGACAGCATTAACAGAAGTGACTCGGCTGCTTCAGCTCATATTAATTATGTTTTCCGTATTTGTGCCGCTTTTAATACTAATATTTTCCTTTTTTTTTCCCTCACCATTTTTTTATAATTATTTTTTGCCACAATTTCTCCAAATGATTCCCCATTTTTATCACACATTTCTTGACATTGGAGATGAACTTGATATTGTACATTTGCAGATCTTCCACACATTATTGTTAAATATGTTAGTATAGGTATAAAAAAAAAAAAAGTATAGTTCAAGTATGGTATCGAAGACCAAGTATCGTTAAAATACTGGTATCCCAAAAAATGTAACAGAAATCTTGGAAAATCTTATTAGGCAGTAAATCAAATTCAAATCATTATTGTATTGTATTATTCCTTCTTGCCATTTTGACATTGTTGAGTAATGTCCATATCATTTTGCTCTGTTTTGGCACTGTTCATTCAAACAAGGTTGATGGTTTTTAACCCTTTAAAAAAACTACTCAGCTTTGGGCCATTTTTGTCATATGGGTTCCATTTCTAAATAAATAACTGGAAGCACAAAGTTTTTGTTATTTTGAAATCATTCACTTTTGACCTTATCACAGAAACAAAAAGAACATATTTCAATAGTTTTAATTCTTCAAATACTACCCTTTAGAAGAAGAAGAAAAAAAAAGAATACAGGCTGGAAAATAAAAATTACCATATTTTCTATATGAACAACCCAAAGTGAAATTTTGCTATTCATGAGGCCTACACAGGTTTTTAAGATCAGTAAAAAAATAAAAAAAATAATTCAAGCAAAACAAAACTGACCTCAAAGTATGAGTCCATGCAGACAGGGCAGTTGATGTGGACTCCTGAAGACCTGAACACAAGCAGAGGTTAGAACCAGGGGCCCAAAACTGAAGGGAACTTTAGATCTGCTGTGCGGATGTTCACTTTTTCAGAAATGCAGCACAGAATGTTTGGCCATTAAGTATTTCAGATGTGACCAAAGGACTGGTTCAGGAAGGTCTCACCTCGCTCTCTTCGGAGCTGCTGCTGGGGATGTCGTCGTGGTCTCAGTTACAGCAGGCTCCTCTTCATCACTGCTCACTACGTAACTCTGTGTCTGCTCTGGAACAAGGACACAAGGAGGTAGGAGCAGCAGGCAAGGAGGGAAGAAGGAAGGACACAAGGAGGTAGGACACAAGTGGGCGACGAGGAAAGAGGTTAGGACACAAGGAGGTAGGACACAAGTGGGCGACGAGGGAAAGAAGTTAGGACACAAGTGGGCGACGAGGGAAAGAAGTTAGGACACAAGGAGGTAGGACACAAGGGGGGGGAGGGGCGAGGGGGGGGAAAGAGGTAGGACACAAGTGGGCGACGAGGGAAAGAGGTTAGGACACAAGGAGGTAGGACACAAGTGGGTGACGAGGGAAGAGGTTAGGACACAAGGAGTAGGACACAAGTGGGCGACGAGGGAAAGAGGTTAGGAACAAGGAGGTAGGACACAAGTGGGCGACGAGGGAAAGAAGTTAGGACACAAGGAGGTAGGACACAAGTGGGCGACGAGGGAAAGAGGTTAGGACACAAGGAGGTAGGACACAAGTGGGGCGACGAGGGAAAGAGGTTAGGACACAAGGAGGTAGGACACAAGTGGGCGACGAGGGAAAGAGGTTAGGACACAAGGAGGTAGGACACAAGTGGGCGACGAGGGAAAGAGGTTAGGATACAAGGAGGTAGGACACAAGTGGGCGACGAGGGAAAGAGGTTAGGACACAAGGAGGTAGGACACAAGAGGGCGACGAGGGAAAGAGGTTAGGACACAGGAGGTAGGACACAAGTGGGCGACGAGGGAAAGAGGTTAGGACACAAGAGGGCGACAGGGAAAGAGGTTAGGACACAAGGAGGTAGGACACAAGTGGGTGACGAGGGAAAGAGGTTAGGACACAAGGAGGTAGGACACAAGTGGGCGACGAGGGAAAGAGGTTAGGATACAAGGAGGTAGACACAAGTGGGCGACGAGGGAAAGAAGTTAGGACACAAGGAGGTAGGACACAAGTGGGCGACGAGGGAAAGAGGTTAGGACACAAGGAGGTAGGACACAAGTGGGCGACGAGGGAAAGAGGTTAGGACACAAGTGGGCGACGAGGGAAAGAGGTTAGGACACAAGGAGGTAGGACACAAGTGGGCGACGAGGGAAAGAGGTTAGGATACAGGAGGTAGGACACAAGTGGGCGACGAGGGAAAGAGGTTAGGACACAAGGAGGTAGGACACAAGTGGGCGACGAGGGAAAGAGGTTAGGACACAAGGAGGTAGGACACAAGTGGGTGACGAGGGAAAGAGGTTAGGACACAAGGAGGTAGGACACAAGAGGGCGACGAGGGAAAGAGGTTAGGACACAAGGAGGTAGGACACAAGTGGGTGACGAGGGAAAGAGGTTAGGACACAAGGAGGTAGGACACAAGGGGCGACGAGGGAAAGAGGTTAGGACACAAGGAGGTAGGACACAAGTGGGTGACGAGGGAAGAGGTAGGACACAAGAGGGCGACGAGGGAAAGAGTTAGGACACAAGAGGTAGGACACAAGTGGGTGACGAGGGAAAGAGGTTAGGACACAAGGAGGTAGGACACAAGGGGGACGAGGGAAAGAGGTTAGGACACAAGGAGGTAGGCACAAGAGGGCGACGAGGGAAAGAGGTTAGGACACAAGGAGGTAGGACACAAGTGGGTGACGAGGGAAAGAGGTTAGGACACAAGGAGGTAGGACACAAGAGGGCGACGAGGGAAAGAGGTTAGGACACAAGGAGGTAGGACACAAGTGGGGGTGACGAGGGGGAGGCGGTTAAGGCACAAGGAGGAGGACACAAGTGGCGACGAGGGAAAGAGGTTAGGACACAAGGAGGTAGGACACAAGAGGGCGACGAGGGAAAGAGGTTAGGACACAAGGAGGTAGGACACAAGTGGTGACGAGGGAGGCTTAGGACAAGGAGGTAGGACACAAGTGGGTGACGAGGGAAAGAGGTAGGACACAAGGAGGTAGGACACAAGAGGGCGACGAGGGAAAGAGGTTAGGACACAAGGAGGTAGGACACAAGTGGGTGACGAGGGAAGAGGTTAGGACACAAGGAGGGTAGGACACAAGAGGGCGACGAGGGAAAGAGGTTAGGACACAGGAGGTAGGACACAAGTGGGTGACGAGGGAAAGAGGTTAGGACACAAGGAGGTAGGACACAAGAGGGCGACGAGGGAAAGAGGTTAGGACACAAGGAGGTAGGACACAAGTGGGTGACGAGGGAAAGAGGTTAGGACACAAGAGGGCGACGAGGGAAAGAGGTTAGGACACAAGGAGGTAGGACACAAGTGGGTGACGAGGGAAAGAGGTTAGGACACAAGGAGGTAGGACACAAGAGGGCGACGAGGAAAGAGGTTAGGACACAAGGAGGTAGGACACAAGTGGGTGACGAGGGGAGGCGGTTAAGGCACAAGGAGGTAGGACACAAGTGGGCGACGAGGAAAGAGGTTAGGACACAAGGAGGTAGGACACAAGAGGGCGACGAGGGAAAGAGGTTAGGACACAAGGAGGTAGGACACAAGTGGGTGACGAGGGGAGGCGGTTAAGGCACAAGGAGGTAGGACACAAGTGGGTGACGAGGGAAAGAGGTTAGGACACAAGGAGGTAGGACACAAGAGGGCGACGAGGGAAAGAGGTTAGGACACAAGGAGGTAGGACACAAGTGGGTGACGAGGGGAGGCGGTTAAGGCACAAGGAGGTAGAACACAAGTGGGCGACGAGGGAAAGAGGTTAGGACACAAGGAGGTAGGTGGTAGGGAGGAGGAGAGTACTCACCTTCATCGAGGACCTGTAGAAAGAAAGCAGGCACACTCTAAATGTCATTTATGACACAAACACATCTGAGAAAGAGCCATTTTAAATATGAGTCACATGTCCTTATAAAGGGTTGGTGCTAGGTCTACTGTGATTGGTCATTTGAATCATTTCGGCTCGTTGGAGATGAGCCAGACGGATGCAGTTTTGACAGCCGACTGTATGTATGCCGGTTAGATTTCTGTCCGACTTGCTCCAGACAGGCTCTGATGTCACGGGCACGTGGGGCACGGAAAGATCGTGAGACCCCAACGAGACCAGCCGACTTGGTCAGCCGCTGCATCTCTCCAAAGGCTACTGCAGCGGCTCCATGGCCCTGTGCATGATGGGAAAACGCCCACCTGTCAGCGGCTCACGCTCAGGTGATTGGATACGAGTTTGCTGTGATCAGAAACGTGCTCGGACCCCCCTCCTCTCTCCTCAGGGCAACACTTTAGATCTGAACAAATAGAATATGACTAAAACTGTTAAAGTTGTGTATTGCCTCCAAAATAGAGCTCATGTTTGATGCTTTTCAGAACAAACTCATGATTTTAAAAGTAAATAGTTTTTCTCACAAACTTGAACAAACAACCTTTTTCTCTAATGAAGAATGACGTCACTGGAGTAAAGGAAACCGTGCAGGAGGTAAATGACTGTTATTTAGGATAAACTTGAAATGAACGCGATATCTGAACGAGACGCTGCGTGATCTGAGGCCGCTCTCGTTCTCTGGATGTGGAGCGGTCGGATGGACTTCAGACATTTTTTCCCCGCCCCTGTTGCGTCGGCTACTCTCGCCGATCATCCAGGCGAGCCGCAACCGCATCTCCAACGAGCCTAATGAGGTCACCATCTCTGAATGATCGAACTGGAGGAACCCGGCTGAACGGAGGAACCCTGCCTACTGGATTGACAACAAGGACTGGACGATCTCGATCTTGGCCCGTCTGCCGAGGGACTCCATCAGCCCTGGGTCTCTATAGCCTGTCCGTCCATGGGAGTGGATCTCTCCTTCTGTGGTTCTCCCAAGGTTTCTCTTTCTCCCACTGGTTTTGAGTTTTCTTTGCCGTGCTGGAGAGTCTAAGGACAGGGGATACCCGCGCCGCTCGTCGCCACCTACTGCTGACGCTTATTTGGACATTATGTTTGCCTGGATACTTGATTCACCTGAACTTTACATTGTCTTATTTACTGCTCTGTTTATTGCCTTAATGTTCGGTGCAGCCCTATGAGGCAACTCCTGTTGTGATATTGGGCTATACAAACCATTGATTGAATGCCGATGGGAACTCCTGATGGCTGGCTGTGACTTACCATGGATTCTTGTTGATTTATGACAGATTTCTAACCTCTGAAGTGTTGTTTTAAAAACCCACCCCCTGCTCCTAACCCTAACCTGAGCGTTCTGGATTGTTTTAGTGATATGTCCCCTTTTACTGCTAAACAAAAACAGCACAGTCAGAGCTGCTACACACCAGGACTGTCTCGTTGGTGAGGTCCACCACGGCGGCGAGATCTGAGGTCAAATCCACCACATCCAGCCCGGGACTGGAGCCAGGAGCAGAGCTGGGGTCAGGACTGGGGTCAGGACTGGGGTCATGAAGGGGTTCGGGACTGTAGACAGGCTCCGCTGCTCCAGCTGCAAGAACACAAAGTCCAGACCAGACCACATCAAGAACATTAGTAACATCCTCTACTTTTCATTTTGAAGATCCACTTCAAATCTAGCCTGATAAACCACACCCACTTCTTTTCTGTGTGAAAGACGGTGGGTCTGGACACACACGGTAAACAAGTCACTGATTGGCGGCTTAGCCGAACCAATCACGACTGTCACAGAGAATTGACAAGGTTACGTCACTCGCTGCGCTGCTATGTTTCGTTCAATTAACATTAGCCAAAACTAATCATGGATGAAGTAGTTGAGGATTTTGCCTCCGTGTTCTCGTGAGTTTATATTCAGTTCATATTTTGTGAGTTGGACTACAGTTGTCGTCACCTCCGCTAATTGCTAATTGGTTTATTTCACTGACAATCTGTGCACGTTAGGCCTGCCCGTTCAAACTGCTCCAATTGCTCCGTGACCAGACTAACTTCCCTGCGTGGAAGGACAGAGCCAGGCAACTTCAAATCCACTCGAGTTACCAGTGTTGGAAATAACTGTGTTTACTGTGTTTGAAGTGGCACGGTAGTACAGCGGTTAGCGCTCGTGCTTCACAGCTAGAAGGTCCGGGGTTCGATTCCCACCTGGACGGGGCCTTTCTGTGTGGAGTTTGTCAGGGCAAACTGGGGGTGCATACTTTACATAACTTACCACTAAAGTTAATGAAGAACAAATCCCCAAAACTGTTCCATTTCATTCATTAACAGTGCCGTGTGCACACTAGTGCAGGGGAAAAGATCAATGCCCAGTGACATGGCTGTAGGGCAGCCGATCAGACTGGAGCACAGGAGGGAGCGAGAGACACCGGCTCCATCATGTGGATCACGTCAGTTCTGCGGTTCTGAGCTCAAGCCCTGATTGTGAACGTCTGATTTTCCATTTTACAACTCCTCAACCAAAACGTAAACATCTCGCCATGTTTTAGCCACCAAAAAGCTATTTTAGAACACCCGCAACTTGTTTTTGTCACAATATTTCAGCTCCGCATCTCTTCATAAGGTGAAAGTTGCGCCTTGACATTTTCCATCTTCAGTGTCCTTTACTTAAAGTGCATGTTAGACCAGGGGTGGGCAATTAATTTTCATAAGGGGCCACATAAGAAGCCTGAATAGTCAGAGGGCCGCACCAACAATAACTCAAACTTATTCCACTCAACTTTATCCTATTGTACATTGCATTAAATTGTGTATTTTGTATAGTTGATACTGGTATTTAGTAGGGCTATCATTCTCTGTAAATACACTCAACAAAAATATAAACGCAACACTTTTGTTTCTGCTCCCATTTTTCATGAGATGGACTTAAAGATCTAAAATTCATTCCAGATACACACTATTACCATTTCTCTCAAACATTGTTCACAAATCAGTCCAAATGTGTGATAGTGAACACTTCTGCTTTGCTGAGATAATCCATCCCACCTCACAGGTGTGCAGTTTTGTCTCACAGCAAAAATGCCACAGATGCCACAAGCATTGAGGGAGCGTGCACTTGGCATGCTGACAGCAGGAATGTCAACCAGATCTGTTGCTCGTGCATTGAATGTTCATTTCTCCACCATAAGCCGTCTCCAAAGGCGTTTCAGAGAATATGGCAGTACATCCAACCGGCCTCACAACCGCAGACCACGTGTAACCACACCAGCCCAGGACCTCCACATCCAGCAGGTTCACCTCCAAGATCGTCTGAGACCAGCCACTCAGACAGCTGCTGAAACAATTGGTTTGCATAACCAAACAATTTCTGCACAAACTGTCAGAAACCGTCTCAGGGAAGCTCAACTGCATGCTCGTCGTCCTCATCGTGGTCTTGACCTGACTCCAGCTCGTCGCCGTAACAGACTTGAGTGGGCAAATGCTCACATTCAATGGCGTCTGGCACGTTGGAGAGGTGTTCTCTTCACGGATGAATCTCGGTTTACATTGTTCAGGGCAGATGGCAGACAGCGTGTGTGGCGTCGTGTGGGTGAGCGCTTTGCTGATGTCAATGTGTGGATCGAGTGGCCCATGGTGGTGGTGGGGTTATGGTATGGGCAGGCATCTGTTATGGACGAAGAACACAGGTGCATTTTATTGATGGCATTTTGAATGCACAGAGATACCGTGATGAGATCCTGAGGCCCATTGTTGTGCCATACATCCATGAACATCACCTCATGTTTCAGCAAGATAATGCACGGCCCCATGTTGCAAGGATCTGTACACAATTCTTGGAAGCTGAAAATGTCCCAGTTCTTGCATGGCCAGCATACTCACCGGACATGTCACCCATTGAGCATGTTTAGGATGTGCTTGACCGGCGAATACGACAGCGTGTACCAGTTCCCACTAATATCCAGCAACTTCGCACAGCCATTGAAGAGGAGTGGACCAACATTCCACAGGCCACAATTGACAATCTGATAAACTCTATGCGAAGAAGATGTGTTGCACTGCATGAGGCAAATGGTGGTCACACCAGATACTGACTGGTTCTGAGTCCCCAGACCCCCAATAAAGCAAAAAACTGCACATTTCAGGGTGGCCTTTTATTGTGGGCAGCATAAGGTACACCTGTGCACTAATCATGATGTCAGATCAGCATCTTGATGTGGCACACCTGTGAGGTGGGATGGATTATCTGCTCACTATCACACATTTGGACTGATTTGTGAACAATGTTTGAGAGAAATGGTAATATTGTGTATCTGGAATGAATTTTAGATCTTTAAGTCCATCTCATGAAAAATGGGAGCAGAAACAAAGGTGTTGCGTTTATATTTTGTTGAGTGTATTTAGCTATATCAAGCCAAGTACTAAACCACATGTAAACCAGGAGTCAGGGCTAAGACCAGCTCAGACCTAAACCACATGTACAGTGCCTCTCGAAAGTACTAATACACCTTTAACTTTTGCACATTTTGTCATGTTTACAACCATAAACAAAGATTTTATTTTGATTTTTTTTTACTGAAAGTTCACACAAAAGTGTGAAGTGAAAGCAAAATGATACATGATTCTGTTATTTTTCAAAAAATAGAAAAGTGAAAAGTGGGGCGTGCATAAGTATTCATACAGCATTTTCTGAGTGCATTAAATTGCCTTTATAACATTCCTAATGACTGCAGAATGTTCACACCTTGCTCTAACCATTAAATAGAGGCCACCTGTGTGTAATCTACTCTCAGTATAATTCCAGCTGTTCTGTGAGGGCCTCAGAGCTATGGTCAGAGTGTATTGGTCACTAAACAACATCATGAAGGCCAAGGAGCACACCAGAGAGGTCAGGGATAAAGCTGTGGAGAAGTTTAAAGCAGCGTTAAGTTATACAAAGATTTCCCAAGATTTGAACATCTCACGGAGCACTGTTCAATCCATCATTCAGAAATGGAAAGAGTATAGCACCACTGCGAACTTACCAAGACACGGCCGTCCACCTAAACTAACAGACCGAACAAGGAGAGCACTGGTCAGAAATGTAACCAAGTGCCCCAAGATAACTCTGGAGGAGCTGCGACGTACTGCCGCTGAGCTGGGGAATCTGTACATGGGACAACTATAAGTCGTACTCTACACAAATCTGGCCTTCATGGACGAGTGGCAAGAAGAAAGCCATTATTGAAAGGAGGCCATAAGAAATCCTGTTTGAAGTTTGCTAGAAGTCATATGGAGGACACAGCTACCATGTGGAAGAAGGTGCTTTGGTCAGATGAGACAAAAATTGAACTTTTTGGCCCAAATGCAAAACGTTATGTATGGAGCAAACCTAACACTGCTCATCGTCCTGAGTGCACCATCCCCAGTGTCAAATATGGTGGGGGAGCATCATGCTATGGGCTGCTTTTCCTCAGTGGGGACTGGGAAGATTGTAAGAATAGTTGGGAAGATGGATGGAGCCAAATACAGGACATTTGGAGGAAAACCTGCTGGAGTCAGCAAGAGAATTGAGGCTGGGGCGGAGATTCACCTTCCAGCAGGACAATGACCCTAAACACAAAGCTAAATCTACAATGGAATGGTTTAAAAACAAACATATTAATGTGTTAGAATGGCCCAGTCAAAGTCCTGACCTAAATCCTATTGAAAATCTGTGGAAAGACCTGAAAACTGCTGTTCACAAACGCTCTCCTTCTAATTTGACAGAGCTCGAGTTGTTTTGTAAAGAGGAATGGGCTAAAATGTCTGTCTCTATATGTGCAAACAGAATAACAGAATCATGTATCATTTTGCTTTCACTTCACAGTTGTCTGTTACTTGTGTGTGAACTTTCAGTAAAATAATCAAAATCAAATTGTTATGTTTAGGGTTGTAAACATGACAAAATGTGCAAAAGTTCAAGGTGTATTAGTACTTTCGAGTGGCACTGTAAACCAGGAGTCAGGATTAAGACCAGCTCAGACCTAAACCGCATGTAAACCAGGCCAAAAACAGGTCTACGACAAAACTAAAGAAGACAAAGGCTACAGGGGAGGAACGTCTTCACCAAGACCCCAGTGATCCTCAAACTACACGCCTCTCGCTTAGATGTGCGGACAGAGGCTGATCTGTGACAGGGACTCATTTCATACAGGTCACAGGTTAACTTCTGTGCTCCAAGTCCAGACTTTATGAAAAAGTGGTAAACAGTGTTTGGAATAACGGCGTTTAAAAGAAAGGAGTTAGGTAACAACGTTATTTTTCAGTAACAGAGTAATATAATTCATTACTCTCCCCATCGTTACAACGGCATTATCGTTACTGGGTAAACAAAGTGGCACGTTACAATTGGACTGAATGAGCGCCGCGGTGTCGGCTCACGCAGCAGGAGCAGTGAGAGGGTGGGCGGAGTCTCACGGAGTACTCACGCTGTCTGTGCAGACAACTTTTTTTTTTTGGGACGAAACGCAATATGTGGCGGGAGGTGTTGATTCTGTGGCGGTGCGCCACAGAATAGTCTATGTGTGGGAAACACTGCTATTCAACTATTTATCTGTGCCTTTCTGTATGATGCTAGAAGTTAACGCAGATCTGCACTTCCCTTCAAACTGAGTTTGGGGGAAAGGAAGCCATGCACTTAATTAAAGACACTATTTCGTCCGCTTAACACATTCACAACGACTGTCCCTACCTTGCTTGGAGTCGCTGCTTAGCCCCATTTAAGCTTTGAAGACAGATGTGCTGTCCACCGTGGCCCGTGAGAAGTCCTGCCTCAGCGAGAGCGAATCCTTCGCGCAGACTTTAAACATGATGCACATGATCTTTATGCTTCTGTTTGGTGACATCCGTCATTCTGTCCAATGATACACCTCCCGTTTCCTTAGTTTAGCCTCGTACTCTGTTTGTCAGAGGCAAAGCCATGTTGAGCCTGCTCTGGCAGGTGATGTGGTCACAGTGAAAACACAACAGGGCGCGATTGATCCGCGAACACGTTACGAACGTGTCTTCAGAACACCGCAGAAAATGCAGGAAAAATTTTTTGTAAAATGAGCGGCGGGCTGGATTAAATTGCTTGGCGGGCCATATTTTTCCCAGGTCTGCATTATGCACAATTCTTGCTAAAACGTAGCCTGGCTAACGCTAGACTGCTGTGTGCGCTCGTATCATTTCGAACTTCACAACAGCCATGGTCCTGGCATGGATTTGGGACCAATCACTGAACAAGCAGGGACAGTAAGATGATGACACACTATTTGACATACGGAAGCTTGTAGTTTGTTTACGGATTTAAAAAAAACATAAAAGGTTATTTACGGATCCAACATGACAGCAGCAGACGCGACGCCATCTTTCGATCAAGCTTTAAGGTGCGTTCAGACCGAACGTGCGTCCACGCTCCGTCAGCCTCTAGTTGGACGCCAAACATTGCCACTTCACACTCGCGAGAAACGCCTGTTTGCTGCGCGTGAAGTTTTGCAAGCGTCATAATTAGGAGGCGTGTCATACAACTCAGGCTGAGCGCAAACCGCGATGATCAACTTGTCCTCCATGCTGCAGGTCAGGGGCGCAACTACCGCAACTACCCCCCCTCCCACACACACATACACACATGGCTCTTTGATGGTTGTTTCTTTTTTTTTAAAGAAAATAAATACCCTCTGAATTGACTTTATTTGAACGAAAATGTCACTATTTCACACAATACAACATCGATATTTCCCTCTATGGAGTTTGTTATCTCAAAAAAACAATCACACGGCCGATTTAAAGCTTCTGTTGCTTCATTCACGTAACTTTTCCTCCTCTCCCTCTCTCTCCCTCGCGCAAGAGGGGAGAAAACAACGTAAGCGTCAACGCGATCTCCTCTGTAACCGTGTTTATTATTTCATTAGGACTTTTATTTCTCAAACTTGTTGCCTTATGCTCACTTTGAGCTCCTCGTGGGGGTGGAGATGACAGTCCCTCTGCACTCCTCTCTGCCCCACTCCAGCAGTGACTTTTGTTTCGCAAAATAAGCATGCACAACTAAAGTGACGCCTCTCCCCCAAAGAGGAATAAAAAAAAAATACTTCACCACCGCGAACCTGTTCATATCGTTCACTGTAAAGACTCGTTCAAAAGAGCCGGATCGTTCACGACCGACACACATAGACTGTTAAAAAGAACACATCACTATTGGCGCCCCTATGAAAGGCATATATTGCGTATGCTCTGTTTGCTCCACTGCTGCAGGTAACAGGTGACGCTTGTGCTCACTATTTGAGCCCAGTCCCTGATTGGTTAACAAGGCGTAAATGAACGCATGTGTAGATTGTGATTACTTGAGTGCATGAAGCAGTGGGCGCGGCATCGCTGCTCTGTACCGCGCTGTTCTCACTGGTTTGACGCGCGTTTATCCTCATCTGCTCACATTTGCAACGCTTCATATACGCGCGGACATCTTTGCTTACATTTCGACGCGCGTCGAAGCGTCTACATAGGGTTAACATGGAAGTTGGTGGCGTGTCAGCGTTTGGTCTGTACGCACCATTAGACCATGTTCTAAATAGTTTAGCTCAAAAATGTACATCTGGTACATCATACGACATCTGATACGATGATACGATTGGCTATGGTTACATGCAGACGCATGACAGACGTTCGTAGTAGGGTTGTGCAGTGATGGATGAGCAACATCACGATGGAGAGCCACCATCGTGATGTCACGCCCCCTCCTGTCAGAAACAGGCGCTGATCTTCTGTGGGCCTTGTAAACCTACAAACTTTGCAGGGATTGCGCTGTAAATTAAATCTTGAATATAGCTAATATACACGCTAGTTTAAGTAGCCTACCAGAAGCCCAAAGACATGATGTGTTAGCCGTAATTATTAAAATAAAGACGCAGCGCTGCTCTATTTCTGACGCGCGGGGCTCTCTCTCTCTCTCTCTCTAAAAGCAGCTACTGTTTAACACCACGTGGTTTCGCTTTGCTTTTCGTACGGAAACTAAACAGTTTTAAAATGCCGCGATGGATCTCACATCGGAGCTGAGAGCACATGGGTTTGGATGTTCTCACGAAGGACGGAGAGAGGAGAGAGAAGAGGGAAAGAGGTGCAGAGGTACGAGGCTACGAGCACACGGACCGAGCGGCGCGTGGAGCAGATTCAAAAACGTAGGCTCCGACGCAAACTTCTAAATATTGTCCCGTTCACTCACTGTTTCTTAAACATTACATTAAAACTGAGCAAATGCAAATAATAAGCTCAGATTTACATTTGTATTAGTGTGATAAGAGCCTTGTTATTGAGGAGCAGATGAAGCTCTGAATAAGTCGTTCTCCTCTGAGACTTTTACGCACGAGTTTTAACGCATTTCTATTGCAAAATTCATGTTCCATGACTCTGTTCAGATCATGTTAAATTTAGATACATTTATCCTGCAATCTCACATTTTCCTAACATAAATAAAATGCAGCCTATATACAGGCTATGTAAATGTCTTTAAAAAATGCTTATAATGAGATGGTTCACTGTACATCGTCAACTGCCAATTAAGGGGACATCGCCCAACCATAATTCGTAGCACCCAATAAACGGCTTTGGACAATCGTAAACCACACCTCTCCTATGAGAAAATGAATTGGTGGTCCCCAGACTAAATATCACTTGTGGACTTTAGTCTGGCGTTAGCCAGGCTAGCTAAAACGTAGATAACACAACACATATTTCAGATTTTGCTAAAAATGAACCCAGCTTTCTTTAGTTTGACATTTTTGTGACGTTTATAGTTTCACTTCCTTATTGGACACTGACAGGAACTGACATAGAGGCAAACAATTTTAAACTGTTGCCGTGCCAACAAGTGTTATGTAGCTTAACCTCTTAATCCCCACCTGAATCAAGCACATTTTCTCCAGTTTGGCTTTACCCAAAACAGCATCAAAAATTAGGCAAAATGTGACGAAAACGCAACGAAAGGGTGACAGCAACACAGCAACAATGCAAGGAAAAAGATCAATTTAGATCAATTTGTAGCTTTCAAATGAGACGTTGCCCTTCAGTCGAGGATTTGGGTAAAGCCGAACTGGAGAAAATGCGCTCGGTTAAGGCAGAGGTTAAAATTTACTTTTCTTCATTAAAATTGCCGCTTCACTGAAATAAAATGATAACTATTACAACTGATGTTATCCGTCTCAATAGTCATTATCAAACTCATTAAAACCTGTCATGTGTACTTTAAGCCCCTGCTGCCGTTGGATTGACGCCTCACAGATGTGCAGAAGGTCTGATGCCAGTGTGTAGGTGAGGAATCATGAGGTTGAAACACTGACCCTCGCTGCTGGAGTCCAGGCAGATGGTGTCTAATGGTGGACTCTTGTTCATGGTGGTCTGGCTCCTCGTTCTGGTTCTACTCTGGATTGTTGTCTGAGACTTGGGGTCTGGTCTGAAGTTGGGACTTTGTCTGGGCTGGGGTCTGGATGGGCTCAACGCAGACCTCCTTCTTTGTCTCTCAGTCTGAAACACAAGAGTCTACTCCAATCTCGTGATTTTTTTTTAAGCCCAATATCACAACTGAAGCTGCCTCACAAAGCTGTACCAACAGGACTGAGCTACAGACAAAGTTTGGAAACCAAAAATGACACAGTCAGCAGACAGAATATCTGTAGTTACGCTGCCATATTTCATGCCTGTGTCACCAACTGCACCATCTTTAGAAGAGACCGGGGTCAGTTGTAACAGCACCAGTTCAACCATGTACTGTACACATATAAATGTAACATGATCCTATCAGTCTGTAGCCCCTCTCTCTCACACACACACACACACACACACACACACAGAACAGTTCAGTCTGAAAGTCTTTGCTGCAGATTTTATCTGCAAAAAAAACAGATTGTGTGTTTTATACTTTTAAATGAGGGAATACGGTCACAGACTTATACAATATTAAAGTACAGCTTCTCAGACAAAGTCATGTTCCTGCTTCTTTTTTCATGCTAGTGCTGCTAATACAGTTAATTAAACTAAATAAACAGGGGCGGTTGTAACGCTTTAGAATACATTAAGGACAATGTTGTTCTTTTAACCATTTTAAAACACATCTAATGCTTAATTCATTTATAGCAGAGTGCGGAAAATAATGAAAAAAGAAATGTTGTTTTAATACATCTTTGTACTGTATTTTTTTTAGTTCTTGTTGAGTTCTTCCAATGTACACAGCCCTTTTTAAATCTTCAATTTTCCCATTGTTCATGTTGAGACACAAAACACACACACAGAGACACATGATGTTATGAATTTCTTTGTTGTTTTTCTTTTACAATACAGCAGTTTTGAAGACTATTTTGCTGCCTTTGCAGATGCTGTCACAACTCACCCCGCGTGTTACACTCCGTGTGTAACACACACACCCCGTGTCACAAACTGACTTTGTAGCAAAGTCAGTTTTTTTATTTCTCATGTTGTCTGTTTCAGAAATTATATTTGGTTCAGTCTGTAGCCAACATATGGGGCATTTTGAGTGAACGTTTGAGGCATAGCTAAAAAAAAAAGAGTTACAGTGCTCAAGCAAATGTTACAACTGCACCATCTTTACACTAACACTAGAAGCACAGCAACTGTAGGAGATGACTCACCGTGGTCTTCATCTCAGGGACGATCGAGGCTGAGGCCTGGACTTCTACAAAAACACACAAACGGCTGTTACTGTAGTCAAAGTGTATCGTTGTGGCGGTAAACGCTTCCGTGTTGTTTTGGAGGCTAAGTGGTGTAGCGCCAAGTTTGGTAACCTGTCTAAATGGTTCCACCCTCGACCCTCTGCGGCGTTCGAGGAGTGTTCGTTTTAACTCATTCGAAAATAAGAATGTGCTGATACTTAACAAAAGGCGCTTTTGGTTCTAAATTTGACTGAATAATAAAAACGGGAGATGTGAAAGCATAGACATATTATTAAGCAGCAGCGGGGGACTGTTTAATGTGCGACACCAGCCTCGGCAGTGACAGCACTACCGCTGAAGCGAGCAGCCCGGGCTTTAGACAGAGGCGAGGGTCCTGGAGGGGGCTGTAGCCGTAACCCCTTACCACCACTGACCGAGCAGACGCGCACAAAAACAGCCACAGAACTCACCCACTGGAGAGGACTCCACACTCCACACGGAACGTTCTACTGCGGTAATGACAGAGAGAAAGACGGATACAGAAACTGGAGCGCCCCCCTACCGCTGCCTATCAACTACAACCATAAAGACAGCATTATCATTATTACAAGAGATAGTAGAGTTACTTTACTCAACTTAAACAAAAAGCAGTAATATAGTACTTTTTACTTCGATTGAGTAATTTCAAAATGAAGTACTTTTACTTGAGTAATTAGTAACTCATGCCACAGTGAGTAAATCTTGAAGGGAAAAATCTTAATTATGACACAAAATAGATTGTAGTATTTTGTTTCACTATTTATTTATTTTTGGCTACACTACTTACCTCTGGTAATATTAAAATAAAGTATCGTGACCCTGTGAGGTGAGTAAATGGTGAATCTTCATTGTGTGGTGTGTGTGTGTGTGTGTGTGTGTGTGTGTGTGTGTGTGTGTGTGTGTGTGTGTGTCAATGCTTCATAATGCTTCTATGGTTTTGTTTTTTCTTTGATAATATTACACTTTCCACATAATTTTTGTTGAGCAAATATTTTGGCCGCTAGTATACTTTTTACTTCTACACAAGTAAAATAATTTTAAAGAAATGTTAATTTTATAATGAAGTTACTGTACTCTAAATTGAGAAAGAAAATAGTACATTTTCTACTATACGAGAGTAGCACCAAAAAAAATCACTAAGTGAACGTAAAAAAGGCCACGTGGGAAGCACTGAGTAACTGTTTGTCTTACCCTTTGTGTTTTTGGATTGTTGTTTCAATGTGTGATGTGATGTAACAAACGTCATAACAAGAACTTCATAACTGTAATGCAATAAGTAGCAGTAAATTGGCTTACTTCCGTCATAATTTGTATGGTTGTGTTAAAAAAAAAATTTTTATATAAATACAGTCAAACCCTTGCAGTATCAAAATCGCTAAATATAATTGTACTTTAAACGGTCACAGTGTGCGTTAATTTGTTCTCTAACTTATCTCCTTTTTTTGGGAGGATTCTACAACACATGTCCAAAAAATTTAGATCAGTGGTTCTCAACTGGTGGGTCGGGACCCAAAAGTTAGTTGCAATCGTTTTCCAGAGCACATTTCCTTGCAATATTTCTACACTTTAATCTTCTATAAAAGTGTAGTGTTCGGATTGAACTGAATCCGAACAAGTTCCTGATTGCTTACACGCTACAGAACATAAAGACCACATAAGCTGATAGACAATGGTCAACACCATAGTCATTCTAAACATAACGTGAAGTACAGATAAAGTACAGACACAGCCACAAACAACTGACTGATTGGTAACCGGTCACCCTCTCTGTGCAGAGGAGTGCAAGACTAGAATAGTTTGCATGTTCTCCCCGTGTCTGCGTAGGTTTCCTCCGGGTACTCCGGTTTCCCCTACCACTAAAAACATGTACAATAGGCCAGGATGAATGAGAGTGTGTTTGAGAGTGCGCATGGGGGACGACGGATGGAAATTAGCCCAAGGCTACAATCCGGTGTGGCTTGTTCATTAACTTGCACTGTCCCTACCAAATAAACCAATAAACAATAAATAAAAGGAACTGTCAAAGGAGGTCGGGTCTTCACTTCTCTCTCTCTGAAGTCACCAGCTGGTTTTACTTCTTTGTAACTAGGAACAATGGCAATAAACGCCTTTTCTTTGAGACCACTTCCATCTCCAGTGTATGTTTTGGCTATATTCAAATATCTGTTCTCGCGTGATACAAAAGAGCCGGGTCATAACCGTAGGAACAGCTTTATAGGTTTACTAAACGTTTACTGTAGAACCACTGATTTAAATATTATCTTGTGGACTTTATATCGCCCTCCTCTAGGTTAAATCCTCTTAACCAAGCGCATCTCTAGTTCAGCTTTACCCAAATCTTCTCGACTGGAGCTTACAGCCTATAGGCCAGAGTAACGCCTCATTTAGCGTTTGTCATTTGTGATTTTTGTTGTTTTCATCAAGTTTTTGTCACTGTAAAATGGTGTTATTGATGCTTTTCTGGCACATTTAAGTCACTCTTTTGTGGCTTTTTTGTCACTTTTTTGTTGCGTTTTCATTGCTATTTTGATGCTTTTTTCCAAGAATCTATTCACCTTACTTTAGATATGGGTAAAGCCAAACAGGAGAAAATGTGCTCAGTTCAGGTGGAGGTTAAAAGGTTAAAGTGTAGCAAGACAGGCGATTTCCACACGAAACAGGGTCTTTGTTCAGATAAAAGATCTTTATTGGTTTTAAATAAACCGTCAGTGATTTCGTGTAGTTCTGTGGATGACGCACAGGTGTAGAGTGGGTAATGTCCTTTTCGTTGGCGGTGGTTTGAATGGCGGAGTGTGTTCCGGTTGAGCTTCTTCAGAAACTGCTTTAAAACTCAGCCATCATTAACCGCCATAGAAGCACCTCCAAACGAACAGGTCTACAGCAACCGCATCTGCAGAGAAGAAATAGAGCAACGGTGATGTCAAAAAGACACAACAGGGAGAGAGACATTCGGCAGTCCCTCCAGGATTATGCAGGAGATTTTTATGATTGTTGTGGGTTAAAATACCAGGAATAAGAAATAAGAAAAGACTTAAGGTGCATTATGAAACAGATTCACAGTCATTTAGACTAGTGTTTGGACATCATTTAGTCCAATTTAGAGCCAATTTGGTCTGAATCTAGGCCTGGTGTAGCCGGGAAAGCTCATGCTGCTTGCATGGATTTGGGGACCAATCGCAGAAAGGGGAGGGACAGCAGCAAGATGATGACGCGCTATTGGACAGACAGAAGCTTGTAGTTTGTTGAAGGCATCTTTCGATCAAGCTTTAGACCGTGTTCTAAATAGTTCAGCGCAAACGTTTATTTAAAAAGAAGAACAGCGTTTGGCTGACATACTGTATGTCATCGGGTACAATTGATACAATTGGCTAGGACGACGTGCAGACGCATATTATAGACATTCGTAGTGCCCAATAAACGGCTATAGACAATCATAAACCACACCTCTCCTATGAGGAAATGAATGAGTTGTTCCCAGACTAAATATCACATGTGATATTAAAGTCTGGCGTTAGCCAGGCTAGGCCTGGTGGGGCTTGTAAGGTCAAAGATTTTTCCACATGCTAAAAATAAATTGTAAAGTGCTTTATTTGTCATCATACAATTGTACAACTGAACTACATACATCAGATCCCGTTAGCAGCTTGTATTGTCAGCTCTGGCTGTTTTTACCTTTGCTTTGGTCCTCGTCTAAGTGAAGACAGGCTCCTGATTCATCTTCAGGTGAGAATCCAGAATCTGCAAGAGTTCTTGCAGGTTCAGCACGTATCCAGACTGAAGTTTAGACCAGACCGGGACGTCTGCAAAGAAAAATTCAGGTTCAAACCGACACGTGACACACATGTAGGATTAACAACATCACCATAACCCTTTCTGCAGTGTTGTTTTAATCATCAAAGACTATAATGATATCGTTACATCGATGCCCTTCTTTTAAAGGACATCGATGCTTCCGTACTTACTAAAAGATGACGAGACAATTATGAGTTTACGTTACTGAAACAAGACCAAAATGGGGGAAAGTGGTTCGTCAGAGTGTCCGCAAACGGCCACACCACTACATGTGACACAGAGCAGTAGGCTCCGCCCCTCTCCCCGTCACGCTCCAGTCTGCGCCGACGGCTCTATGGTCTGAGCGCGACTGACTGCGATCAAACAGGGACTTTATCTTTTTCCCCAGGTAAATACAGTAAAGTACGAACGCAGAAAGCATGTTGATGAACGACTGTGCAGTCATAAAAAAGAAAAGATCAGAGGACAAGGAGAGCAGACACTCTTGGGAAAAATCATGTTTACAATGACAGTTCTGCCTTTCGTGGAGGAATTTGAGACCCCAAACACACCGGCAACGTATCGCACAACGCGTGGAAAAATAGGATTGGTTCTATTTTGAGGAATGTCCCCTGTGCGTAGCCCCTGGCGCACATTACGCACAGCTCAGTGTGGCCGCTTCAATTCATCGTCAATGATTCTATGTCAAAACCATAGACATATTAATAGACAGTCATTCCTCACTCCTCCCCGTTTACAATGACCACGTTCGAGGGGGAAATCATGGCGGATTTACAGGCTCCTCCTCTCCAGCTCTGACGAAGCATGTTCCTAATAAGGGCAAAAGGGCGGGATCTCACTGTAAACTCGGCCCTTGCGTGACGTGTAGCTCGCGCAGCTCCAATGCTAACAGTCAGACCCTCATTAAGTAGGAGATTTCTAAAATTGATCCTACCATAACCAGCCCGGTGTCCCAGATTGTTTTTAACCCAGCGTAATCACAGGAGGAATATCGAGCTCTAGCCACTTCTAAAACATTAGGCACCAGGCATTAAAGCGGTTTTTAACGTGTCTAAAGTCCAATGCATTCCAATGGGGGAATAGCGGCCATATGGAGGTACTACAGCAATAGCGGAGCAATGGCGGCCTCCAGTGTCGTAGTCAGCGGCGTAGTCAGCGGCCATTGGTCAAAACGCGTCATAAAGGCAATGGACGCAGTACAGTAAACGCGCAACGCCGTGGTCTGGGTGACTCGCACAAGCTCAGTACAGCCAGTCAGCCTTCATCCACATTTACAATACTTATTTTTAGTGCTTAGCCCATCGAAATGCATTTGTTGACTTGAAATACTAATACTTAATTTTTATAATGAAACTGACTAAAACCTTTTGGGTTTTGGTTTGGACTAAAACTGAAAGCATTTTCTAAGACTAAAACTAAGAGGCCTGCCAAAAACAACAGTGCTTCTCTGAAGGAGGAAAAAGTCCCTCTGATTGGATGAGGTGGAACAATGATGTCGTCTTGTCAGACTGGTTTAAACTGGGTTTGTCTATTGCCACTCATGACCTAAATCTTATCCTTTAAGCACAAAGCAAAGAACAAAGGTTCAACATGTGCCTACAGTCTCACTCAAGCCAGAATATGAACATCAGCCAATAGGTATAACCTCATTTTTCCCATCACAATCTCTACAAGCTTATGCACCGAATGTTGGCAAACTTCCTGTCCACATTTCGTTGTAAATTAACAATAAAAGAAGATAAACAAAAAAAATAAAGAAAACAACCACCACGCTAACTAAAAATGTGTTTAACGTGTAGCACCATTTACCCGTTTTTTCAAATTATTGTAAGCTTCAAGGCAGACATGTCCTCCGGTGAAGTGTTTACATCTTGTCTACAGTTTTTTACATGTTGTAAGAACTTAGCCAACAGCTGCATGTTTCCGTACTGTTTAAATATTTATTCATTTATTTAAACAGGGGTGCGTGTTAGGGAATTTCTCGCTTAGCTTTGACACATCAGACCTGGAAACGCTCTGTTAATTCTGCCACAGAATTAATAACAGATTAAAACACACAAGTTTAGACATTAGCTTAATTCTCATCGGATCCGGGAGATGAGAGGAAGACCATCAGGCAGCCTCGCTGTCTTCCTGCTCAAACTCAGCAATTCAAAGTTTTCCACAAGGGTTTATTGAAAACTAAGCACGCCCCCTTTCCTCCAAGACAACACAAAAACTTTCCGTGACATCATAAAACCAAAACTAGGGAAAACCCATTTTTCCCTAGTAAAAATATAGATTTGTTCTTGCGTTTCATAGAGTGACGTAACATTATGTGACAAGTCTCATTTTCAGCCTGAAGACGACTCACGACTTAAACGTAGACAATAGAGGAGAGTGATAAAAATACGTCACTTTTCTGAATCGATGTCAGCTTTGTTGATGCACTTCAATAACGCGAGAATTGGCAAAAGCGGTTGTCATTTACATTTTGAGGCGGGGAGGTGATGAATGTAACTTGTAATCTAACTTAGTTACTTTTAAATCAAGTATTCAGTAAAGTAAGTTACTTTGAAAAAGGAGTAAAACATACATTTCAAGTAATCTGTGCCAACACTGTACAAGAGACAAAAAAAAGTCATTAACCCTAGGAAGTTAGCATGAGCCTATTGAGTACGATGGTTTGGCAATAACCCAGATGGTTATGAAATATTTCACTTTTACGGATATCATGCGGCCTATTGGGGGCAGTACCGTTGAGGCTGATCTCAAAGGCTCCAGTGGACAGGAAGTGTGTCTCCAACATGTTACAAACGAAGAATGCCATAAGGCACGAGAAGATCTGAAACACAAAAGACACAGAGATCATTCAAGGCCCCATTTCTGACATTTGTCACATCGTTCAAAAAGCCAATTCTCAGCCAAGTGCTGACAAAAGGAGGGAGTGAACGTGACGAGAGGTAAGTCAACCTTGTTCTGCTGAGTCCAGGTCCAGGCGCGGTTCCAGGACTGAGAGGGCTCTGCGTTCAGAAGTCGAAATGGACTGGTCCCAGAGACGATCAGCACCAAAGCCAACAGCTTCAGGTAGAACACCAGGTTCCCCAGGTACCTGCAACAGGGACTGCTTTAATGTGGATCAAGACTAGGCCTGGGAACTGTTACATTTTCTTTCATTACTGGTACTTTTAACGATACTTGGTTTTCCATACCGATACTTATACTAAAATATTTGTCAGCTAGAACCAGAAAACAGAATAATAATGCTAATTTAGTCCTTTTCCTTTGATTTAATTTCTGTTAAATGTGTATCATTTATTTGATGTGAAACACCCAAGAAACTCCCATAAACTACAAAAGGGCAAACAAAAGACTTTCTACATTTCCCCCCATTTTTAACTGATTTTCCCCACACGCATTTTTACCTTTTTCCCCCCCAATTCATATCCATTTTTTACCCCTCCAAATGTATCCACCTTTTTTTTTTTTACAATTTGTTCCCACATTTACCCTTTTCCCTCAATTTACCATACTGGTATCGTTTAATGGTCCCCAGCCCTAATCAAGACTGAACCAAGTACAATGAGGGGGAGATACTTACTTGTTTACGGTAGTGGGGGGTAGTTGCTGCCCTCGATGCGCAGCTCTGGGTAGACCTGGTTGATGGCCCTGGAATAGTCCTGGAACGCTTTACCGTAGCCTCAGGAGATGCTGAAGAAACACAGTGAGCAATAAAACACGTCAAACACTTGTTCGGACGAGGCACTAGGTGGTGCTAAAGTGTCGTCATGGACAGGTTCGCCACCAGGCAGCTTTAATCCGGATCATAATATAAACAGAAGAGTACAGTTACAGGTTCGAGGAATCGCAACGTTAGTAAAACCCATTTGAATCGGTGAGAGCGTTTTCAGACTCAGGCTACTAGAACTGGCTCGATTCTGGGTTTATAAACTTTTAATCCTGGTTGAGACTGCATTCAACCTGGTTCAACTGTAACATGTCGGATGTCTTTATTTCTCATTGGACGGAAACGAAAACACGCATTTTATGACAGCCAACACAGTCTGACAGCAGCATCTGTCAGAAGAACCCACCAGTACTGAAAGCGCAGCACTGGCCCGAGGCTCCCGGTGTTGCTCCAGGTTTTCGCCGGCCTCCCGCGCTCCGGTTCGCCCGTGAACCTGCCACCGTCCTCGGCCTCGTCCGTGAAGCTGCGCTGGTCTCGGGTGTGCTCGCGGTTCAGCCCCAGGTAAACGTCTTTAACAGTGAGGGCCGTAAACAGCAGCAGCGCCGCAACTACCCCTCCGCCGCTAAACTCCGCCATTTTGGCTCAGCTTCGTTCTTGCAGCTTCGCTTCCGGTTTCTTAACCCAGCTGCTTCCGGTTTAGCTTTAAAATAAATGTTTCGCTCTAATTATTATATGTTTTGGTTTTATTTTGGGCCGTCTGGTTACGAATAAGTATAATGTATCAACATTAAACAAAAGAAAAATGTAATTGTGCTGAATGGAGCTCCAGGAACGTCACATTTCAGCGCGCGGCTCGTAGTCCTCGTAGTAAACATACGACATCATCAAACCGCGCAGTACGAAGCGAAGGTGAAGCGGACCTGGACGTTGTTCTGAATTCCGGAGCTTTAATGGGTTAAGCAACGGGATAAAACTCAATAGGTCAGTGCTTCTGAATGTATCATGTGAGAGTGTGAATGGAATGTCCTGGTTCAGTCCTAGATTAGTCGCGATGTATGCTGGAATCTTCGTGGTCTCAGTCGGTGAAAAGAGAGTGAATGGTGTGTTCAAGCTTTTTCCTGCAGTTCAGTTCTGTCCAGTTTAGTCGTCCTTTAGTGACCGTATAAAGGTGAATGCGTTGCCAGTGCGTGCCTCCAAAGATGGTTTCGGTCTGGGTTTGTGTGGTCGAGAATACAGTTCACAATGATGACGGGTCAAGGCTCTGCAGTGGGGCAGGGCGATATGTCTTAAAATGTATATCACGATATAAACAAGAAATATCACAACAACGATATAGTTGACGATATAACTGACAATGGAAAAAATATATATATATTTTTACAGCATACTAATTTTCTCGCAAATATGATCTACTCAAACATTTACATCCTTCATTTCATTTTATTTTTTAGCACCGGTACTCGTGTTTTACAGTCAGTGTTTATGCTGCTCTGCTCTGATGGAGCTGAGCGTAACATAAATTATATTGTAGGGTTGTGCCGATGGACGATATCGTGATGGATGACGAACATCACGATGGTGGTTCATCCATGACGATGCCACGCCTCCTCCTGTCAGAAACACCCGCTGATCTTCTGTGGGCCTTGTAAACCTACAAACTTTGCAGGGATTGCGCTGTAAATTAAATCTCGAATATAGCTAATATGCACGCTAGTTTAAGTAGCCTACCAGAAGCCCAAAGACATGATGTGTTAGCCGTAATTATTAAAATAATATTTCTGACGCGCGGGGCTCTCTCTCTAAAGCAGCTACCGTTTAACACCGCGTGGTTTCGCTTTGCTTTTCGTACAGAAACTAAACAGTTTAAAGATGGATATTGTAAGGACTTGGTTCTTTTGTATCACGCGAGAACAGTTATTTGGATATGGCCAAAGCATACACTGGAGATAGAAGTCGTCTCAAGAAAAGGCCTTTATTGCCATTGTTCCTAGTTACAAAGCAGTATAACCAGCTGGTGACTTCAGGAAAAGAGAAGAGATGAAGTCCAGACCCCCGTCGACCGTTGCCTTTTATCCTAGTCTTGCACTCCTCTACGCAGAGAGAGTGACTGCCTATCAGTGAGTCAGTTGTTTTGTCTATGTGTCCCACACATCAAGAAATTCCTCAACCTTGACCCCCATCACAGCCTCGGGCATAGATTACGCTATGTTAGAGACACAGCTTGTGACAAGTAAAAACCTTTTCCTGTTCACTTTTTTAACATACACTCAATGCTGCGCAGTGTCGATTCCAAAACAAATATTTTGACCCAATTTTGTCTTCACTACTGTCAAATGTTTTCAAAACATGTGATGAATACAAACCAATATCAGTGTCATTGCTGTGAGGGCTCACGTGCCGTCTGTTTACATGCTGTAATCTGGGATGAGTCAGCTTTCAGTGGAAACACTTCTTCTCTTTTTGTGCAGAGATCGTGCACTGCTGTTGTTTGCAAAACATTCTCAGTTCCTCGGCAAATTTGCTTGGGCTGTTGTGTCTTCTCATCACCCAGTCTCCTTCCTTTATTTACTCCAGGACCCAGTCCTTGGGTTCCTCGACAAGCGTTTCCTGTGCATTTTGGGATAAAACTTCACAGCAGAGTTTAGTATTCTTATGTATTCAGTTATTTATTGGTGTTGCTTTTTCAACATTGTGTTGGCTCTTGGCCCTACAGTCAGAGGACATGACATTTTTGACCTGCGAGAACCTCATGGGCTGTTAATCCATGGGCCTCATCAGGGTGAGATCTCATTCCAGATAGCACGATAGTGCAGTTAGCCATTTAAGTTTAGTTTGTGCACATACCCCCTGTTGGACCCCGGCACCCCTAGCGCTGTGGTAGGTTGTGTGCATTAGGTAGAGTGTACAGTGTACCTTGCGCTACCTGTTGCTGCGCCCCCTGCTGATTTACCCTGCCCTCCAGGTTGATAGTATGTAAATGCATGTGGCTGTTGGTTTTGTGCCATTACATACTGCTGTGGTTGTGGTTGAGGGGCCTGCACCACCCCCTGTTGTTGTGGCTTTTGGGGGTAGGGACAGTTTCTGGAAAAATTGCCAATATTTTGGCAATTATAACATTTTATGACCTCGCCTGACATGGCCCTTGTACAGAAGCATACATCTGAGTAGCCAGGGTTTCCTCAATTTTAGCAACGCAAAGGAAGTCTGTTTTTGTGTGACCATTTTTTCCTCAGCATTTATTGTGTTTTTTGCATTTTCTAGGTTTAACTTGGCTAATTGCAACTTCACTTCTCTAAGCTGTTTATCCTGTTTTTCGTTCCCCTCACACTTTCTGGGTCTGCTGCGACCCATCTTGGGCGTACTTGTTCCAATAATTCATCATTAATGGCTGCATTCTCCCTAATTTCTTTCTCATCCATTTTTTTTTTTTTTTTTTTTTTTTTTTTTTTTAAATTTTAAATTTATTTTTTTATTTTTATTTTTTTATTTTTTTCAATTTTAAATGTTTTTTAATTTTTATATTTTATTTATTTTATTAAAAAACTCAGGCCTCTCTCAACGTTCACGACTTCTTGAACCCCTAGCCGGGTCCTCTCAACAGCCGCCGCAAGTTTAATATAATGGTCCTCTCTGACCCCTGCGGATTTAACTTATCTAAAAGAGTCCTTGTAAGAAGGAACGGAACAACTTTTTTTTTTTTTTTCTTACTTTCTCTTGCCTTTAATCAGTGTATGTCAACAATTTAAACATAGGGATGTACCAAACCTTAAGAGCGAGGCCACTCAAATATAGGGAAAACACGCCAGAGCGTGGCAGAAATTTAGAAAAGGGTTTCTGCTTACCTTATTCTGAGCCCCCTTTCCCCTTTGAGTGGTCTCGTCCTCAGGCTGCGGCTCCCACGTCTGCTACTGGTTGGTCTGTCCATGTTGTCTCGTTCGTTTCAAAGCGCTGTATGAGGAAAGAAAAAAAAAATATATATATATAATATATATATTCTGATTATTCTCGGCGAAGATATTCCCCGGTGGTTCAGGCGCAACCGCAATTGTAAGACTCGTCTAAGGACTCGGTTCTTTTGTATCACGCGAGAACAGTTATTTGGATATGGCCAAAGCATACACTGGAGATAGAAGTCGTCTCAAGAAAAGGCCTTTATTGCCGTTGTTCCTAGTTACAAAGCAGTATAACCAGCTGGTGACTTCAGAGAAAGAGAAGAGATGAAGTCCAGACCTCCGTCGACCGTTGCCTTTTATCCTAGTCTTGCACTTCTCTACGCAGAGAGGGTGACTGCCTATCAGTGAATCTGTTGTTTGTGTCTATGTGTCAGTATATTATCTGTTCTTCACGTTATGTTCAGAATGATTATGGTGTCGACCGTTGTCTATCAGCCAATCTCACTGACATGGTCTTTTTGTTCTGTAGCGTGTGAGCAAAGCCTGCGTCAGGAGCCTGTTCAGATTGCGATACAATCCTTACAATCTCACATCAGAGCTGAGAGCGCATGGGTTTGGATGTTCTCGTTTTTTCGATACCACACTGGTATCGTTTAAGGATACCTAGCCCTAATGACAAGACGCTTTTTCACCTCAAAAGGAAAACAATGTCTGTATGGGGCTTGAACCTGAGGGAATCATCAAGTGAGATAGAGGTATTTGTACGTATGAACCACCTCTATGACATGAAAGATACCCCTATTTACTATTACTTGATTGCACATTATTCTGTTCCTCTTTGATTGCACATTTTTCCTGACTCTTTGCAACCCCAGATTGTTTCGTGGGAGCTGATGAAACAAGTGAATTTCTCCATTGTGAGATCAACAAAGTCCTATCCTATTTGATCACCAAATCAGGCCTTTATCTTCCACTTGGACCCACACTTTCATTTCTGGTTTAAACATGGCTCGATTTACTCTTAATAGTAAAACTTGTTTCTCAATAAGCCATGGAGTTTTCATCCTCAAAACATGTTCCATGACTCGCACAGAAGTTTCCTCCAGTGAAGTCTTTAAAGGAACAGGAAAATCTGGAACATTCTCCACGAGGATGAGACAGGCCTCAACTCTGACAATGTTCAAATCCAGGCTGAAAACAGCTCTTTTTACCCGTGCATATGAAAACTGAAAGTATTTTATCTGCACTCTTGCCTTTTACTGTAACTGATTAACTTTATGTTGATGTTTTATTGATTGATTTGATCTGTTTTCTTGTAATTTTATGCAACTGTGAAGCACTTTGAATTGGAAGACACTACATTAAAGTAACAGTGGTCCATGCTCATTCCTAACATCCTATTTAGCGTCCCATTTCTTCACAGGTACAAGTTTATAACCACATTTTGCAACTCGCAGGGTCACAGAAGTATAGTGTACAGAAATGCTAATAAAAAACTAGCTGCAAGTTCAGGAAATTGATGCAAACGCTTTATAATTATGCATCGTGTTTTTGCCACCATGCATCTAATTATGCAAAAAAATAGGTATAGTGCCCATCAGTAACTCACTGCCTGCAATGTGATCTAGAGCTATTTATTCATTTGGATAAGACACTGCAAATTCCTAAAACAGGGAAATAATGGGAGAGGAAAAGTCACGTTTATTACTATAAGAAGAAGAAGAAGAAGAAGAACGGTATGGTATCGTTTATTTTATAGGCTATTTTTATTTAAGATATTTTTTTGATTTAAATGTGCACCTTACAGAGCTTTGTTATGTTTATATTTTATAGTGAGTTTTCAACAAAACTACTCACATTTAGCTTTGACTATGACTTAACATTTCATTTCACATCGCCCAGCCCTAGAAAGAAGCTTTAACTGTGGCTGCATTTATCACATTTGATAGCACGATAGCGCCTCCCAGAAGGGAGAAGTTCAAACAAGTCTCTGGCAGGATGCAGCGGGTCCTTAATGATGGCTAATGCCCGAGACATAAGTCTTTGTTTGTAAATGTCTTCAAGGACAGAAAGTTCCACACTTTCTCATTCTCCTTTAGACTTGAGACGTGTTTCAGATAAAGCCAACAGGAGCTGCTCAGCCGACCTCAGAGTAAGGGGAGTAAGGCTGCAGCAGATCAGTGAATAGATAGAATTTTTATTGTCTCCTTACACAGAAATGTGTCTTGGACAACCAGGGCCGGTACAAACTTACGGTAAAACACAGAACCGACCATGAAAAACACCACACACACCCACACAAACCTGTGGCAGAGTTCATGTAAACCACAAAGCATCACATCACCACAGATTCAGTTCTATTTGATTTAAAGATGGGGACTCTGTATCGTCGACCTGATGGCATTATCTCAAACTCTTTATGCAGGGTGTGAGTTGGGTCAGCTGCTATTTTCTGCCCCTGTTTCTCCACAGTCAAACATCTAGGTTGGGCCTACATGGTGCAGACACTTAAACAAAATCAATAGGATCTTATCGTACGCGAAGCTGACCGGGTGCACAGAACAGGGCTCATGTGCTCACGCTGTTTAGTTTTAGGAAGGAGCCGGGCTGCAGCGTTTTCAACACTCTGGAGTCTGGTGTGCATATAGCCTAGGGCTGGGCGATATGGACCAAAAGTCATATCCCCATATATTTAGGTTGAATATCGATATACAGTATATCCCAATATTTTTTCTGCAAAGTGAGAGCTGTGACATGAAATGTTAAGTCAAAGCCAAATACAAGTCGTTTTATTGAAAACTCACTATAAAATGTATACATAAACACTGTATAACAAAGCTCCGAAGGTGCACATTTAAATAGAAAAAAAAATCTGAAATGAAAATAGTTTATAAGATAAAATAGGTTAATCGTTTTGTTATAAAGAGATAACAAAATAAAGTGCTCAGTTCAAGATAAATTTATCATAGACTGTTAAAAAGAATAGACAACTCCTCCTCACTCCTCCCCGTTTACCACAATGACCACGTTCGAGGGGGAAATCATGGCGGATTTACAGACTCCTCCTCCCCAGCTCTGACGAAGCATGTTCCTAATAAGGGCATAAGGGCGGGATCTTCACTGTAGACTCCGCCCTTGCGTGACGTGTAGCTCGCGCAGCTCCAATGCTAACAGTCCGACCTCCGTTAAGTAGGAGATTTAAAAAATTTTTTTTCGAAAACCAGCCTGGTTTCTTTTTTTGTGAGTAACCCAGCGTTATCTCAGGAGGAATATGTAGCCATAGAAAGAGTTAAAAAAAAATTGAAACCAGGCGTTAAAGTTGTTTTTAACGTGTCTAAAGTCCAATGCTTTTCAATGGGGGCCTAGCGATGATATGGAGGTACTACAGCAATGGCGGAGCAATGGCGGCCTCCAGTGTTGCGGTCACAAAGCAGAGCAGCTAGCGGCCATTGAAATGTATTTAAACATCATCTTGAGATTACCCGTTTCTTTTTGTGAACTTTAATAGCTCAAATATCTGAATTATATCGATATATGCGATATGCTCTAATTCCATATTTCATTTAAAAATATATCGATATATCTTAAATATCGATATTTCGCCCAGCTCTAAATTATAGCCATACTCGGAGCTGGTCAGCTGACCTCATTGTTGGGTCACATATTGTTAGTGAACATGCAAATGTATCCAACAGGAGGCTCAGTAAAATCCTTAGTAGCTGACTAAACACTGTGCCTCGTCTCCTCAGGTCGAAGATGCTGCGTCTCCTGCGTCCTGCTGTCCGTCTAAGCCCCTCCCCTCTGTCACTGGCTCCACCCCTCCACGCGCAAACTCCTGCTCTCGTGCAATCCTCTCACGTGCACATGCCCGTGCACGTAGCGGAGCAGTTCCTGGTGGGATTTCAAGAGCTAAGCGGCGCCCCCTGGTGGCTCAGCATCGCAGCAGCGACTTTAACTGTCCGCTCCTCTGTCACCCTGCCACTAGCAGCTTATCAGACGGTGGTCCTGCACCGGGTAAGAACCAGAACTTAGTCTCAGACAGGGCCAACAAAGGGCTAACCCCATCTCTGCCCTGTTCTGTCTCCAGGTGGCGTCGCTGCAGAAGGAGATCTCTGAGCTGTCCCAAAGACTGAGATATGAAGTGTCTGTGAGAGCCAAAGAGCTGGGCTGGAACGAGCGCACCTGCAGGTAACACAAGGTTACACTTTACTGTTGTCCCGAAGGAAAGAAGTTTGCAGCAGGTGTCCACACATGTTACAGTGAAACAACAACAATATGTAAACAAAGATCATACAGTCACAGCCGAATACACCAGTGAAACAACAATATGTAAACAAAGATCATACAGTCAAGCCGAATACACCAGTGAAACAACAATAAAACAAAGATCATACAGTCACAGCCGAATACACCAGTGAAACAACAACAATATGTAAACAAAGATCATACAGTCACAGCCGAATACACCAGTGAAACAACAACAATATGTAAACAAAGATCATACAGTCAAGCCGAATACACCAGTGAAAACAACAATATGTAAACAAAGATCATACAGTCACAGCCGAATACACCAGTGAAACAACAACAATATGTAAACAAAGATCATACAGTCACAGCCGAATACACCAGTGAAACAACAACAATATGTAAACAAAGATCATACAGTCACAGCCGAATACACCAGTGAAACAACAATATGTAAACAAAGATCATACACAAGAATACACAAAAAAAACAAAATAAAACAAAGATCATACGTCACAGCCGAAACACAGTGAAACAACAACAATATGTAAACAAAGATCATACAGTCAAGCCGAATACACCAGTGAAACAACAACAATATGTAAACAAAGATCATACAGTCAACCGAATACATGAAAAAAACAAATGTAAACAAGATCATACAGTCACAGCCGAATACACCAGTGAAACAACAATATGTAAACAAAGATCATACAGTCACAGCCGAATACACCAGTGAAACAACAACAATATGTAAACAAAGATCATACAGTCAAGCCGAATACACCAGTGAAACAACAACAACAATATGTAAACAAAGATCATACAGTCATAGCCGAATACACCAGTGAAACAAAACAATATGTAAACAAAGATCATACAGTCAAGCGAATACACCAGTGAAACAACAACAATATGTAAAAAAGATCATACAGTCAAGCCGAATACACCAGTGAAACAACAACAATATGTAAACAAAGATCATACAGTCACAGCCGAATACACCAGTGAAACAACAATATGTAAACAAAGATCATACAGTCACAGCCGAATACACCAGTGAAACAACAACAATATGTAAACAAAGATCATACAGTCACAGCGAATACACCAGTGAAACAACAACAATATGTAAACAAAGATCATACAGTCACAGCCGAATACACCAGTGAAACAACAACAATATGTAAACAAAGATCATACGTCACAGCCGAATACACCAGTGAAACAACAACAATATGTAAACAAAGATCATACAGTCACAGCCGAATACACCAGTGAAACAACAACAATATGTAAACAAAGATCATACAGTCACAGCCGAATACACCAGTGAAACAACAACAATATGTAAACAAAGATCATACGGTCACAGCCGAATACACCAGTGAAACAACAACAATATGTAAACAAAGATCATACGTCACAGCCGAATACACCAGTGAAACAACAACAATATGTAAACAAAGATCATACAGTCACAGCGAAACACCAGTGAAACAACAACAATAGTAAACAAAAAAACAAAAATACACCAGTGAAACAACAACAATATGTAAACAAAGATCATACGTCACAGCCATAGCAAAAAAGAAAAAAAAAACGAATACACCAGTGAAACAACAATATGTAAACAAAGATCATACGGTCACAGCCGAATACACCAGTGAAACAACAACAATATGTAAACAAAGATCATACGTCACAGCCGAATACACCAGTGAAACAACAACAATATGTAAACAAAGATCATACGGTCACAGCCGAATACACCAGTGAAACAACAACAATATGTAAACAAAGATCATACGGTCACAGCCGAATACACCAGTGAAACAACAACAATATGTAAACAAAGATCATACGGTCACAGCCGAATACACCAGTGAAACAACAACAATATGTAAACAAAGATCATACGGTCACAGCAATACACCAGTGAAACAACAAAAAAAACAAAGATCATACGTCACAGCGAATACACCAGTGAAACAACAACAATATGTAAACAAAGATCATACGAGCCACCAGTGAAAAAAAAAATTAAAAAAACAACGGCAAGAATACACCAGTGAAACAACAACAATATGTAAACAAAGATCATACAGTCACAGTCGAATACACCAGTCCGACTCTAAAGCTGAGAGCCCAGATCAATAATCTCAGATGCTATAGCTTCCCTGCTGAGGAACATTAGAGCATTTATCTTAACAGCCTCCGGAATAAAAGAAGCCTTGGCCTGATAGGTCTCCTGTCCAGGGCATTCTCAGCTGCGTCCAGAGGAGAGTAAGTTCAACTGCTGAAAGAGCAGATGGCCCGGACACTCCATTATCTGTTTTACGTACGACACTTCAGCTGTAAAGGTCATGCGGCTGCGTCTGCTGTACACCCATGATTTTACCTGCTACTTTGAGCAACTTTGTCGGACAATTTCTGTTGGTCACAGAAAGAGCCCCAAACCAAGACACAAAACAAAATGTTAAGACCGACTCGGTAAAATACTGGTAAAAAACAAAACGGCATCGCACACTCATATCCGATGTTAAAAAGTGGATTAATTCAAGATTATGTTTCGGTATAGCCTTCTTCCGATCATTTCTTTTTTTCTTTTTAGAACCATAGTGCATGCACTGTGGCTCTGTGGTTCTAAATGCACTGTGGTTCTCCATCCATCCATCCATTTTCTTCCGCTTTATCCGGGGCCGGGTCGCGGAGGCAGCAGTCTCAGCAGAGATCCCAGACTTCCCGATCCACGCACACCTCCTCCAGCTGTTCTGGGGGGACCCTGAGGCGACACCAGGCCAGCTCGGAGACATAGTCCCACCAGCGTGTCCTGGGCCTTCCACGAGGCCTCCTCCCAATAGGACATGCCTGGAACACCTCCCGAGGGAGGCGACCAGGAGGCATCCGGAACAGATGCCCTAGCCACCTCAGCTGGCTCCTTTCGACGTGAAGGAGTAGCGACTCTACCCCGAGCTCCTCCCGGGTAACTGAGCTCCTCAGCCGATCTCGGAGGGTGCGCCCAGCCACCCTGCGAAGGAAACTCATTTCGGCCGCTTGTATTCGCGATCTTGTCCTTTCGGTCATTACCCAGATCTCATGACCATAGGTGAGGGTGGGAACGTAGATCGATCGGTAAATCGAGAGCTTTGCCCCCTGACTCGGCTCCCTCTTCACCACAACAGTCCGATACAGCCGACCGCATCACTGCTGACGCTGCACCGATCCGTCTATCGATCTCACGCTCCATCCGTCCCTCACTCGTGAACAAGACCCCGAGATACTTGAACTCCTCCACTTGAGGTAAGGACTCCCCACCGACCTGAAGCGGGGAAGCCACCTTTTTCCGGTGGAGAACCATGGCCTCAGATTTGGAAGTGCTGATTCTCATCCCGGCCGCTTCACACTCGGCTGCAAACCGCCCCAGTGCGCGCTGGAGGTCCTGATTTGATGAAGCCAACAGAACAACATCATCTGCAAACAGCAGAGATGAGATCCTGAGGTTCCCAAACCGGACACCCTCCGGCCCCTGGCTGCGCCTAGAAATTCTGTCCATAAAGGTAATGAACAGAACCGGTGACATAGGGCAGCCCTGGCGGAGACCAACACGCACCGGGAACAAGTCTGACTTACTGCCGGCAATGCGAACCAAGCTCCTGCTGCGGTCATACAGGGAACGGACAGCCCTTAGCAGAGGACCCCGGACCCCATACTCCCGGAGCACCCCCCACAGGGCACCACGAGGGACACGGTCGAACGCTTTCTCCAAATTCACAAAGCACATGTGGACTGGTTGGGCGAACTCCCACGAACCCTCGAGCACCCGATGTAGGGTATAGAGCTGGTCCAGTGTGCCACGACCGGGACGAAAACCGCATTGTTCCCCCTGAATCCGAGGTTCGACTATCGGCCGGATCCTCCTCTCCAGCACCCTGGAGTAGACCTTACCGGGGAGGCTGAGAAGTGTGATCCCTATGTAATTGGAGCACACCCTCCGATCCCCCTTCTTAAAGAGAGGGACCACCACCCCGGTCTGCCAATCCAGAGGCACTGTCCCCAACCGCCACGCGATGTTGCAGAGACGTGTCAGCCAAGACAGCCCTACAACATCCAGAGACTTAAGGTACTCGGGACAAATCTCATCCACCCCCGGGGCCTTGCCACCGAGGAGCTTTCTAACCACCTCAGTGACTTCAGCCTGGGTGATGGACGAACCCCCCTCCGAGTCCCCAGCCTCTGCCTCCTCATCGGAAGACGTGACAGTGGGATTGAGGAGATCCTCGAAGTACTCCTTCCACCGCCCGACCACATCCCCAGTCGAGGTCAACAGCTCCCCGCCCGCACTGTAAACAGTGTTGGTGAAGCACTGCTTCCCCCTCCTGAGGCGCCGGATGGTTTGCCAGAATCTCTTCGAGGCCGACCGATAGTCCTCCTCCATGGCTTCTCCGAACTCCTCCCAGACCCGAGTTTTTGCCTCTGTGACTGCACGGGCTGCAGCACGCTTGGCCTGCCGGTACCTCTCAGCTGCCTCCGGAGTCCCACAAGCCAACAAGGCCAGGTGGGACTCCTTCTTCAGCTTGACGGCATCCCTTACTTCCGGGCGCCACCACCGGGTTCGGGGATTGCCGCCGCGACAGGCACCAGAGACCTTACGGCCACAACTGCGAGCAGCCGCATCGACAATGGAGGAGGAGAACATGGTCCACTCGGACTCCATGTCTCCAACCTCCCTCGGAATCTGGGTGAAGCTCTTCCGGAGGTGGGAGTTGAAGACCCTACTGACAGAGGGATCCACCAAACGTTCCCAACAGACCCTCACAACACGTTTGGGCCTGCCAGGTCTGACCGGCTTCCTCCCCCCCTGCCAGCGGATCCAGCTCACCACCAGGTGGTGATCGGTTGACAGCTCAGCCCCTCTCTTCACCCGAGTGTCCGAGACACGCGGCCGGAGATCAGATGACACAACTACAAAGTCGATCATCGACCTCCTGCCTAAGGTGTCCTGGTGCCACGTGCACTTATGGACACCCTTGTGCTCGAACATGGTGTTCGTTATGGACAAACTGTAACTAGCACAGAAGTCCAATAACAGAACACCTGTGGTTCTGTGGTTCTAAATGCACTCTGGTTCTGTGGTTCTAAATGCACTGTGGTTCTGTGGTTCTAAATGCACTGTGGTTCTAAATGCACTGTGGTTCTCTGTTACCACTTTTGGTGGTAACAGAGGAAGGAAGGAGGTGGAGCTGACCAGTGCAGGACACCACGCTCTGAAACAGGGACAAACCCAGGAGGCGCGGCACAATTTCAAAGGATCAGAGGAGACAGCGAGAGAGGGCAGCCAGCCAGGTTTCTTCCGAGTGCTACAGTTTCCCCTACCTCGAAGGTCATGCGGGTCAGGTTGACACACAGTGGCAGCGCGGCTCAGTCGCAGCAGCTCAGGACTAACACCTGAACACTATTTCGTTGTACACTTGTACAATGACAATAAAGCACTTACTTACTTACTTACTTACCGCTCTTCTCTCAAAAAAAAAAGTCATAACATTACAAACACTAAATGAATTCCTGTTTCATATAAAGAAGAGTGTCTGCTGCACCTTTTTGCAGACGGCATCATTGTTGGTTTCAAAGCTCTAGTCCTTGTCAATAATAGTCCCTATAGGTACTTTATTTTCAGAGACAGTTTCACCCATTGTTCTCTGAAGCCCCTCTGTGTGCCTCTGATGGTTATCGGGCTGCAGTCGGCTCCAGTAACCGCTTCATTTGGGTCTATGATCCTCAGCGCTGGTGACATTTTCATGGGTCTTCCACTTGACTTTTATGCTCAATAACCCTCAGGATCTTTTCAGAAATTCAAAATGACCGTCTTAATGCGTCACACCTCAGCAGCGATGGCGCACTGTGAGAGGCCCTGCTTGTATAGCTCAACAACCCGACCATGATCAAATATTATTATTTTTTTTGCCTTTGCATCAGGACGTCATGACGGTGTGAATACCGGACAGAAAATGACAGTGAATAAACATTTTTGCACATATTTGGCCTTTTAAAGGCATGTGGTCCTAAACTTTGATCTGCTGCCAAAACAGACTGTTTCAGTTTAGTGTTTGTTTTCAATCAAAGGTTCACTCCCATTTCTTCTTGTTGCATTTTGAAGTTCTACTTGGAACCAACCATTCAAAATGTGATTTGTTTTTTTGCAATTATTCAACTGGTCTTAAACTTTTGATCAGGACTGTACCTTTTTGTTTTTGAAACACAGGGTGATACAGGACTGTTCGCTAGACTCTTCTCTTTCCTTCTCTCTGTGTTTTTCGGATGTGACATGACTGTGGAGGGGTAGTGGCAGTTGCCTAAGCCTTGTGTGAACACCTCCAGTTCACTGTAAAAACAGTAGAGGGCAGCATATCACTTTCTGAACCAGAAATGTCTCCTGCTCCCTACCCTACCTCCCTCTCTCCTCTATCAACTCTCCCATATCTCTAGCTCTCGTTTTTGCTCCCTCTGTCACTTCTCTCCATCCTCTCTCCACCACTCTGTTTTCTCTTTAACCCTCTCCGCAGCATCTCTTCACACACTCTTTGGGCCAGATCTTGTGCTGGCACACGGAGGGGCACAGGCTCCTGGCAAATTATTTTCCGAGTGGGGGAGTTATGAGCTTTGCGCCTTCGCCACTTGTGAGAGGGCGTCGCAAAAGGAGGTGACTGCTCTGATGGAGCACCACTGACATTCATTTCCTCATTTACATGGCGCTGCCTCGTGTTCTTCCTTAAGCCTTAGGCTCTCACAGGTCAAACAAAAAACTTTATTAACCCATCGTGAGCTAAACAATATTCATGTCTCGAGAGAGAGAAAGAGCTAAAGCCGTCCGCTGATAGTCTTACTTGGCGTGAACACGAAACAAAACAAATGCACATGTTCACCCTCCACTCCCCACAACCCTCTCCAGGCCGCTGAGTCGATCTGGCTGGAGGAAAAAGTGTGTCTCCACCCCAGTACTTCCCACTTAAAGGCGCTAAGTCTGAAATGGCAAGATCACAAAGTGCGCTCCTACTAAGCACAAAATGTTACGTTATAGTCTGCGTTTTGAGACACAGGATTGGGCCCTTTGTCTCCTATCTCCTCATGGATTTCCTTACTCTTTTTCTTTTGCAGGTTCCAGTTCAAGAAGAACATGCGGCGGATCGTGTCAGAACTCTACATCAGAGATAACTGTCACCCGTACAAGGCCTCCATCCTGGTCCTGGTCCAGGTCCCGGTCTGGATCAGTCTGTCCCTGGCTTTTAGGGAGCTCAGCCTGGACTCCAGCGGTGAGAAACAGGACTAACCCTCCCCTAACCAGGAGTGAGCAGATCTTAAGAACATGTCTGAAGAACAGGTCCAGACTAGCCTGGTTTTATCATATCCTCGCGCTCATTTCGTTTCGTACAAGGGTCTGGATCTTCACAATTGAGCTCTGTTATCAGGTGGGAGGGGTGAACTCCTTTGAAACGATTGGATCTGATTTTCGCTAGCGTTTGGTCGTGACGTATGTAATGCACCCGAGTGAGTGCCAAGGAGCTATCATAACTCTATCATAACTCTATCATAGCTCTATCATAGCTCTATCATAACTCTATCATAGCTCTATCATAGCTCTATCATAGCTCTATCATAGCTCTATCATAACTCTATCATAACTCTATCATAACTCTATCATAGCTCTATCATAGCTCTATCATAACTCTATCATAACTCTATCATAGCTCTATCATAGCTCTATCATAGCTCTATCATAACTCTATCATAGCTCTATCATAGCTCTGTCATAACTCTGTCATATCATAACTCTGTCATAACTCTGTCATAGCTCTGTCATAGCTCTGTCATAACTCTATCATACTCTATCATACTCTATCATAACTCTGTCATAGCTCTGTCATAACTCTGTCATAACTCTGTCATAGCTCTGTCATAGCTCTGTCATAACTCTATCATAACTCTATCATAACTCTATCATAACTCTATCATAGCTCTATCATAGCTCTATCATAACTCTATCATAACTCTATCATAGCTCTATCATAGCTCTATCATAACTCTATCATAGCTCTATCATAGCTCTGTCATAACTCTGTCATAACTCTGTCATAACTCTGTCATAGCTCTGTCATAGCTCTGTCATAGCTCTATCATAGCTCTATCATAACTCTATCATAACTCTATCATAACTCTATCATAACTCTAACATAGCTCTATCATAGCTCTATCATAGCTCTGTCATAGCTCTGTCATAGCTCTGTCATAGCTCTATCATAGCTCTATCATAGCTCTTTCATAGCTCTATCATAGCTCTATCATAGCTCTATCATAGCTCTAACATAGCTCTGTCATAGCTCTATCATAGCTCTATCATAGCTCTGTCATAGCTCTGTCATAGCTCTGTCATAGCTCTGTCATAGCTCTATCATAGCTCTATCATAGCTCTAACATAGCTCTATCATAGCTCTATCATAGCTCTAACATAGCTCTATCATAACTCTATCATAGCTCTATCATAGCTCTAACATAGCTCTATCATAGCTCTATCATAGCTCTATCATAACTCTATCATAACTCTATCATAGCTCTATCATAGCTCTATCATAACTCTAACATAGCTCTATCATAGCTCTATCATAGCTCTAACATAGCTCTATCATAACTCTATCATAACTCTTGGGAGCATTCCTTGCACATTCCAAGGCTTTGATTTTGATTTCTGGATATTTGGGAGCCGAGCCAGAACGGATTGAAGAGCTTCCTTTACGTTCGTATCCGCCGCCATTACCGAACTACCACCAGCAAATGCGGCGCAAATGCTTGACGTCACCTACAAGCCCCGCCTCCCCCGCTCGCTGAATGGTAGGATGAAATTCAACCGATGCCTGATCTCCACTGAGATCAGGCTCAAACGTACATGCAGCGAAAATATAATTGACCAGAGTTTACGGATGGCTAAGGCCAGGCTAGGTCTAGACAGGTTTGAAGGACAGGTTTAAACCAGTTTGAATAGGTCTTAAAGGATCTGTATCATGCTATTTTAGCCATTCCAAAGTAAAGTATAGCATATATATGATATATTGTACCTCTATCACTATGGAGTACTCATTTTGAGAGAAATATAAGTATTTTTGGGGGTATTTTCCCTACCGGAAGATAAGACGCTTCGATTCAGTTAACTCCGCCCCTCTCTCTGCTCATCCACATTTGCAGTATTATAAATATAAATATCGCTGCAAAAAGTGAAGTTACTTCACATAATGCAGTTATAAGAGTTGACATGTGCAAAGCAGTTTCATAAATGGCTAACACACATGCTAACACACACGCTAACATGCGTTTTGATTGACTCACCGCTCAGTTTGGACTCCCATGAGATCGCGTTGGTTATAAAAGTTATAAAAGTTAATCCACTTTGATTCTGGCCAAGGTTCACCAAGCATCCATCAGGTTGGTTGATATAGTAGCTAGCTTAATCCCGGAAAGAAATTCCAACTTCTGGCGAGTGCACTCTTCTTTAGGAAGGTTGAATAGTCCTGTTGCTCTCGTAGCCAAACGCGCATCCGTGGCATTATCGGTAAGAAAAAGAACAGGCGGTGTCCAGAGTAGGTTAGAAAGAGCTCAGTCTTCAAAACAACACTTATGCTCGGATCCATGGCTCCTCCAGCCGTGGGTGCGCTGATTAGCGTCGTGGGACAGCACAGACGCTTCGGAGGGTTGCTGTTTTTTTAAAAAAAAATTTTTTTTAAAAATCAGGCCGTAAGGCATTACATTACAGACGTAGAGCACTTCCGTTCCGCTGTGACGACACAACTGAACAGCTCAGTCGTTTACCAGGAGAGGGTGGAGCAGCTGCTCAGAGAGCAGGATTCAGGAGGATTACTTAGAACTGCGTGAATGAAGCCAAAAACGCTCTGGGGTGTTTTTGATAAGGAAATAGCATAACAACATGGCTAAAAACTCCAAAAAGTCGATTTGCATGATATAGGACCTTTAACAGGTCTGAATTAGTTTGAACAGGTCTGAAGAACAAGTCTGAACTAGTCTGACTCAGCCGTAGAAAAGGTTTAAATCATCGACTGGACTGGGTTTTGATAAAGTTGAGGACGTTTCGCTTCTAGTCACAGAAGCTTCTTCTTAGCTCTTTACAGTAGGTCAGAAAAGACACTATTACCCAAACTGGAGCGGTCTAAATAAGACCAAGGCTCCTCCCAGGAGGAGGGAACCAAAATGCCAAACATCCCTAAGTTGTTTACAGTATCACTCAACTAGCATGTCTTTGTTCTGTTCTCCTGCTGAGTCACAGGGCGTAGACGACCCATTAGCAACAATGGCTTAACAAAAACGGGTCGTTCACCTGATCTGCAGTGAAATCAAGTGATCCACTTTGGGTAATAGTGTCTTTTATGACCTAAAGAGCTAACTTCTGTGACTGGAAGAGAAACCAGTCCAGTGGATGATTTAACCTTTTCTACGATGGACACTCCCTGGATTCACAAACATAGTCTGACTCAGGACTAAAATGGCTGTATGTGTCCTCAGAAGTGTACTCTGCACTGGCTGCAGGGGGTGCCCTCTGGTTCAGAGACCTGACAGTCCCAGACTCGACCTGGATCATCCCCGTGTCCCTGGGGCTCACTAACCTCCTGCTGGTGAGGTGGGTACTGCAGCACTCTCTTTAAGTCCAGTATCAAACACCTATGTACAAAATGATGCAACATATCAGGTTAAATACACGCCTTCATGTTCTCCATGTCTGGGTAGGTTTCTTCCGGGCGCTGCGGTTCCCACTAAAAACATGTACAATAGGCCTGGATGAGTGAGAGTGTGTTTGAGATGTACATTTGCCTAAGAATAAGTCTGGCATCAAATGGCAACATTTATGTTATAACTGAACATTGTCCCTCTCAAATTTAAAAGACTAAACTAGTTTTGATTCAATACCAAAAATACTAGGGCCGTTATAGTTTTTTTTTAAAGCCACACCGTGCAACATTTGACCAAATAAATCGAATAAAGTGCAAGTATTCATTGTATTACAGATATTTTTTAGTTTTAAAACACCTTTAAATAATTGAACAAAGAAACGTGTGTGTGAGTGGCTCAACTCTCTTTACTGGGAGCGGGGACGTCTCCTGCTCATCTACATGGAGATGTTGACTAAAAGCAGCCACATGCAGCGGCACGGTAGCACAGCGGTTAGTGCTCGTGCTTCACAGCTAGAAGGTCCCTGGTTCGATTCCCGAACCAGGGATAGTAGGACACGGGGGCAGGTGCTTAAAAAGTCAAATGAAATGAAGGATATAAACTTAAAATTAGTATGCTGTTAAAAAAAAAAAAATCTTCCCAATAGGCGTAAGGCTGGGAAGTAATTTGTCCATTGTCAGTTATATCGTCAAATATATTGTTATCGTGATATTTCTTTTTATATCGTGACCTAGATTTTAGGCCATATCGCCTGCCCTAGTGACTTCTTTAACCACTGCAGCTCCTCCATTAAAAAAGTTTATTTCACTGAGCTCAGAAATTTCATCTCGAGCCACTCGGTCGACTGTTCGGGGCGAGTGTAGGATTCCTCAGTGTAAAACAGCACTCGGCAGCTCAGCCTTCTCGAGCGTGGCCATCAGACAGTGGAATATGTTGCCAACAGAGCTGACCATATGTGTACATTTTAACACTTTTTCACACCAGGCCAAAAAATGGCTTCTTTTAAAACAAACCTGTTCCCATAATGTACTGTAAATTGGTTTCATTTTAATGCTGTTTAGGGGAAATGTATTTTTAACATGTGTAATTTTCTAAGACTTTGTATGTTGACATCAGTCTGCCCAGGGACCTGCAGGTGGAAATTAGCACAAGTGCTACAACCTGGTACAATGCATCTCTCCTTTCTGAGGTTAATGTATATTGTACACTGTCCCTGTTCAAATAAATAAATAAACTAAACTAAACTAAACCAGTGTAGTTGTGTTGCAGCTGGCCTCCCTGCAGCAGAAGCCTGTCTCTGGGCGCTTCCAGAAGGTTCTTCTCCACTCCTTAAGAGCGGTGTCCCTGCTCATGATCCCTGTGTCGGCCTACGTTCCCACGGTGAGTCGTCCTGGGGGTTGGGTTATTCAAAGTACTAACTCTTACAGACATCTTTCAGTTTATGCTCAAATATTTCTACTGCTGACATAGATCAAGTGCAATCAAACAAATATATTGATGATTCTCAAATTCAGACAGTCTCCCTGGGACGGCTGACCCTGGACTGAACTGGGACTAAACCAAGACTAAACCAGAGGGGTAAACTACAAAGCTGGATTAGAGGGTTAGCCTTAAGTACAAATTTGGATCACTTTCTTTCAGGGTAGATCTCCATGGAAACAAAACCTGCTGTAGACCAGGTTTACTTCCATCGTAGATAAGAAGACGGCTCTTTGACCAATCAGAGGAGAGAATCCTCCGCTTTGTCGCCCAAACTTTGTGGTTTACAGAAGGGAGTGAGGAACAGAGAGGGGAATGGTAAATGGACTCCTTATACAGCGCTTTTCTACCTTTATCAGACCCAAAGCGCTTTACAGTAAGGAACCAGTCACTGTCTCATTCATACACCAGTGTACGTAGACACTGGAGGAAAGTAGGGTGAAGTGTCTTGCCCAAGGACACAACGGCAGCGTGCATTTGCGAGAGCTGAGATTCGAACCCATGACCTTCCGATCATGAGACGACCCGCTCTGCCAACTGTGAGGACTGAGGAGTAGCAGCCTGAGCAGCGACGACACAAGTCCTTTATATCAAAGTGCATGGATTTGATAAAGTAGTGACATCGTGCTGTTACTTTTCCTACACATGTGGCTGATACACATTTTAGACGACCACATGAAAAAGACTTATTTCTCATTCACATAATCATACGAGTGTTGCATTTCAGTTGTAATAAGTTTAGTGATAGATTCTGATATTCAGATGAACAGTGTCTCTGCTGGGATTGGCCGCTTGGCGCTGACTCCTCCTGTTCTCACAAACCTCAGAGAAACCCAGGGTTAACTAAACCCACTGATAACTCTGTTTGTAGAAGCTCTGATCCAGGAGCTCCATGTCTGGGTTTGTTGACCCGGGTTAGAGGTTTGCTTTGTGGTACAGCCCTCTGGACTGAAGTGGGCCAAGCGGCCAATCCCAGCAGAGACACAGACACAGTACATCTGAATGTCAGAATCTATCACTAAACTCTTGACAAGTATACAATACAGCGACATGAACAACACAAGTCTGAGCCAAGCAGCTCATAAGGTGCATGTTCACATTTGTAACGATCTTTATTACAACTGACACTTGTACTATCATGTAAACGAGAAATGAGCCTTTTGGAGCATTCCATGCAGTCGACTAAAATCTGTCAGCCACATGTGTAGGAAAAGTTACAGCACGATGTTGTTACTTTATAAAATCCATGCACACTTTGATATGGAGCACTTCTCTCTGGTGCTTCCTCCTCTTCCCTCTCTGCTCCTCCCCCTCCATACACGGTGGAGGATTCTCTTCTCTGATTGGTCAAAGAGCTGTCTTCTTATCTAATCTGGAACTAAACCTGGAAACATGCTAAGGCATGTTTCCATGGAGATCTACCCTGCTACAAAGTGATCCAGGGTTAACGCTAAACTTCCCACTAACCCTATAATCTAGCTTCGTAGTTTACCCTTCTGGACTGAACCAGAGCTAAACCAGGACTGAACTAGGACTAAATCGGTCTAACCAGACGACTAGGACTAAATCGGGTCTAAACCAGGACTGAACTAGGACTAAATCGGGTCTAAACCAGGACTGAAGTTGGCCTAAATTGGGTCTGGGTGGATGGTGGAGGTACTTGTTGAGACTGGCATTGGCACAGCAGCCTGTGTGTGTTGAAATGTTTGTGAATACTTCCACGTGCCTCAGGTTTGGACTTGTCTGAGCCTCTCCCAGATCAGATCGGTCACATGAGGGTCCGACACACCAGGCCTCTGCACCGGCCCTCTGTAGTACTTGGTAGTAACATGTAGTGCTCTGACCTGTGAACCGGCCCTCTGTAGTACTTGGTAGTAACATGTAGTGCTCTGACCTGTGAACCGGCCCTCTGTAGTACTTGGTAGTAACACGTAGTACTCTGACCTGTGGACCGGCCCTCTGTAGTACTTGGTAGTAACCCGTAGTACTCTGTTGTCTCCACAGTGCATGTCCCTGTACTGGCTGTGCTCCAGTGTGGTGGGACTGGGACACAACATGATCCTTCGATCCACCAAAGTGCAGACTTTGCTCCGGGTCCCCACCAAGTCCAGCTCTCCCTACAGAGACCTGTACGCGGCCTTCGTCACCAAGTATCTGCCTCATCCAGGACATAAGGATCGCTCTGGGTTAGCACAGATGCCCTCCCGGACTGGGACACTTGTAGGTTTTTTAAACGCCTTCCTTCCTCTGACTGGACTGAAGCACTTCCCAAAGTGTGGATTATTTAATATTGTGACACATGGGACACGTTGACAGACAATTTAAATAAGAATGTTGTCAAAATAACAAGTACAATAAAATGTGACATTTTGTGCAAAAGCTCTTGTTCTAACCATTTCAGAAGGCTGTTGCTCAACTGTACGACTGGAGGACGAATGAAACATGGAAAATACTGTTAGAAGTAGAGGTCACTGTAGCTATTTAACATCACTCTGGAACACCTCGTAGTTTCGCTTTGCTTTTCGTACAGCAACTAAACAGTTCCTGCACATCGGAGCTGACTGTGTGTTACCTTAGATCAGTCATTCTTAAAGTGTGGACCACTAGTGGTCCGCCATCGCCCCCTAGTGGTCCACGAGCCCCTTTCCCCCCGACCCCTCCACAGCGCACATTGCACTGGGAACTCCCTGGGCTGAATTGGCCAACTCTTATCACTTGATTAAACTTTAAGAGTAACCAGCATAGTGTGACCAGGGCGTCTTTCCTTTTTGAGGGACAGAGCTGAAAGTGTTATGGATGCACATGGATGAGCACAGAGGGCACTTCTCTGAACCGTGCGTAATCTTTCTTCATCCCGTTTGTCAATATGTAGCTATTGTAAAACGCGCAGGATTTCACACATGGCTGGGGGCATTAGCGCACCTGATGCGCGGGTTGTGGGTTCCCCGCGGTCTCCACAGCCATGCTCGCGGATCGGGTCATAAATTCTCCTTTGATGGCGGGTCTGGTTGTGGCGGGTCGAACAGTCTCGGCCTGCTGCTGCGCGCCGCTGCTCACCGCCGCCATACGCGCGTCCACTGTATTCAGCCACGACTCATTCTACCATCTTTACAGCAGGTGTTTGACGTCAATATGCGGCGGATTTTCATAGAATAAGCAGCGTTTTGTTGCTTGTGATCCAGAGAACGCTTTTGTGGAACCAAATGTCTTCTATTTTCCACGGCATGTGCGTCTGTGCACGAGTTTGCATTACCTAACATCCAAAGCTTACAGAGTCTGCCCTCAAAGTGCTCATGCCCTTCCCAATACCTGTTAAGTTAGGTTTTCCAGTGTGAGACTGAAATTCTCCTCCTTAGAGCCAGACATTCAGAAACTGATGTGTGATAAGCAGCACCACTCGTCTCAACATTCACGTTGAGTTTTTGATGGAAATCTCGAAATGTAAAATCCACAGATCTATTAGTTTTGTAATGTATAGTTTTTGTTTCAGGTGTAAAATCCCAGTAGTTTCAGTAATATTGGACATTAAGGGGAAATTTTCCCCCCAGCATTTTTTCAGCATTTTATGGTTACCAGTTACAACCATAGACTTCCTATACCCACAACCTCAGTTTTAAACTATTGGCTCTTTAGAATAACATTAAGTGGTTGTTACAGCAGTTTTTTTTTTAAACATGTTTGTTCATATTACGTTGCAGCTCATTTCTCATTTACTTTTTCAAATGAAATGAGATTCATATAAGAATTTCTGATCATATAATTGCATTTGTGTTTGAATAATTAGTTTTGACTTGAAACAGTTGCTTTTTAAACATACATTTAGCTTATCCTTCATATTTAGTTGTTTTTTGGGGGGCGTGTTGGAGTGGGATTCTGTTCGCTGGTCCTCAGAAAAAAATTGGAAGATAAAGTGGTCCTTGGGCTGAAAAAGTTTGAGAAACACTGCCTTAGATACATCCATGAAGAACAGAGAGAGGAGAGAACGAGCACCACAAAGGTAAGTCACGGACACGGCGCGTGTCGATGCACATGTGCTGCTGAATATTGCCCAATTCACAGTGAACGGTTTGCCCTCTGCGTTTCACACACTAAACACTAACACTAAATACTAACACTAAACACTAAACACTAACACTAAACACTAACACTAAACACTAACACTAAACACTAAACACTAACACTAAAACACTAACACTAAACACTAACACTAAACACTAACACTAAACACTAACACTAAACACTAACACTAAACACTAACACTAAACACTAACACTAAACACTAACACTAAACACTAACACTAAACACTAACACTAAACACTAACACTAAACACTAACACTAAACACTAACACTAAACACTAACACTAAACACTAACACTAAACACTAACACTAAACACTAAACACTAAAACACTAACACTAAACACTAACACTAAACACTAACACTAAACACTAACACTAAACACTAAACACTAAACACTAACACTAAACCACTAAAACTAAACACTAACACTAAACACTAACACTAAACACTAACACTAACACTAAAAAACACTAACACTAAACACTAACACTAAACACTAACACTAAACACTAACACTAAACACTAACACTAAACTAACACTAACACTAACACTAAAACACAACATAACACTAAATAACACTAAACAAACAAAAACAAAAAAACTAACACTAAACACTAAACACTAAACACTAAACAACATAAACACTAACACTAAACACTAACACAACACTAACACTAAACTAACACTAAACACTAACACTAAACACTAACACTAAACACTAACACTAACACTAACACTAAAACTAAACACTAACACTAAACACTAAAATTGAGACAATGCAAATAAGAAGGGCTCATTTGCATTAGTGAAATCTGAGCCTTAATATTGATGACCAGGTGATGCTCGTCCTCCTTTCAGACTTTACTGCATAATTTTGAACCATTTCTGATGCCAAATTCGCCATGATTCTGAAATCATTTTTAATTAGCTCCGTTTATCCTGCAATCGCCGGTTATTTCCCAACATAAATTGTAGGTATATATCTTATTCAACCCCTAAAAATGCAAATAATGAGAGGTTAATTAATGACGGATTAAAATAGCTCATGACGGATTTACGACCCTGTCCGTCAAATGAAGGAGAGAAATGAACCCTAGCAAAACCACTGATAGAAGGGACTAATCCTGTAGTATAGACCTTTACAAAGATGTTGGGACATGCGTGTGAGCAGTTCATAATCTCTATGATCACAGAGACTATTTTACGTTAAATTGTTCAACCATGTTCTAATATCATTACTCTTGGTATACAGACCTAGAGTGGACGTTTGTTTCATTCATGCATGTCTGAGTTATCCTGTCTCCTCCACTTGATGATGTCATGAGGTGGTGTTCTTCTGTGTTTTTGAAAAGTCTCTGTTGTGTCCCCATGAATGACATAAACCCCTTGGAACAAAGGCTCATCCTCTGTTTATATTTGTATTTAATATGCCTTATAATAATTGTACGCGCTAAACTTAATTGTGAAATCAGGTTCAAATTTAGACAATTAAACTATATATTTTTTGCTTCAGAGTACCTATAAGAGACTGTTGAAGTACCGGCTCGATACGGAGTATCTTAACGATATGCATCCATCCTCAGCATTTCGTTTTTATAACTTAAAGGTGCATTATGTTATGTGAACATTTGCACATTTTGTCATGTTTACAACCATAAAGATTTTGTCATGTTTACAACCATAAAGATAAAGATTTTATTTAGATCTTTCTTTCTTTCTTTCTTTCTTTCTTTCTTTCTTTCGCAATTTTCACCAGTGAACATCGAGGAAAAGTCACCAATTTTGGCCCAAAATTCAAACCCGATCCGACACAACTTTTGACTATTTCAAAATAGTGGCGCAATAGCGCCACCTCACTTTTTTTTTAACATTGCGAGATAGGACTTGGCCAAAAATGAAGTTTGTCGTAGAATCATAAAAATCGGTACAGACGTGCATCATGACAAGTTGAGCAAAAAATATTATTACGGCAACACCGTCCGCCATATTGGGTGTCGGCCATTTTGGATGAAAGCCCGCGAAGCGGGAATCCGCCTTTATTTTTCACTTTGTACAAAATCTATCTCCTCCTAGAGCGTTTATCGGAACGAGCTAATTTGGGTGGAAAATAATCTTGAGAAGTAGAACTTTAAAGTTATCCAAATTACTTTTCTAAGTTTTACAGCTTTTATACGGCGAAGCCGCAAACTGTACGAAGTATTTTGAGATTTTTCACAAACAAAAAATGGCTCCCATTCGCACATATGAAGCCCGATTTCGCTCATTTTGTTATCAGTTGTTAAAGTCTCAGTCCTAAACACTTTCATTTGGCAAAATTCTAATTGGGCGCGATAGCGCTCCCTATAGGAATTATATGGAGAGTACAAATTTTAGTTTTACGAAAATTAAAATAATTTGGCACAAAATTCTATTTGGTCGTTCCGATCAGAAAAGTCAATCACACCCATGCCATATTTTTCACGGTGTTGCCGTAGCGATGACCAGAACGTCCCATTTTATTCTGATGGAAAAATGTTAAACTCCATAATTCAGCGAGAAGTGAGGAACCAAAGGTTATCCAACGTACTTGGATAACCTTTGTGGATGATCTGCGGCGCAGCCGCAGCCCTAAGTAAATGTAAAAATATGCTTCAGTTTGCAGATATAGTGTGATACAAATTCATACTAATTTTTCTCTGTATAATGTCAAAATTGAGCGCGGAGTGCGCGTTAGCGCATTCCAAAAATCCTAAAACTAAGACCCTTGGGAAAAAAGTTAAAAACAAACATAAAGGCAGTAGCAATACCATAATTTTAGATTGAGGGAGACAAAAGGGCACGAAGCGCCCCCTTGCTTTAGGCAGGGCGGTCGGCGAGGGCCGATAATCGCCGCTTGCGGCTATATTTACAGCTGTTCTGTGAGGGCCTCAGAGCTATGGTCAGAGTGTATTGGTCACTAAACAACATCATGAAGGCCAAGGAGCTCACCAGAGAGGTCAGGGATAAAGCTGTGGAGAAGTTTAAAGCAGTGTTAAGTCATACAAAGATTTCCCAAGATTTGAACATCTCACGGAGCACTGTTCAATCCATCATTCAGAAATGGAAAGAGTATAGCACCACTGCGAACTTACCAAGACACGGCCGTCCACCTAAACTAACAGACCGAACAAGGAGAGCACTGGTCAGAAATGTAACCAAGTGCCCCAAGATAACTCTGGAGGAGCTGCGACGTACTGCCGCTGAGCTGGGGGAATCTGTACATGGGACAACTATAAGTCGTACTCTACACAAATCTGGCCTTCATGGACGAGTGGCAAGAAGAAAGCCATTATTGAAAGGAGGCCATAAGAAATCCTGTTTGAAGTTTGCTAGAAGTCATATGGAGGACACAGCTACCATGTGGAAGAAGGTGCTTTGGTCAGATGAGACAAAAATTGAACTTTTTGACCTAAATCCTATTGAAAATCTGTGGAAAGACCTGAAAACTGCTGTTCACAAACGCTCTCCTTCTAATTTGACAGAGCTTGAGTTGTTTTGTAAAGAGGAATGGGCTAAAATGTCAGTCTCTACATGTGCAAACCTTGTAGTCATACCCCAGAAGACTTGCTGCTGTTATTGCAGAAAAAGGGGGTGCCACAAAGTATTAAGTCATGCTGTATGAATACTTATGCACGCCCCACTTTTCACTTTTCTATTTTTTGTAAAATAACAGAATCATGTATCATTTTGCTTTCACTTCACAGTTGTCTGTTACTTGTGTGTGAACTTTCAGTAAAAAATTCAAAATAAAATCTTTACGTTTATGGTTGTAAACCAGACAAAATGTGCAAAAGTTCAAGGTGTATTAGTACTTTCAAGAGGCACTGTATCGGAGCGTATTTCACGTTTTAGTGACAGCAGCTGTATGAGTGGTTTGGCTTAGCACGTTTTAATATTTTCCACTAAGATTTTTTATTGAAATACAGTTGTGCCAATAAGTTTACACACCCTGGTGGACTTTATTTTTATTTATTTTTATTTGTTTGTGGCCATTTCTCAAAAAAAACACAAACACTTTTTGTCACTCATGGTCAGTGATGTTGTGAAGCCATTTATTGTGAAAAAAAATCACCATAACAAAATAAAATACTAAAATTCCTAATACCGTGTATTGCCCCCTTTAACATCAATGACAGCTTAGTCTTTTGTGGTGGTTGTGGATGAGGTTTTTTATTTTTTCGGATGGTAAAGCGGCCCATTCTTCTTGGCAAAAAGGCTCCAGTTCCTGTATATTCCTGGGCTGTCTTGCTTGAACTGCACGTTTGAGCTCTCCCCACAGTGGTTCAATGATATTGAGGTCAGGAGACTGAGATGGCACTAACGGGACTTACACTTTATTCTGCTGGAGCCACTGGAATCAGCGAACCAGCTCCATATTTCACAGTAGGTATGGGGCACTTTTCATCCTAGGCCTTGTTGACAAAAAGGCCTGCACACAGTATTAGGAACTGGGGTGTGTAAACTTTTCAACAGGGTGATTTGAAATGAGTTCACACTTTTTTTTTTTTTCACAATAAATGGCTTCACAACATCACTGACCATGAGTTAAAAAAAAGAAAAAGTTTTTTGTGCTTTCATTCAAATTCTCTGAGAAATGGCCACAAAAATCCTCTAGGGTGTGTAAACTTATTGGCACAACTGTATGTCACATTCGAAGCAGCCGGGAGGTAAAACGAATTAGAATTATGAATATATTTTTCTACTAAATAAAGACACAGAGACATGGAGAGGAGCAAAGAGGTTCATAAATACTTCAAAACGGACAATGCTACCTAGGAATCTGCATTAGCTTCATAATAATAATAATAATGCATTAGTCTTATATAGCGCTTTTCCAGATGCTCAAAGTCGCTTTACAATTTGGTGCATTATTCGTTCACTCCATACTCTGTGATGATAAGCGAGGCAACCAGTCTGCGCACATCAGCCACCACCACCAACCACTCACTCACTCACTACATTCACTAGGCTTCCTGGTGTTACTGAACGGTCTCCCATCCAAGTACTAACCAGGCCCTTCCCTGCTTAGCTTCCAAGGTCTAGGTCAAGGTTCATGCTATATATGCTAATGTTAGCGAGATGATGCTAACGAGTGCCGTTGTTCACTTCTACTGAACAATCTGCTGATTTAGACTTGACTTTATTTGTGTGTGATGAATATGTTTATAGTCCGCCAGCAAACGGTTCAAATTGTGAAAAATGTTGACTCTCATGGAGGTTTCCTTCCCCCTTGGCTAGGCCACGACCCCTTGTATGGCATGTCGCCGTCTCCATTGCGTGTCCATATGCCTTTCACACGGAGAGCATAAATGAGCGCCCTCCACTGGCACGATAGTAAAAACAAGACAAGCCCCCATTCGTAGCAAACGGCATGCTAAGAAATAGATGGCTCCGGGAATAGACACAGTTTGAGTGCAGAAAAGGCAGGTATCTTTAGATTCAGGTTTTGATGCGGGACAGCATTACAGGCAGTTACTTAGTTGTTTCAGCTCAAATAAATGATTTATTTTTTTCCCCTCTATTTTCTATAGTCCCCATTTTCCCCACATTTCATGACATTGGAGATGAACCTGATATTGTAAAATTTGCAGAGCTTCCACACATTGTCGTTCTGTTTTCTGGTTTTTAGTATAGGTATCGGAAAGAGTATCGGTATCGAAAACCAAGTACCGTTAAAGTATCGGTATCGAAAAAAATCTAAGTGTACCCAGCCCTACCCATGGAGAAGTATAGAAGAACAACCAAAGCAAACCGTTTTGTGGTAACGACGTTATAAAAGAGCAAAGGCTACGGCGTTCACCAGTAAAGGACCTTTAAATGTATCTTTAATTCTCAAAGCAAATGCAGTGGGATTAGTTCCAAGTTCAGGCCTGTTCTCCGGCGCACGCTGGAGTGTGTTTTTTCTTCTTGTCTCCTGATCGCCAGAGGGAGGGGCCTCGGCTGCATTCCTCTGAATCCCAGCTCCTCCGAAAGCACGAGTTCAAAGCCTGGACTCGACCTTGACCAGAGCAGACCAGTACCAGCCCGGAGACTGAGGCCGATCCAGCCGAGCTCCCTCTTTACATCGCACATCCGCAAGTATATACCAATATTCTTTTCATGAACATTCTGAGATAAACGAGGATTTAGTGATTTTGAGTCCGTTTGGATTCATTTGTGTCGTCTCATTGGAAGAAAATGGGAGGAATTGATTTTGACACTTTATTTTACTACTTGGACACAAAAAGGATGTCAATTTAACAGAAAGAAAAAGCCATTTTGTCTTATTCACAGCGATTGTTTTAAGTTGAACTACAAAGCAGGATGTTTGGATTGTGTTGAGCAAGTAACGACAATAAAAAAAAAGGCAATAAATTAGATTCCTGCTGGCATTAAATCTACATTTATTGGAGAGTTATGACGTTGCTCAATATTTTTTACTGTTTAAGTAAAGTGGTTCCCAAAGTGGGGAACATGATTAAAACCTGAAAAACAACATTTTGTTGTGTGACAGAGCTGTCTTTAACCTCTTGCACTTAACCGCGTGCATTTTCCCCAGCTCGGCTTGACCCAAATCTAAAAGCTGAAGCCTACATTTGAAAGCTTAAAGGCCTACAAAACTGATATCAACACATCTTTTTCCTTGCGTTGTTGCTGTCGCATTTTTGACACTATTTTTTTGTTACTTTTTAGTAGTTTGTCTCTTTTTTGTTTCTCTTGGATTGCTTCTTTGTTGTGGCTTTTTCATTGCATTTTTGTCACTTTTCTGTTGCGATTTTGTCACATTTATTTGCCACTTTTTCATCTCCTTTTTTTAATTTTTTTTATGCGTTTTCATCCTGGTTTTCTTTTCGCTTTTTGGTCACTATTTTGACACTTTTTTTTTCCAGAAGCTTTTAGATTTGGGTAAAACCAAACCGGAGAAAAAGTGCTCGGTTCAGGCGGGGGTTAAGAGGTTAAGGTTCCAGGCCCAAATAAATAAATTTGGGCTCAAAAGTTTCCCCGTTTTATCCAATTCTCTTTCCTGTGTTTGATGAAATGTTTGTCTACGTTTGTGGCATTCAGATATGTATGTGGGCATTAAAAAGCATTAAGTTTGACGTGCTGCTGCCTGTATAAACCCTGGGACAGCTTCACTTGAGTTGGGAGGGTTGTCCTCTTTGACGAGGAATGAGATCAGCCCAAGGGAAACTCTGCTTCAACTCAAAGCCAAGGTAGAAGTCCCAGAGAGGACTCACAGTATAACAGTGCTCTCACTCAAACCCTCGGTGCAAACTGTATGCTGTATCTTACACAGAAGAATCAGAATTAAAATACTGTAGTAGAACAGGTTCACAAACTAGGTTTCTTTTTTTTCCCCGGTTCAATTGTGCAACATGAAACATAAAACATAACGCATAACACATAACTTGGATAAATAATAAACTATAAAAACTTTAAAACTATAGACCAGGGGTGCCCCGCCATAAAGTGACCTGCTTTTGCGCTGTATGGTTAATATTAACTCTCTCCCATTCATTCTCAATGGTAAATATGGAGGCAGTACACTTTCTGGCCACCAGTGTCAAATTGGGGGCGCTGTTTCACTCCTTTCGGAAAGTTAAAGGAAACACTGTTGTTGTGTCTTGGTGTTTATCACAGAGCGTTGTAGCATCAACTTTCCCAGTTTTCCAACTTTTATTGCAAAGTTTGTTGACATCAACATAGGTCATGTTAAAAATTGATTTATAAAATAATTGATGCTGAACTGACACTTTCAAAACGATCTAATATGGCATTTTCTTTGAGTTAACAAATGAATGAGGTAAAGTCACTGCACGTACTATAGATACAGGTGTTGTTTTTTACATTTTACATATTGCTACAATTGTTGATTTTGTTCTACTAAAACTAGGCTTTTGCCATAGTTAACATTTGTTTTAATATAGCATGTTATAATCAAATGCATGTACCGAAAAATAAAATAAAGTAACTATTATTATTTGCAGTTATATGTGTTTCATGCTTGACATCGCCGTGTTTGGCCCGCGACCCACAGTCACTTTTTAATTTTGGCCCTCGGAGACAGAACGTTTGGGCGCCCCTGCCATAGACTATAAGACCATACATAAGAAGATTCAATTCAAACTATGATAAAGACAACAACAATTTGACACAGAACAACTGTGTGAGTGTTTGCTTTAAGTGTTAGCAGCAGATGAGTGTGGACAGACCACACAGTGCAATAGAGCAGTGCAGATGGCTGGGACACTAACAGGTTATTACATTCATGAGTCTGATGGCCGAGGGTGGGAGGTATGGGTCTGGATCAGGGGGTCAACTCCTTTTGGGTCGAGGGCTGAAATTTAGCTCCCACGGGCCACATATAATGTAAACAGGAAAATGTTTCCAATAAATGAATAATAATAATGAGCTGTGATTTGGCCCCAACTTGACTGTAGCCTAATCAATAACAACGGCTTACACTTGTATTGCACTTTACAAGCCTGTGTCACAAGTTTCTCAAAGTGCTGGTTGTGGTAAGCTGTTAATGAAGCCACAGCCGCCCTGGGGCAGACTGGCCATTTACCACATGGCTATAATGTGTTGTTTATATTCTGATCTCTTTTTATGTCAGTGCCCTCTGCTGGACACGTGCGAAAATCGTTCCTTTAAAAAAAAAAAAAAAAAAGCTGCCCCCTAGTGGCTAGAATGAGCATTCTGGTTATTCTTTAAGAATTCATAACTCCACACAGGAATGGGCAAGAGACTAACTTTTCTTTTTTTACATACTGTAGAATTTATGCTCTACTGGGCAGGGGCTGGATTAAATCCTCTCGCGGGCCGGATCCGAAACTGACAAAGGGTTTATTTACAAAGAACTACCAGGATGACTGAGAGTTCCCACTGTTTTAATTTACACTTTAGTGACTGTTGTTACTGATACTGCTGTGACTGATTCTGCTATGTGAATCAGTCTACTACTGTGACTACTACTGTGAATAGCATTACTGCGACTACACTGACTACTGCGAGTACTTTAACCCTGAGGGCCCGCTCTTGTGTTTCTAAAGTGTAACCTTTTCCTCCAGGAGGGGCACAATGTGAGATCCTCCAGACCTGGTGCTTTGAGTGGGCTGGACTGCGGTGTTGGGGGAGTGGTGCTTTGGTTTTCACGTTTCGGCCGAGTGCAGACCTTAGACATAAGATCAGGCCCTGAGAGTTGCAGGATATATATCAGTGGGTCCCAAAGGGGAGGCTCGGGACCCTGTGGTGGTCACGGGACACTGAAGTCGGGGTCGTAAGATGATTGCGATGATGAGATTATTTTAGTGAACTGAAGTATCAAAACACAGTCTCCAAACTAACAGCATTAAACCAGATTTTAAATGATTAAATTAGTGTAAATGCTAATTAAATTTTATAGAAGGGGGTCCTAAGTGGTTGGTTTACTGATTTTGGGGGTCGCGGCCTAAAAAGTTGATCTCTATTGTGGTCTGCCCTAGGCCTGAAGACCCCCTGTCCAAACATGTGGGCTGTGCGAGGACTACTCCTGGTCCTGGTGCTGGTCCTGGCCCAGTCGGACCCACAGACGGAGACCCCCACAGAGGCACTCCTGGCGGAGGAGGGACAGCCCTGCGTCCGGGGGGCGGGGCCTCGCTGTGGGCCGGGGCTCGAGTGTTTCCGCGCCAACAAGAAGAGCAAAACCGGAGTGTGCATGTGTAAAAGCACACACGAGGTGAGTGTGTTTCAGCTCCGTGTGTGTGCTGTCAGTGTGATTGTGTTACGTATATCCGAGCAGGGGTCTGCAACCTTTTACACCCCACTTTTACACAACAAGGACGTCAGAGAGCTGCTTTTGCTTCAAAAATGTGACTTTACCCAGAAGAATTAGAATGAGCCGTTTGAGTCACTCATTTCCATTATGTTTGTTACGTGATGATGTCATCGCTCTACACCTGAGCCCAACGGAGCTTTAGCCTTATTCACTATAATGGGATTCAGCTGATTTGAACCTGCTGTAGAGCCGACTACAGGCTCTTTTTAAACATCTGAGCTCAGAAATATCACATTTTTCTTTAGTAAGGCTTTTCTAACATTAATTATCAAAAAAAGGTGTAAAACAGTTTTTGGGCTTTTATCTGTTATTTCAGCAGGAGATTCAGATAAAGTTTTTTTGCTGTTTGTTTATCTATGGAACTGTCAACAGTTTGGACGCGAAAGGAGCTTATTATTGTGTGTGATGTCACACTTAAAGGGACTATACGGAGTTTAAAAATGTCAAAATTAAGTATTTTCCTCCCCCTACATGTTCCAGCCATGTCCTAATGTGTAGAAGAGCCCAGACCTGTTCACCATAACTGCCTCTGAAATCCTGCACTGTCACTCAGAAAGTTAATTCGGATCCGAATTGCTGTCATGCACGAGCTTAATATAGAGACTGCAGTTACGCGTAAGACCTGAGATGGCAGTAGTGAGTATAAAATTGACCATTGCTGACTTGCATCTAGTCCCTTTAACAAACCTATACTTCCTGTCAGTGTCCAATAAGGAAGTGAAACTATACACATCACAAAAAAGGTGATGGTTGGGTGCAAAATCTTGAATATAATTGTGCTAACCACGTATTGGCAAAAATGGTGTCTAATGTGTCATATTATTAGGTTTAGTCCTAATACTTTACATTATTGACCCAACTGTTCACAGATTGTGTTCAGAACAAACAGAAAATGCATGTAAACTCAGAGTTATCAAGCGTATCGAGATGTAGAGATGCTCCCTGGGTTGGAGCCATAGACTGTAAAATAAAGAATGGCCTGATGGAGCAAGGCTTCCCCCACGGCGTTCAGCGCAGGCTGAAGCTGAAGCTCGTTCATGCTGCAATTTGACTGTGTTTTTAGAGCCAGAATGGATCCTATTCTAAAGTTTAGAATAGGGCGAATATTAAAATAAACACAGTAAAAGGATCAAATCGGGATGTTGAGACAAACACATGGAGGTATGGATGACAACCCAGTGGTCAATACTGACTTAAAGAAGGGAAAAAGTTTCAATGGAGTTCATTGGAACCAGGAACTTCCAGAGCCAGCGCCATTTCCTTATGTTTCAGTAAGAAGTCGAAGTCGAAGTTCATAATTTTTCTATGGTTGGAGCCTCCAAACCGTCATATTGTAAGTAACCATGTTTGATATTGCGACGCTCGCTGGTGGTTTGAGTGATGCTGCTACGGCAACGGCGACACGTCATACAAGGGGGCGTGGCCTAGCCGAAGGGGAAGAAAAAACGTGCATGGGAATCTGAATTGTTTCCTCTTTTTAGCCGTTTTCTGGCGAACTATAAACATATCTATCAATCACCAATAAAGTCAAGTCAAAATCAGATCTGATTTTTTTTTTACAGCAAATTGTTCAGCAGAAGCAAAAAACGGCGCCCGCAGCTAAAGTTAGCATATGTAGCATGAAGCTAACGTTAGATTCCTGGTTAGCATGGTCTGTTTTTGAAGTGTTTATGGGCTGTTGAACCACTTTGCTCCTTTCCATGTCTCTGTGTCTTTATTTAGTAGAAAATATATTCCTAATTCAGAGTTTGTTAAAGTAATGGTGGCGTTTTTTCTCTTCTTTGTTTTCCCCTGTGGCTGCTTCGAACATGACCATATATGGATCATTCCAAAGACGTCATCTTGTCTGTATCTATCCGGCGACTCACCTCCTCTTCCGCTCCCTCCGGCGGCTCACACTGCAGCATACCAGACCCTCTCACTGACATTTGGATCCGGATCTGGCTAGCTTCCCGTCAGCCCAGTTCCCATCCGTGGATTATTTTAGGGTCTCCCATGGGACTTTACAGAAAACAGAAAGTGAGTCGCATCATTAAGTCTGTGGCTTAATGATTTTTAGGTCTTTATGAATACAGTCAGTGCACTTTTTCCTCATTTTCTCTTTCTAACATCTGGTTTATTGATCACTTCACTATCGATGCTTAATGAAATATGGGCATTTCAAACATCCAAAAAAAACACCTCTCCATTGAGTAATGTTTTCCTCATTTCCTCTCGGCACATTATGTTTGTGATTCAGTTTTTACATATTGGCTCTTCACCTTATTCCTCTTTTTTGCCACGGATCAGCACTTCCTTTGTCATGACCAAGGAAATCGCTTCTCTTTGGTCCTCATGGCGGGGAGCTGACATTTCTGCAATACTCCAAAAGACACTTGGTAAACAGGATTCCAATGGTGACCTCTCACCTCCCCTAGCACTGCTTAGTGAGTTTTTTCCCTAAAATCGTTCTGACCCATGTGACAATGCTGGGGTGGGCGTCGTATTTGTGAACGTTTTTTTTGTGCATCAGCAATAAAAAGTGGAAGCCTAAGTCTATGATTGACAGGTGGAGCTCTGTGGAGGGTGGGGCTTCCCGCCCGTTTAAGGAACAGGCTTTCGTAGGAGGAGATCGAGCAGCCATGTTAATTTCACAGACCACACGGGATCATTACTATGAATAGGGCTGAATCTCTTGTATGTTACATTTATAGTCATGACACTTCCAGTATGGGAAATGTTTGCCGCTAAAATATGATGCACAGTAGATTGATTTGCTGATTCGCTTTTTCCTTGTGTTTCATGCTTGTTGCTGAGCTGGAGAAAATGTGCTCGGTTAAAGTGGGGGTTAAGAAATGAACTAGGAAAAAGTCAAATAAAGTCAAGTCTTTGGTATAAATTGCCTCTGTAAACAATTTTATCAACAACGGAGCTACGTGCCTTAATGTACTGGTGCTGGCCGTCTCCAGCTGGCGTTGTTTGGCATTTTGTGTTAAACTGCTAAGGCTAACCGCTCATTTTGCACTATTCAGTTCAGCCGCCTCCTCGAACAGCTGGTTGTTTGTTTGCATCCGAGCGAAGAACCGGAAGTGCTTCTGGTATGAGACTTTCCAGCCCTATTGTAAGCGAGCGTCACGTGACTCCCCAGAGGATCCTTAGGAGGCACTGGAGGAAACTTCCTGTTCATCGCAGTGTTTTGTCTTCCAATCATAATTGCGCAAAGATTTTGAATGAGCCACTCAAAGAATAATTGGGCTGTCTTTAGTATAAATACTTTTTAGTTGTTTAATTTTTGCTGTGTTGTTTTTTTGATAGTTACCGTCTGTGTCCATTCTTTGGAATCACCTATACGTTTGTTAAGTGGTGACGTCACAGCACTACTTCCGGGTCCGCAGAGACTACAAAAAAAACTCTTTAATACCACAATCAAAATTCCTGAAATTCAACAGAGAGTTACTTATCAGGCCCATTAGCCAAAAATGCTGTACCTACTGCTATAAAAGTAATATTTACCAAAATCGCTACATCCGGGTTAGCGGAGAAAAATGCTAACGGCGCAGCAGCTACGCTAAACCTGGAAGTAGCGACTTTAGTAAATATTACTTTTTTAGCAGTAGCTTCAGTAACTCTCTGTTGAGTTTCAGAAATATTTATGGTTGTTTTTAAGAGTTTATGGAGTTTTTTTCTCGCATATTTGCCCGTCTGCTAGGACCCAGAAGCGGAAGTCGTGACATCACACAACAAATGTATACGTTTATTAAGTGTGACGTCACAACTTCCGGGTCCTGGCAAACGGGCAAAATATGCGAGAAAAAAAACAACATAAAAATCTCGTAAAAACAACCATCAATATTTCTGAAACTCAACAGAGTTACTGAAGCTACTTATTTCTCAGACTCATTAGCCAAAAATGCCGCACCTACTGCTAAAAATGTAATATTTACTAAAGTCGCTACTTCCGGGGTTAGCGTAGCTGCTGCGCTGTTAGCATTTTTATCCGCTATCCCGGATGTAGTGATTTTGGTAAATATTACTTTTATGGCAGTAGGTACAGCATTTTTGGCTAATGGGCCTGATAAATAAGTATGTTCAGTAACGCTCTGTTGAATTTCAGGAATTTTGATTGTGGTATTAAAGAGTTTTTTGTAGTTTCTCGGACATCTGCGGACCCGGAAGTAGAGCTGTGACGTCACACTTAACAAACGTATAGAGTTCGGGAAATTCCACAGTTACCATGGAGATGCGCCATCTTTGCAGCTGTTAGCATACATTTCCATTGACTAACATTAGCTAAAAACAGTATAAAAAGTGGAGAAAAAAGCCGTGGAACAACTCCGTTAGCTGCTGAGTTACTGCTGGTAAATGCATCTAACACACGTGAACATTAACTCCAGAAATTTTACTTTTAAAATCTCCATTAGTTTACAATTGCTGCTAATCCCATAATGCTTAGCGATATGACATCACATTCCCGAACTCTATATATTATATTACGTGGCATGGTAGCACAGCAGTTAGCGCTCGTGCTTCATACCAAGAAGGTTCTCCCGTGTCTGCGTAGGTTTCCTCTGGGTGCTCCGGTTTTGCCTCCCACTAAAAACATGTACAATAAGTGAATCCTCCAGCCAGGTGATTCAGACCATCAGCCTGGCTCCAATGAACCTTCTCCCATTTCTCCTCCATAACTTTAACAAACGCTGATTTCGGAAAAACATTTTTTTACAATCTGTAATGACCTGGTTTTGGCTTGACTTTATGAATGTGTGATAAATCTGTTTATAGTCTGCCAGAAAATGGCTAAAATGTGGACAATTGTGATTGAGAGGACAGACGGAAAAGTACAAATTCCACAGAGAGGGCACTCTTGTAAAAGGGATTTTTGATCTCGATTAGTTTTTTTTTCCTGGTTAAATAAAGGTTTGAATGAATGAACAGGCCCCACACACGGTCCTGGAGTAGATGTTTCATATGTTAGGAGTCAAAGTGGTTTGCAGTGAGGAGATCCTGTTTAAAGGAGTAAAGCTGCGGTTTATCTTCATCACAAACAGTTTACATTCTTCACATGATGTTCCCAAAACACAGAGTCTGTTTCAAATGTCTGACCTTCACCACATACGGGAGAGTCTGTCACTGGAGCACGGAACTGCAGTGCAATCTGCTGCAAGGACAGTCTGACTTTGGTTTGTGATGGGCATATTCATGTCAAACAAAACCAGCATGAACTTCTAAGAGACAAGTTTTTCATTTTAAGACTGCCGGGAATGGGGAATGGGGGGGGGGGGGGGATATAGAGATATGCATTAGAAACTATTGCGGCATTTTTTTACTGAATGTTTTAGTCAGGAGGGGAAATGGAAAAATGTTACATGGGCATTTCTTTCTGATTTTTGGCAACATATCTACTTTTATTAATTCAACGGCGCTGATTTCAAAATCGTTGTTGCCAAGTCCAATTCTCGCGTTAACATGGTCAAATCGCTTTGACCATAATGGTAAACTATTTGAAAACTATTTTGAAATCAGTGCCCTTGAATTAGCAAAAGTAGCTATGTTGCCAAAAAATCAGAAAGAAATGCCCGTAGGTCAGTTTTTAAGCAAATCTTTTGAGTTTTCCCTGTTTCCCAATTTTTTCCATTTTTGATAATTTTTTTTTCCTTATTTTTTCCCAAATTCTTTCCCATTTTTCCCACATGTCTTGTCGTTGGAGATGAGCCCGATATTGTAAATTTGCATCTTCCAAACATTATTGTTCTGTTTTCTGACAAATATTTTAGTGTAGGTATCGGAAAAAGTATCGTTCAGGTGTCAGTATCGATAACCAAGTATCATTAAAGTACTGGTATTGAAAACCAATTGTAACGATAGCCAGCCCTAGTCTAGTCTAGACCCTTTGTGCTTTTGCGGCGCAATGTCTAAGTTACTTCCTGGAAAACTAACATGAAAACATCTTAGTTTTCATGTTAATTTTCACTCTGACATGAAAACTAAGATGTAAAAGGGAGAAAACTAAAACAAATCTCCACATCAGCCACTCCTCTTCTCTATCGTCTGGTCAAAGCTGTTCATATAAAGATTGAGCATGTGCAGAGGCTTTGTGGGAGCTGGAAACGAGTCGGGGCAGCAGAGGGGCCAGGCTGTAGATGTGTTTGTGACACTGATGTTTGTGTGTATGAGCAGGTGTGCGGCTCCGATGGCGTCACCTACAAAACCCCCTGTGCCCTGAAGAGCGCCAACAACAGGAGAGACCAGGAACTGCAGCTGGAGCCGGTCACTGTGAAGGGGAAAGGCCGCTGCCCCTCAGGTCAGAACTCACCACTAAACTGCTCCAGTTTAAGCGCTGCTAGCATTGTAGCTCATGTTTGGACTTGATTTAGTCTGGTACTACACTGTTACTATTACACTACTACTACCACTATTATACTGTTACACTACTACTGCTGCTACAAAAGGAACTATAATTCTGATTACTATTAGTTAGTATTTCCACTAGTGCTACAGTTAGTAGTGTTTCTATGACTGTATTAGTGCTACTATTCTACTACTACTATGCCTGTCACAATAACAAGTTTGAAACATTGAGGCCCGATTACGCTTTAGAACACGGCCCAGTAAGTCCATGGTACTTACAGTGGTACTAACTAGTAATTATGTGGTACATCTTAAGTAATAACAGTGGTACTTTGAGGTACATACAGTGGTAATTAATAGATATAAAAGCCTGTAAATCTATGGTACTTACAGTGGTCATTACTTGTAATTGTGTGGTACATCTATGGTACTTATTGTGGTAATTCAAGGATACTACAGCAGCAATTCCTAGGTAGTAAATGTGGTACTTCTAGATACATTCAGAGGTGCTTTCTAGAATTTATGTATGATATAGTTAGGATTGTATGACTATAAAACAAGATAAAACAAAACTCCGCACTATGGGAGATCGGGCCTTCCAGGCAGCTGCGCCTCGACTGTGGAGTGCCCTCCCCAACCATCTGAGGGCGCCACAGTCTATTGAGGTTTTTAAAAGTAAACTAAAGACCCACTTATTTTGTACGGCATACTCTTAATATGTGTTGTGTTTTTAGTGCGGATATGTTTTGTGTTTTTATCTGTAGCGACTGTAGCACTTTGAGATGTTTTCATGTGTAAAGTGCAATACAAATAAAATGTATTATTATTTTTATTATTAGATAAAACAACATAAAGGAAACAAGTTTCTTTATTATTAATGTGGAATAAGTAGCACAGAAAAGACTGTAGCAATACAGAGCTTACCATTTCAAAACAAGTTTCAAGCACAAGGAAAACACTATAATCAAAATAAAGAGACTCATGTGTTATTAAAATATTTTATTTTATTTATAAAGTCATCATAATCATAAGTAACAATCAAATCAGTACCAGCTACAATAACCCACTTTCATGCCAATTCTTACTGTATATCACTGAGTGTCTAGGACTTACTAAAAGTACCCAGTAACTACCACTTTAGGTATCTGGTAGTACCCATTACTTACAAGTACTTATCTAGTATTATTACATAGAAACTACCACTTTAAGTATTACTACTGAAGTTCACTATGAAGTACCACTGTAATTACCTAAACGTACCTCTGTAAGTACCAGGGATGTACCACAGTAACTACCTAGGAATTACCGGGCTGTATTCTAAAGTGTTACCGAAATACCTTGTTCTAAAAGTACATTTTAACAGTATTCAATAACACAGGTGTGGCAGTTAGCATGAAACTTAATGGAACGCATTTTACTATGGTAAAATTGTTCAATTAGGCCTAATACAACTACTGTTCCCCGTCCTCCTACACTACTACAATGTCTGCCACTACCAAAATCAGCAGTATAGCAGAATACTTGGACTCATGTTAAGACGTGAAGTACCTGAACGCGCCAAACTGATGACAGAGCAGTGCCAGTGTTCGCTGTAGGATTAGTCGGGCAGAGGTACTTGTGTACTCCTTGCACGTACAGGGCAGGGTGCAGTACTCCTCTGGTATTCGTGGCTTCAGGTGCTGAGCTCGCGTCTGTCTTCACCTGCTCAGAGTCTTCAGCCCCAGACCGAGCCCTCAGTCCCTGCCCCGGTCTGGACTTGTCTCCGTCTTCATTCTGTCGTATCTCACTCTAAACTTTCAACACTGTACGTCTATGTGATCTCTGACCTGACAAGGAAAACACATCTGCCAGTGGAATGACATTTCTTTGCAAATGAGATTTATGATCTTATTTTAAAGGGCCACGTCATCTTATTTTAGGTGCAACTATGTTTTTTTTTCTTCAAGGTGTCTGGAAAGGCAAGTCGCAAACAGAGCACAAAACACAAAAAACAATTCTGAAGCGCAAAAACAAGTTGTATTTATATTTCCAAATTGAATGCAAATCAGTAGGTGGCACTTAGTGTGATTGACAGGACAGACACACCTCCTTCTATCGCTGCATTCACACCTAAAGCCTGGTTTATGGTCGAGCGGCCTGCCCCGCCTACCGTTCAGTTGTCTTCCTGACGCAAGGCAAGAACTTCTCTGTTGCTCCACCACATTCACATTGCGATGTATTAAAAAAAAAGTATAACATCAAAAGTGAAAACACAAAAGCACTAAATTACAGGAACAATATATTAAAAATGACTTGGAAAAGGGAGACTGAAGGAGTTTTTTTAAGTGTGCATGGCGGCAGGTGCGGCAGGCGCGGTAGTGCGACGTGGACAGTGCATGCGTCAGTTGTTCATAGCGGGTGAGGAGGAAGTGGAGTCCAACACACATTCAGGAAAAAGAACACAGATCATCGGTCTGAATTTGGAGCAACATAACCACCTCTACTCCATCATAAAGACACAAGTGAAACTGAAACGAGGAGGAAAGCTTTATGACAAGCAGCAGCTGTGGTTTGAAAAGCCTTTCCCGAACACCCAGGCATTCCAAACAGAGGAATCATACACTTTAATAAACTTATTAATTTATTTATTTATATATTTGAGCAGTAAGTTTGCTCAAAAGGAGTGGGCCGAAGCAAATACTGTAGCTTATAAGCGCCCACCACAAAATTAAAAACAATAATATTTACATTAACAATCAGAGCAAGGAACGTAATGCACGATAACAAATAATAATCAAATCATAAACAAGGGAACATAAGGCAAGGTAACAACAAATAAGGAACAATAATAAAAAACAACAGCAATATAAAGAAACAACAAAAGAATATACTACTACAACACTCACAATAATTGTTCGTATTTAACAAATAATAATTCTTTGTAAACCTTTTAAAATGTACCAGGTTTTTACATATTTTAATGCTTTCATCTAAATGTGTCCATATTTCTACACCACGTCTCGTGGGACACATGCTTTTCAAAGATGTTCTGGAGTATCGTTTATTGAAACTTATTTTATCTCTCAAGTTGTATTTGACTTCTCATTTGCACAACATATTTTGTAAACTCTCAGGAAGTGACTTTTGTGAGGCTTTGAACATGATTTGAGCCATCTTAAATTCAGCAAGGTCCTCAAATTTCATTGTTTTTGATTTAAAGAATAATGGATTTGTGTGTTCACGGTATCCAGCTAAATGGATTATTCTTATTGCCTTTTTCTGAACTTTAAACGATGGGTCAAGATTACTTTTATACGCATTTCCCCAGATCTCTACACAATATGTTAAATGGGGAAGGATAAGTGAACAGTATATAGTATATAGAGCTTTGTTATCAATGATATATTTGGATTTATTCATTAGGGCTAAAATCTTTGCAACTTTAGTTTTAATTTTTATGATGTGAGGTTTCCAGCTGATTTTATGATCGAGTGTTACACCAAGAAATGTATGTTCATAGACTCTTTCAATGGTTTCGTTGCCAATTTTAACTGGTAATTGTACATTCATTACACGATTTCCAAAGAACATTGTTTTGGTTTTCGTAATGTTTAGAGACAATTTGTTTACGCAGAACCAATCTTTCAATTTATCCATTTCTTTTGTAATCTCGATCACCATTTGCTGTAAGTCTGCACCTGAGAGTATGATTGTTGTATCAGTATGATTGTTTCATCAAAAAGGACCAGTTTAAGCTTCTTGGAAACCAAGTACAAATCATTGATATATAATAAAAATAGTTTAGGTCCCAGCACCGATCCCTGGGGGACACCACACACTAGGGTATCACACATGGATCTGCACTGCCACATTTGAACATACTGTTTATGGTTTGTTAAGTAGGATTCAATCCAGTTGAATGCAATACCTCTTATCCCATATTTTTGTAGTTTGTTCAGGAGTATATCGTGATCCATAGTGTCGAAAACCTTTTTAAGATCGATGAAAATACCTATTGAATACTTGTTCTTGTCGATATTATTTGTAATTTCCTCTATGAGTTCCATTAACGCGAAAGCGGGAGATCTGCTTTTACGAAAGCCATATTGACTGTCATTTATAATATTGTATTTATCTATAAATGCGTCTAGTCGAGTTGTATAGAGCTTTCTTTTGGAGAATTGAGGTAGTATTGAGATAGGTCTGTAATTAGAGAATTGAGTTTTGTCACCATTTTTATAGATGGGAATAACTTTAGCCATTTTCAAGTATGGGATAGCGATATGACGATGTGATCGATGACCTGTTTAACAATACTCATATCTACCTCGTCACAGTCCAAGGATTTCTTATTTATGAAATTTCTAACTATATCAGTTATTTCTTGTCCTGTTGTTGGCGTAAGAAACATTGTATTTGGGTTTTCCTGGACACAATCATAGTTATAATTTGTGCATGGTGGAGTTATTGAGGATGATAATTGAGGTCCTATGCTTATGAAGTACTTATTGAACTCGCTCACAATTTCATTTGAATTTTCAATTTTCTGACCATTTGACATAAAGCTCTGTGGTAGTACATTTCCTTTTGGAGTCCTTCGTAGTACATCATTTATAGTACACCAGAGAGCTTTAGTGTGTGTCTTATTTTTTTCGAGTAGTGCATTATAATCATTTTTTTTGCAGTTTCTTATTATGTTAGAAAGTTTGTTTTTGTATATTTTGTACTTAATTTCAGATTCACTTGTTCTTTTTGTTAAAAAGACTTTGTATAGTGAATTCTTTTTCTTACATGCATTTGCTAAACCCGTAGTCATCCAGGGACTCATTATCTTTTTCTTTTACAATTGCTTTCTATTTTTGGGCAGTGCAGGTCATATAGAGTCATGAAAGTTCTTAAGAAGATATTATAAGCTGCATCTACATTGGTGTCTTCCAAGAGAGATTTCCAGTTTGTTTCAGCTAAGCTGACTTTAAAGGCGTCTAGCGCGTTATCATTTAGCAATCTAATAAATTTAGTGACATGAGTTTTTTCATCTTTAGTTTTCTTATTTTTTAGGTTATACAGAACTAAAACAGGTGATCACTTACATCTGTTACTAGAATCCCACTTGGAAGGTCTTTGCTGAGAACATTTGTAAATATATTATCAATTAGTGACCAACTGTGTGGAGTTATTCGTGTTGGCCTGGTTATTTTAGGATACAAAGATAGACTGTATAGAGTATTTAAGAAATTTTCTGAGGGCCTGTGAGTTTTTATTTTATGTAAATCAATGTTAAAATCTCCACAAAGAAACACTTCCTTTTGTCCCAAATTTTAAAATAATCCCTCCATATGATCTGTGAAGGTGTCAGTTTTGGATCAATTTATGAAAACACAGATGCAATGAAGAACACACTGGATTACAAACATGTTTTAAAGGGGACTTTATCATGACATGAGGCTGTACAGAGAGGTACTGCACTGCACTCAAACCACACATATTGAAATAATATCTGAGAGAGGGAGGAGGGAGGAAAGTGGCGAAGTTTGCGTAAAGTGTCAGAGAAAGGTAGTAAAACCACTGCAAAGCATAAGCAAAGAAAGGAAACCATTTTCAGTCACATCTCAGTGTTTAGCTGCAACATCGCAGAGTTGATTTCAGAATCGTGAACATGTGAACACAAAATAGAACCATTAGCGCGATTCGTCCAGTTAGGTGTGTACATACCTATATAATATAATTATATATATCTATATATATATAATTATATATATATATATATATATATATATATATATATATATATATATATATATATATATAATAAGCTGGCCAAAGGATGAGATACAGACCACAGATGTTAAGACACGAAAGCTCCTAACCATGCATGGAGGATTCCACCCCAAATCCAGCACCCTGAGACTGTACACTAGCCGTAAGGAAGGAGGCCGAGGACTAGTGAGCGTGAGAGCCACTATCCAGGATGAAACATCCAAGATCCACAAGTACATCAAGGACAAGGCTCCAACAGATGACGTGCTCAGTGAATGTCTCAGACAATGGGAACAGAAGATGAGGTGCTGGAGGTCCCATCATGGGAGGACAAGCCCCTACACGGGATGTACCACCGAAACATAACTGAAGTGGCAGATATCAAGAAATCCTACCAATGGCTGGACAGAGCTGGCCTGAAAGACAGCACAGAGGCACTCATCATGGCTGCACAGGAGCAGGCCTTGAGCACCAGAGCAATAGAGGCCCAGATCTATCACACCAGACAAGACCCCAGGTGTAGACTGTGCAAAGAGGCCAATGAGACAATCCAGCACATAACTGCAGGGTGTAAGATGCTGGCAGGGAAAGCTTACATGGAGCGCCATAACCAAGTGGCTGGCATAGTGTACAGGAACATCTGTGCAGAGTATGGGCTGGAAACCCCAAGATCAAAGTGGGAAACACCTCCAAAGGTGGTAGAGAATGACCGAGCCAAGATCCTGTGGGACTTCCAGATACAGACGGACAGAATGGTAATGAACCAACCGGACATTGTGGTGGTGGACAAAGAGCAGAGGAAAGCCGTGGTGGTTGACATAGCAATACCAAGCGACTTCAACATCAGGAAAAAGGAACACGAGAAACTAGAGAAATACCAGGGGCTCAGAGAAGAGCTAGAGAAGGCCTGGAGAGTGAAGGCATCAGTGGTGCCCGTGGTCGTTGGGGCACTCGGGGCAGTGACCCCCAAACTGGAGGAGTGGCTCCAGCAGATCCCAGGAAATACATCAGACATCTCGATCCAGAAAAGTGCAGTTCTAGGAACAGCAAAGATACTGCGCAGAACCCTCAAGCTCCCAGGCCTCTGGTAGAGGACCCGAGCTTGGAGGAAAAAGAGACCACCCGTGGAGGGTGATATACATATATATATATATATATATATATAGTGCCTTGCAAAAGTACGAATACACCTTGAACTTTTGCACATTTTGTCATGTTTACAACCCTAAACATAAAGATTGTATTTTGAATGTTTTACTGAAAGTTCACACACAAGTAACAGACAACTGTGAAGTGAAAGCAAAATGATACATGATTCTGTTATTTTTCAAAAAATAGAAAAGTGAAAAGTGGGGCGTGCATAAGTATTCATACAGCATTTCTGAGTGCATTAAATTGCCTTTATACCATTCCTAATGACTGCAGAATGTTCACACCTTGCCCTAACCATTAAATCGAGGCCACCTGTGTGTAATCTACTCTCAGTATAATTCCAGCTGTTCTGTGAGGGCCTCAGAGCTATGGTCAGAGTGTATTGGTCACTAAACAACATCATGAAGGCCAAGGAGCACACCAGAGAGGTCAGGGATAAAGCTGTGGAGAAGTTTAAAGCAGCGTTAAGTTATACAAAGATTTCCCAAGATTTGAACATCTCACGGAGCACTGTTCAATCCATCATTCAGAAATGGAAAGAGTATAGCACCACTGTGAACTTACCAAGACACGGCCGTCCACCTAAACTAACAGACCAAACAAGGAGAGCACTGGTCAGAAATGTAACCAAGTGCCCCAAGATAACTCTGGAGGAGCTGCGACGTACTGCCGCTGAGCTGGGGGAATCTGTACATGGGACAACTATAAGTCGTACTTTACACAAATCTGGCCTTCATGGACGAGTGGCAAGAAGAAAGCCATTATTGAAAGGAGGCCATAAGAAATCCTGTTTGAAGTTTGCTAGAAGTCATATGGAGGACACAGCTACCATGTGGAAGAAGGTGCTTTGGTCAGATGAGACAAAAATTGAACTTTTGGGCCCAAATGCAAAACGTTATGTATGGCACAAACCTAACACTGCTCATCGTCCTGAGTGCACCATCCCCAGTGTCAAATATGGTGGGGGGAGCATCATGCTATGGGGCTGCTTTCCTCAACAGGGACTGGGAAGATTGTAAGAATAGTTGGGAAGATGGATGGGGCCAAATACAGGACATTTAGGAGGAAAACCTGCTGGAGTCAGCAAGAGAATTGAGGCTGGGGCGGAGATTCACCTTCCAGCAGGACAATGACCCTAAACACAAAGCTAATCTACAATGGAATGGTTTAAAAACAAACATATTAATGTGTTAGAATGGCCCAGTCAAAGTCCTGACCTAAATCCTATTGAAAATCTGTGGAAAGACCTGAAAACTGCTGTTCACAAACGTTCTCCTTCTAATTTGACAGAGCTTGAGTTGTTTTGTAAAGAGGAATGGGCTAAAATGTCAGTCTCTAGATGTGGAAACCTTGTAGAGTCATACCCCAGAAGACTTGCTGCTGTTATTGCAGCAAAAGGGGGTTCCACAAAGTATTATTTCATGCTGTATGAATACTTATTAACAGAATCATGTATCATTTTGCTTTCACTTAACAGTTGTCTGTTACTTGTGTGTGAACTTTCAGTAAAAAAATTCAAAATAAAATCTTTACATTTATGGTAGTAAACATGACAAAATGTGCAAAAGTTCAAGGTGTATTAGTACTTTCGCAAGGCACTGTATGTGTGTGTGTTCTTTGTGTTTTAGAGCTCTGCTTGGTTTTCCCTTTTTACCCCACTTGAATGTTTTTTTTTTTTATTGTGAAGAGAAAAAGTATACCAACAAATCAAGAAACCGTGTACAATATTGTTAAAAAAAAGAAAAAAGATTCCTTTGGCAAATCCTTTAGCTTCCACACTTCAATCGGGCTGTGTTGACGACAAATGTGTGAATGTGCCTCAGTGATATTCTGGTCTATTGCCTCACAGCTCGTAGAGAGAGATCAGGAGACTAACCCACCACCTAACCACTGTGCCACTCCTGTCTGTGCTGCAGCTCCGCTTATAGTGACCCCTCCTGGAGAAGTGTACAACGTGTCCGGGTCGCAGGTGTACCTGAGCTGTGAGGCGATGGGCGTGCCCACACCTGTGCTCACCTGGAACAAGGTAAGCCCCGCCCACATCCCCTAAAGGTGCGTCCACACCAAACGCGGCCAAGCGTCAGGTTTACATTGAAAATACATGGAGGACGCGCCTCGGGGAGCGTCAAGAGGTCCCGCAGAGAGTCTTGCGCATCCTGTGCAGCGCATTTTGAAGATTTTCGCGTGTGGGAAGCTTTTGACGCGCCTGTAGCAGCCGCGGTCGAAAAGATGGTCTCTCAAACTGATGGTTCACAACTTTCTTTTATTAAGCCTTTCCTTGTGTGTGAACACACCGTAAGAGCTACAATATAACAGACAAATGATACAATTAGTAACTCTTAGCAGCATGTGTTTTACCTTATACCTTTTAACCATATACTATCTTAATGAATTATCTTAAATTATTAACTTTGACAATTTCTACTTTGAATGCTATAACCATGTATTTCTATGTATATTTATTAAACCCTTTTTTACCTTGTCCTTTTAAACCTTCTGTCTTTATCATGAAATAACCATTGCCCTTTTTACAACGTTGAACCTTTGAAATCACTATGCGTTAAACATGTCTTTAACTGAAGTACAATAGCACCATCTAGTGGGTGAAAAAGTTACCGTTAAACAAAAAGGCTAATTATAAACTCCGTGAAAACAAATGAAATATAAATTTACACAACAAAAACTTAATACCAACCTTGTTCCTAATCAACCGGGTGCTAATCTGCCAATAAATAAAACCTTAAATTAGACTTTTCTCGACCTTTGCAGGGAGCACACTTTTTCTGTTAATTCACGTTCGCGGTACACCTTTCTGCCTGCAGCAATTACTTCCGCTTTACGGCACCTTTTCCGAATTCCTTCAAAGTAAAAACATAAACTGTACTATTCTTACAAAAATAAAATAACACGTCTGAACCAATTAGCAAAATGGGGAAATATTATCAAAGTCATTTACAGCGCCTCCAGGGCGTCTAGCGCGGCCGACGTTAGAGTTGGGAAATGTTTAACTTTTTGGAGAAATTTGCAAGCGTCGACCAATCAGGAGCTTTCCCCAACAGTGACGTACATTGTGGCTGAGCCAGTGGGGCAGATGCTATGCCGCCCCGCAGATGTAAACAAGTCACGGAGGATTAGCTTCATTGTGAACCGGGGCTACAGCAGCTCTGGGACTTTTACAAAGACACACTTCAGTGTTTCTTTTACCTAAACACCCAGGATTAAAAGCTTCGACAAGAAAACTTATTTCAGTGGCTGAATCTGCGCTGGGAATGTGTTTGGGCCTCGAGGATGCCTGTTGTAGCATTACCACCGGAGAAAGCTAATGCTACAAGCTAAATCTCCGGTCATCACATGAAAACAAGAAATATGCACAAATAAAGTCAATAAAACCACCATCTACATAAAGAACCGTTTAACAATGATCACACACTGAGCTGGGCTGGCTGATTTTGTAGTTTATTACTCACATCATCTACAATTAGCTCCGGGAGAATACCATAACTTGTTACCTCAGTTAGCTCGCATCTAGCTCCGGTTTTCTCCCGTGAAAACAAGCATTATGCACTAATAACGTCAATAAAGCCATAACTACATAGAGCAGCCTTTAAGATGATCCTATACTGAGCCGGGCTTCACGCATTTGTGGTTTATTGCAGACTTTTAATCAACAATGAGCTGTTGGTAATTGTAACAAGCTAACGGGACAAACCGGGCCTAGCCACTTGGTACCGGCACAAAATAAGTCCAATATTCAATCGTATGGGCTGGATATAGGCTTAAATACTAGGGAGATTTTGCGTAGACCATGGGGATATAGTTAAAGATCCATAGGACATGGTAGTAGCAAAGAGGGAGACTGTTTGTCCCAAACAGCAGGTATTTTTCAGGCAAGAGCTGCTTCCAAGATGACTACGAACTCACTCTGAGCTGACATGCGGCCAAAGCTTCTTGACGCTCGGTGACATTTGTGACAAGCGTCTGACTTCAGTAAGCACAAGCGTCCAACTACGGACTTGAGGCGCATTTTGATGCCCGAAAAGTGTTTGGTGTGGAAGCACCTTTATTATGCAGCCATTTTCACTTCACACATGACGGGGCGGAAAGATCTGGAAAACTCTAAAAAGTTAATAGTTGGTGAGAGGGATGCACCCCTCTTGAAATATAAAAAAATATTGGGATGAGACCATATGAGACACAGAACCATGAAACATTATGTTGCCAATAGCCAACAGTGTCGTAAGACATGAGATGACAATTAAAGACGCAAAGTAACTATTAAAGAGCCACCAGGAATCTATTATCTATTAACGCAAAAGAACTCAGTGCTGTTCTTGAAATGTTTGCTTTAACTCAGCACGTGAGTGAGGCGACTCACAACAAAGGTCACACTCTAGATCTAGTTATTACAAAAGGTGTTAATATATCAAATGTCAATGTTGTTGATGTTGCTTTATCTGATCATTTTTGTGTCTTTTTTGACTTGTCTGTTACACCCAAACCAGTGGTTGGGCCTGGAGTTATTCAGAGAAGACACATAAATGATACAACAGGGACACAGTTTATGGAAATGATCAGATTTGAAAATCCTCCATGTTCAAATGTTGATAATCTGACTCTTACACATCAAGCGTCTTAAAGGAGCCGTTTCATGCTATTTTAGCCATTCCAAAGTAAACTATAGGCATTTATATGATATATTGTACTTCTACCACTATGGAGTACTCATTTTTGAAGTATTTTCTGGGGTATTTTCCAAACCAGAAGACAAGACGCTTTGATTCAGTTAACTCCGCCCTGTCTCCGCTCATTCCACATTTGCAGTATTATAAATATAAATATCGCTGTTACTTCACATAATGCAGTTATAAGGAGTTGACATGTGCATTAGGCGGCACGGTAGTACAGCGGTTAGCGCTTGTGCTTCACAGCTAGAAGGTCCGGGTTCGATTCCCACCTGGGCCGGGGCCTTTCACACGCTAACACACATGCTAACACACACGCTAACACACACGCTAACACACACGCTAACACGCGTTTTGATTGACTTACCGCTCAGCCTGGCCTCCCCATCGGGTGTTTCCATTATGAGACTCGCGTTGGTTGTAAAAGTTAATCCACTTTGATTCTGGCCAAGGTTCACCAAGCATCACTGAGAGTCACAGACAAACTGTTTTGGTTGATAGTTGCTGAATCCTGGACAGAAATTCCAACTTCTGGCGAGTGCACTCTTCTTTAAGAAGGTTGAATAGTCCTGTTCCTCTCGTAGCCAAACATGAACCCGTGACATTGTCGTTGGGTATGAAAAAAGAACAGGCGTGTCCAGAGTAGGTTAGAAAGAGCTCCGTCTTCACAAACACGACTTGTGTTTCGGATGCTCAGGGGGTGCGTTTGTTTACTCTCCGGAACAGCACAGACAAGTCGGGGACTTCTTTTTTTATTATTATTATTTTTTTATTACAACAGAAATAATGAAAAAGCTGTTTTATAAATTAAAATCAGGCCGTAAGGCATTAACATTACAGAGGTCTGGCATTTCCTGTTTCCTGAGTGTCACAAGTCAGTGGTTTACCAGGAGAGGGTGGAGCAGCTGCTCAGAGAGCAGGATTCAGGAGGATTACTTAGAACTACATGAATGAAGCCAAAACCGCTCTGAGTTGTTTTTGATAAGGAAATAGCATAAGAACATGGCTAAAAGCTCAAAAAAGTCGATTTTGCATGATATAGGACCTTTAATGTTTTGGATACCATTGCTCCTGACAAGCTTAAAATGGTTAACAATAGGCAAAGGCACCTTGCTATTTCGGTCAGGGCACAGAAAAGGGAGTGCCGAAAAGCGAACAGAAATGGCGCAAGTCAAAGCTCCAGGTTCATTTTGGATATACAAAGAAGTGCTTTGTGAGTTCAACCAGATTTTGCATGGAGAAAGGGAGAAGTACTTCTCTAAAATCATCGCAACTGCAGAAACAATTCTCGTGTTCTGTTTTCCACAGTAAACAGATTAACTAACCCTCCAGTTTCACTGCCCTTAGAACTAATCTCTACATCTAAATGCAATGAGTTTGCAATATTTTTTATGACAAAGTCAAGGCATTAAAAATGCCATAATTTCCACAACACAAATAGCAACCCTGCCATCAGATAAACACCTTGAGCTGACACATTTCACTCCTGTTACTGACAAAACATCGAAGAGGTTATCTCCGGTCTGAGTTCATGTACATGCTGCCTTGATGAATTACCCACTAGATTTCTGAAGTCTGTGCTGACCAGCTTGTTACCACAACTTGTTCAGTTAGTTAACATCTCATTTGAGACTGGAGCATTTCCAAAGGCCTTGAAAACCGCGGTCATTAAGCCTCTTCTAAAGAAGAGCAGCCTTGATCCAAGTACTGAACAACTACCGGCCCATATCAAACCTACCGTTCTTAGGAAAAGTCCTAGAGAAAGTAATATATCAACAGCTCACTTACTTTCTCTATCTAACAATGTGTTTGATACTTTCCAGTCAGGATTTAGGCCCCACCACATTTTATGTTACAAAAGTAACGTAAAAGTACGAGTAACGTAATAAGTTTCTTTCTTTAGAGAGTAACTAAGTAAAGTATCAGGTTACTTTTAAAAGGAGTACGAGAAAAGTTACTTTTTAAAAGTAACTTCCCCAACACTGATCGTAAGACAGATCTTTCAAAGGTTTTATGGAATGATGAGATCAGAGTGACTCTGGATGGACTTTGTCCTGTTCCACCACTTAAAGAAGCATCCTCTAAAACCTGCAGTCAGGTTTCCTCTTTTCTCACATTGAGGATGTCTCTGAGCACTGAACACCAGGTTTCCTCTTTTCTCACATTGAGGATGTCTCTGAGCACTGAACACCAGGCACTTCTGGACACTTCAGGTCAATTACGGTTGTTGAAAATGACCGCACTGGTAGATGATGGAGACATGGTGGCTCCAAGATCTGAAGTCTTTGACTGTTACTTTGCGGCCTTTTTTCCTGCCATCTCACTTCATACTCCTCTGTTTGCTTTTGACAACAAACGTTTGATGGTTCTGTGGTCACATCCCAATATTTTTAGATATTCCAAGAGGGCTGCATCCCTCTGACCAACTATTAACAATTTGTAACTTTCAGATGTTTTTTCCTTCCCATAGTGTGTGAGGGGAAATAGCAGCATAATAACTCTGCACTTTATTCAGAGCGTGGACCTGCCTTACCTACTCATCCTCTCGTTACAATCCAACAGCCTTTCAGTTTTACACCGTTTGGAGTTTGAAAATGTGAAGAAAAGTTAACAATATGGTAAAACAAGACACAGTTATCTGTTCCAAATGTTTTTATTAAACAATTTACATATGCCTAAACGTTAGATGTAGAGAAGTAGATTTAGGTCTTCATGTATTCCCGGTTATTATCGGGAGTTTTTAATGAGTGTGTTTACAAGCGGGAAACTCGAGCGCTTGTAAACACACTCATGGATGTTTCTCAGAGGACATGAGGACATTCAGGTCTCTTAGAGGACGTGAGGATGTGAAGTCTTTGGATGACATGATGTTGATGGTGCTTTCCTGATGTTGAGGTGGTGAACGGCGGGAGGAAGAGGGTGGAGCTGCTCCCTGGAGACAGAGACAACCTGGCGGTGCAGACCGTGGAGGCCCGAGAAACACCAGGCCACCGGCTGGCTCCTGGTGAGTCCATGTGGGACAGAGGGGGACATGTGGACAGAGCTGAGGCTGTTGTTGTGACTGTGCGTTGTATTTCAGATCTCTCCTCTGACTGAAGCGGAGCAGGGCTCATACGAGTGTCACGCCTCCAACTCCCAGGGAGCGACCTCCGCTGTGGGGGCCATCCACCTGGTGCAGAGCCTGGAGGACATCAGCGTCAAGAGGGGTACTCACTCTGACCTCTGAGTATCTACTGTATATATTTCACTCACTTCTGTGGACCTCAGTTCACACACTTTTCTTCCCCTTTTCCTTGTCCTATTCTTGTCCTCTCCGGCTTCCTTTTTATCACCTCCTCTCCTTCTCTCAGTGCTAACTCCTCTGTCCTTCTGTCCTCAGTGCTAACTCCCTGTCCTTCTGTCTCAGTGCTAATCCTCTTCCTTCTGTCCTCAGTGCTAACTCCTCTGTCCTTGTGTCCTCAGTGCTAACTCCTCTGTCCTTGTGTCCTCAGTGCTAACTCCTCTCTCCTTGTGCCTCAGTGCTAACTCCTCTGTCCTTGTGTCCTCAGTGCTAACTCCTCTGTCTTCTGTCCTCAGTGCTAACTCCTCTGTCCTTCTGTCCTCAGTGCTAACTCCTCTTGTCCTTCTGTCCTCAGTGCTAACTCCTCTGTCCTTGTGTCCTTCAGTGCCTAACTCCTTCTGTCCTTGTGTCCTCAGTGCTAACTCCTCTGTCCTTGTGTCCTCAGTGCTAACTCCTCTCTCCTTTTGTGTCCTCAGTGCTAACTCCTCTGTCCTTGTGTCCTCAGTGCTAACTCCTCTCTCCTTGTGTCCTCATGCTAACTCCTCTGTCCTTCTGTCCTCAGTGCTAACTCCTCTGTTCTCCTTCTGTTCCTCAGTGCTAACTCCTCTGTCCTTGTGTCCTCAGTGCTAATTCCTCTGTCCTTGTGTCCTCAGTGCTAACTCCTCTTGTCCTTGTGTCCTCAGTGCTAACTCCTCTTCTCCTTGTGTTCCTCAGTGCTAACTCCTCTGTCCTTGTGTCCTCAGTGCTAATTCCTTCTCTCCTTGTGTGTCCTCAAGTGCTAACTCCTCTGTCCTTCTGTCCTCAGTGCTAACTCCTCTTCCTTGTGTCCTCAGTGCTACTCCTCTTCTTGTGTCCTCAGTGCTAACTCCTCTGTCCTTGTGTCCTCAGTGCTAACTCCTCTGTCCTTGTGTCCTCAGTGCTAACTCCTCTGTCCTTGTGTCCTCAGTGCTAACTCCTCTGTCCTTCTTCCTCAGTGCTAATTCCTTGTCCTTGTTCCTCAGTGCTAATTCTCTGTCCTTTGTCCTCAGTGCTACTCCTCTTCTCTGTCCTCAGTGCTAATTCTCTTCCTTGTGTTCCTCAGTGCTAACTCCTGTCCTTGTGTCCTCAGTGCTAATTCCTCTCCTTGTGTCCTCAGTGCTAATTCCTCTGTCCTTGTGTCCTCAGTGCTAACTCCTCTGTCCTTGTGTCCTCAGTGCTAACTCCTCTCTCCTTCCTCTCTCTCCTCTGTCCTTGTGTCCTCACTCTCATCTCCTTGTGTCCTCAGTGCTAACTCCTCTGTCCCTTTGTGTCCTCAGTGCTAACTCCTCTCTCCTTGTGTCCTCAGTGCCTAACTCTCTCCCTTGTGTCCTCAGTGCTAAACTCCTCTGTCCTTGTGTCCTCAGTGCTAACGGGGACCTTGGCGTTCCTCTCTCCTTGTGTCCCAGGCTAACTCCCTCTGTCCTTGTTCCTCAGTGCTAACTCCTGTCCTTGTGTTCCCTCAGTGCTAAATCTCTGTCCTTGTGTCCTCAGTGCTAACTCCTCTGTCCTTCTGTCCTCAAGTGTAACTCCTCTGTCCTTGTGTCCTCAAGTGCTAACTCCTCCTGTCCTTGTGTCTCAGTGCTAACTCCCTCTCCTTGTGTCCTCGTGCTAACTCCTCTGTCCTTGTGTCCTCAGTGCCTAACTCCGTCTCTCCTTGTGTCCTCAGTGCCTAACTCCTCTGTCTCTGTGTCCTCAGTGCTAACTCTCTGTCCTTGTTTGTCCTCAGTGCAACTTCCTCTGTCTTGTGTCCTCAGTGCTAACTCCTTCTCTCCTTGTGTCCTCAGTGCTAATTCATCTCCTTGTGTTCCTCAGTGGCTAACATCCTCTGTCCCTCTGTCGCTCAGGCCTAATTTCCTCTGTCCTTATGTGCCAGTCGCTAACCCTCTGTATTACTTCTCAGTGCTAACTCCTCTGTCCTTCTGTCCTCAGAGTGCAATCCTCTGCTTGTGCTGGCCGTCCTCTGTCTTCTGTCTCAGTGCTAACTCCTTGTATTTGATCTACAGTGATAACTCCTCTGTCCTTGTGTCTCAGTGCTAACTCCTCTGTCCTGTGTCCTCAGTGCTATCACTCTGATACTTAGTTCACTCAGTGCCTAACTCCTCTTCCTTGTGTCATCAGTGCTTAACTCCTCTCTCCTTGGTGTCTCGTGCTAACTCCCTCTGTCCTTGTGTCCCAGTGCTAACTCCTCTGTCCTTCTGTCTCTGCTATCCCAACTCCTCTCTTATAGGATGTCTCGTCTAACTCCTCTCTCCTTGTGTCCTCAGTGCTAACTCCTTGTCCTTGTGTCCACAGTGCTAACTCCTCTGTCCTTCTGTCCTCAGTGCTAACTCCCTCTCATCTTAGTAGTCTCATGCCAACCTCCCTCTGTCTTGTGTCCTCAGTGCTAACTCCTGCTCTCCTTGTGTCCTCAGTGCTAATCCTCTGTCCTTGTGTCTCAGTTGCTAACCCTCTTCCTTGTGTCCTCAGTGCTAACTCCTCTGTCCTTCTGTCTCAGTGCTAAGCTCCTCTCTCCCTTGTGGTCCTCAAGTGCTAACTCCTCTCTCCTTGTGTCCCAAGTGCTATCCTCTGTCTTGTGTCCAGTGCTAACTCCTCTCTCCTTGTGTCCTCAGTGCTAACTCCTCTGTCCTTCTGTCCTCAGTGCTAACTCCTCTTCCTTGTGTCCTCAAGTGCTAACAGTGTCCTCTCTTCGCTTTGTGTCCTCAGTGCTAGCTCCTCTGTCCTTGGTGTCTCAGTGCTAACTCCTCTGTCCCTTGTGTCCTCAGTGCTAACTCTCTCTCCTTGTGTCCTCGAGTTGCTAACTCCTCTGTCCTTTGTGTAACTCATGCTAACTCCTCTGTCCTTTCTGTCCTCAGTGCTAATTCCTCTGTCCTTGGTCCTCAGTGCTAATTCCTCTTGTCCTTGTGTCCTCAGTGCTAATCTCCTCGTCCTTCTGTCCTCAAGTGCTATTCCTCTGTCCTTGTGTCCCTCAGTGCTACTCTCTGCCTGTGTCCTCAGTGCTAATTCCTCTGTCTTGTGTCCTCAGTGCTAATTCCCTGTCCTTGTGTCCTCAGTGGCTAAACTCCTCTGTCCTGTGTCCTCAGTGCTAACTCCTCTGTCCTTGTTGTCCTCAGTGCAACCCTCTGTCCTTTCTGTCCTTCAGTGCTAACTCCTCTGTCCTTGTGTCCTCAAGTGCTAACTCCTCTCTCCTTGTAGTCCTCAGTGCTAACTCCTCTGTCTTGTGTCCTCAGTGCGAACTCCTCTGTCCCTTGTGTCCCAGTGCTAACTCCTCTGTCCCTCTGTCCTAGTGCTAACTCCTCTCTCCTGTGGGTCCTCAGTGGCTAACTCCTCTGTCCTTGTGTCCCAGTGCTAACTCCTCTGCCTTGTGTCCTCAGTGCTAAACCCTCTGTCCTTGTTGTCCTCAAGTCTTACCTCCTCTGTCCTTGTGTCCTCAGTGGCTAACTCCTCTGTCCTTGTGTCCTCAGTGCTAACTCCTCTGTCCTTCTGTCCTCAGTGCTAACTCCTCTCTCCTTGTGTCCTCAGTCCTAACTCTCTGTCCTTGTGTCCCTCAGGTGCTAACTTCCTCTGTCCCTTGTGTCCTCAGTGCTAACTCCTCTGTCCTTCTGTCTCAGTGCTAACTCCTCTGTCCTTCTTGTCCTCAGTGCTAACTCCTCTGTCTTTCCTGTCTCAGGTGCTAACTCCTCTGTCCTTTGTCCTCAAATGCTAACTCCTCTGTCCGTGTCCTCAGTGCTCTCCTCTCTCCTTGTGTCCTAGTGCTTAACTCTTGTCCTGTGTCTCAGTGCTAACTCCTCTGTCCTTTCTGTCTCAGTGCTAATCCTTCTGTCCTCTGTCCTCAGTGCTAACTCCTCTGTCCTTCTGTTCCTCAGGCTAACACCTCTGTCCTTGTGTCCAGTGCTAACTCCTCCTGTCCTTGTGTCCTCAGTGCTAACTCCTCTGTCGCTTGTGTCCTCAGTGCTAACTCCCTGTCTTGTGTCCTCAGTTGCTAACCCTTCTCCTTTTCCTCAGTGCTAACGTCTCTGTCCTTGTGTCCTCAGTGCTAACTCCTCTGTCCTTGCTGTCCCTCAAGTGCTAACTCTCTGTCCTTGTGTCCTCAAGTGCTAACTCCTTGTCCTTGTGTCCTCAGTGCTAATTCCTCTGTCCTTGTGTCCTCAGTGCTAACTCCTCTGTCCTTCGTGTCCTCAGTGCTAACTCCTCTGTCCTTGTGTCCTCAGTGCTAAATCCTCTGTCCTTCTGTCCTCGTGCTAACTCCTCTGTCCTTGCTGTCCGTCAGTGCTAACTCCTCTGTCCTTTGTGTCCTCAGTGGCTGAATTCCTCTGTCCTTGTGTCCTCAGTGCTACTCCTCTGTCCCTTGTGTCCCTCAGTGCTAACTCCTCCTCTACTTGTGTCCTCAGTGCTAACTCCTCTGTCCCTTGTGTCTCAGTGCTAACTGCCTCTCCTTCTGTCCTCAGTGCTAAATCTCTGTCCTTGTGTCTCGCAGTGCTAAACCTCCTCTCTCCTTGTGTCCTTCAGTGCTAACTCCTTGTCCTTCTGTCCCTCAAGTGCTAACTCATCTCTCCTTGTGTCAATCAGTGCTGAACTCTCTCTCCTTGTGTCCTCAAAGTGCTAACTCCTCTGTCTTGTGTCCTCAGTGCTAACTCCTCTGTCTTCTGTCCTCAGTGCTTACGTCCTCTGTACTTGCTGTCCTCATGCTACTCCTCTCTCCTTGTGTCCTCGAGTGCTAACATCCTCATCTCGCTGTTCCTCAGTGCTCTAGACTCCTTTCTGTCCTTGCTGTCCTCAGTGCTAACTCCTCTGTCCTTTCTGTCCTCAGTGCTAATTCCTCTGTCCTTATGTGTCCTCAGTGCTAACTCCTCTGTCCTTGTGTCCTCAGTGCTAATCCTCTGTCCTTTTCCTGCCGTGCAGTGCTAACCTCTCCTCCTTGTGTCCTCCGTCCAGTTGCTAAACTCTCCTGTCTTGTGTCCTCAGTTTGCTAAACCTCTCTCTGTTTGTGTCCTCAGTGCTAACTCTCTGTCTTGTGTCTCAGTGCTAACGTCTCTCTCCTTGTGTCCTCAGGTGCTAACTCTCTGCTCCTTTGCTGTCCTCAGTGCCTAACTCTCTCTCCTGTGTCCTCAGTGCTAATTCTCTGTCCTTCCTGTTCCTCATGCTAGAATTCTCTGTCCTTTGTGTCCTCGGAGTCTAATTCCTCTGTCCGTTGTGTCCTCGCAGGTGCTACCGGTGCCACTGCTGTCTTGTGTCCTCAGTGCTGCCTCCTCTGTCCTTGTGTCCTCAGTGCTAACTCCTCTGTCCTTGTGTCCTCAGTGCTAATTTCCTCTGTCCTTGTGTCCTCAGTGCTTAATTCCTCTGGTCCTTGTGCTCCTCAGTGCTAACTCCCTCTGTCCTTGTGTTCCTCAGTGCTCCCCCCCCACAACTCCTCCTCCTTGTGTCCTCAGTGCTAACTCCTCTGTCCTTGGTTCCTCATGCTAACTCCTCTCTCCTTTGTCCTCAGTGCTAACTCTCTGTCTTTCTTCCTCAGTGCTAACTCCTCTCTCCTTGTGTTCCTTCAGTGCTAACTCCTCTCCTTGTGTCCTCAGTGCTAACTCCTTCTGTCCTTGTGTCCTCAGTGCTTAACTCCTCTCTCCTGTGTCCTCAGTTGCTAACTCCTCTGTCCTTGTTGTCCTCAGTGCTAATCCTCTCTCCTTGTGTTCCTCAGTGCTAACTCCTCTGTCTTGTGTCCTCAGTGCTAACTCCTCTCTCCCTTGTGTCCTCAGTGCTTAACTCCTCTGTCCTTCTGTCCCTCAGTGCTAACTCCTCTGTCCTTGTGTCCTCAGTGCTAACTTCCTCTGTCCTTCTGTCCTCAGTGCTAACTCCTCTGTCCTTGTGTCCTCAGTTGCTAACTTTCCTCTGTCCTTGTCTCCTCAGCTGCTAACTCCTCTCTCCTTGTGTCCTCAGTGCCTAAACTCCTCTGTCCTTGTGTCCTCAGTGCTAATCCTCTCTCCTCTGTGTTCCTCAGTGCTAACTCCTCTGTCCTTTGTGTCCTCAGTGCTAACTCCTCTGTCCTGTGTCCTCAGTGCTAACTCCTTTCTGTCCTTGTGTCCTCAGTGCTAACTCCTCTGTCCTTGTGTTATCCTCAGTGCTAACTCCTCTGGTCCTTGTGTCCCTCAGTGCTAACTCCTCTGTCCTTGTGTCCTCATTGCTAACTCCTCTGTCCTTTCTGTCCTCAGTGCTAATTCCTTCCTGTCCCTTGTTCCTCAGTGCTAACTTCCTCTTGTCCTTCTGTCCTCAGGTGCTAACTTCCTCTGTCCTTCTGTCCTCAGTGCTAAACTCCTCTGTCCTTGTGTCCTCAGTTGCTAACTCCTCTGTCCTTCTGTCCTCAGTGCTAACTTCCTCTGTCCTTCTGTCCTCAGTGCTAACTCCTCTGTCCTTGTTCCTCAGTGCTAACTCCTCTGTCCTCTGTTGTCCTCAGTGCTAACTCCTCTGTCCTGTGGTCCTTCAGTGCTAACTCCTCTCTCCTTGTGTCCTCAGTGCTAAACTCCTCTGTCCTTGTTCCTCAGTGCTACATCCTCTGTCCTTCTGTCCTCCAGTTGCTAACTCCTCTCTTGTGTCCTCAGTGCTAACTCCTCTCTCCTGTGTCCTCAGTGCTACTCCTCTGTCTTTGTGTCCTCAGTGCTTAACTCCTCTGTCCTTCTGTCCTCAGTGACTAACTCCTCTCTCCTTGTGTCCTCCAGTGCTAACTCCTCTGTCCTTTGTGTTCCTCAGTGCTACTCCTCTCTCCTTGTGTCCTCAGTGCTAACTCCTCTGTCCTTGTGTCCTCAGTGCTAATTCCTCTGTCCTTGTTCCTCAGTGCTAACTCCTCTGTCCTTGTGTCCTCAGCTAACTCCTTCTCTCCTTGTGTCCTTTCAGTGCTAACTCCTCTGTCCTTGTGTCCTTCAGTGCTAACTCCTCTCTCCTTGTGTCCTCAGTGCTAACTCTTCTGTCCTTCTGTCCTTCAGTGCTAACTCCTCTGTCCTTGTCCTCAGTGCTAACTCCTCTGTCCTTGTGTCCTCAGTTTGCTAACTCCTCTGTCCTTGTGTCCTCAGTGCTAACTCCTCTGTCCTTTGTGTCCTCAGTGCAACTCCTCTGTCCTTGCTGTCCTCAGTGCTTAACTCCTCTGTCCTTGTGTCCTCAGTGCTAACTCCTCTGTCCTTGTTGTCCTCAGTGCTAACTCCTCTGTCCTTCTGTTCCTCAGTTGCTAACTCCTCTCTCCTTGTGTCCTCAGTGCTAACTCCTCTGTCCTTGTGTCCTCAGTGCTAACTCCTCTGTCCTTGTGTCCTCAGTTTGCTAACTCCTCTTCCTTGTGTCCTCAGATTGCTAACTTCCTCTGTTCCTTTGTGTCCTTCAGTTGCTAACTCCTCTCTCCTTGTGTCCTCAGTGCTAACTCCTCTGTTCCTTGTGTCCTCAGTGCTAACTCCTCTCTCCTTGTGTCCTCATGCTAAACTCCTCTGTCCTTGTGTCCTCAGTGCTAACTCCTCTGTCCTTGTGTCCTTCAGTGCTAACTTCCTTCTTGTTCCTTGTGTCCTACAAGTGCTAACTCCTCTCTCCTTGTTCCTCAGTGCTAACTCCTCTCTCCTTGTGTCCTTCAGTGCTTAACTCCTCTGTCCTTGTGTCCTCATCTAACTCCTCTTCCTTGTGTCCTCAGTTGCTAACTCCTCTCTCCTTGTGTCCTCAGTGCTAATTTCCTCTGTCCTTGTGTCCTCAGTGCTAACTTCCTCATTGTCCTTGTCGTCCTCAGTGCTAACTCCTCTGCTCCTTGTTGTCCTCATGCTAATTCCTCTGTCCTTGGTGTCCCAGTGCTAACCTCCTCTGTCCTTGTTCCTCAGTGCTAAACTCCTCTGTCCTTGTGTCCTCAGTGCTTAACTCCTCTGTCCTTCTGTCCTCAGTGCTAATCCTCTGTCCTTCTGTCCTCAAGTTGGGCTAACTCCTCTGTCCTTCTTCCTCAGCTGCTAACTCCTCTGATCCTTCTGTCCTCAGTGCTAACTCCTCTGTCCTTGCTGTCCTCAGTGCTAATTCCTCTGTCCTCTGTTCCTCAGTGCTAACTCCTCTGTCCTGTGTCCTCAGTGCTAACTCCTCTGTCCTTTGTGTCCTCACAGTGCTAAACTCCTCTGTCCTTGTGTCCTCAGCTGCTAACTCCTCTGTCCTTCTGTCCTCAGTGCTAACTCTCTGTCCTGTGTCCTCAGTGCTAACTCCTTCTCTCCTTGTGTCCTCAGTGCTTAACTCCTCTGTCCTTCTGTCCTCAGTGCTAACTCCTCTCTCCTTGTGTTCCTTCAGTGCTAACTCCTCTCTCTTGTTCCTTCAGTGCTAACTCCTCTTGCTCCTTTGTCCCTCAGTGCTACTCTCTCTCCTTTGTGTCCTCAGTGCTAACTCCTCTGTCCTTGTGCCTTCAGTGCTAACTCCTCTGTCTTCTGTCCTCAGTGCTAACTCCTCTGTCTTTCTGCTCCTCAGTGCTAACTCCTCTCTCCTTGCTGTTCCTTTCAGTGCTAACTCCTCTGTCCTTTGGTCCTCAGTGCTAACTCCTCTCTCCTATGGTCCTCAGTGCTAACTCCTCTGGTCCTTGTGTCCTCAGTGCTAAACTATCTCTCTCTTCTTGTGTCCTCAGTCTAACTCCTTCTCCTTTGTCCTCAGTGCTAAACTCCTCTGTCCTTCTGTCTCAGTGCTAACTCCTCTGTCCTTCTGTCCTCAGTGCTAACTCCTCTGTCCTTGGTCCTCAGTGCTAATTCCTCTGTCCTTGTGTCCTTCAGTGCAACTCCTCTGTCCTCTTGTGTCCTCAGTGCTAATCCTCTCTCCTTGTTCCTCAGTGCTAAACTCCTCTGTACTTGTTCCTCAGTGCTAACTCCTCTCTCTTGTGTTCCTCAGTGCTTAACTCCTCTGTCCTTCTGTCCCAGTGCTAACTCTTCTCCTTGATGTCCTCAGTGCTAACTCCTCTCTCCTTGTGTCCTCAGTGCCAATCCTCTGTCCTTGTGTCTCAGTGCAACTCCTTGTCCTTGTGTCCTCGTGCTAACTCCTCTGTCGTTGTTGTCCTCAGTGCTAACTCCTCTGTCCTTCTGTCCTCAGTGCTATTCCTCATGTCCTTGTGTCCTCAGTGCTAAATTCTCTGTCCTTTGGCTGTCCTCGTGCTAACTCCTCTGTCTTCTGTCCTCAGTGCTAATTCCTCTGTTCCTTGTGTCTCAGTGCTAAACTTCCTCTGTCTTGTGTCCTCAGTGCCTCATTCCTCTGTCCTTGTGTCTCAGTGCTAATCCTCTGTCTTGTGTCTCTCAGTGCTAACCTCTCTGTCCTATGTGTCCTTCAGTGCTAACTCCTCTCTCCTTGTGTCCTCAGTGCTAACTCTTGTGTCCTCAGTGCTAACTCCTCTCTCCTTGTTGTCCTCAGTGCTAACTCCTCTGTCCTTCTGTCCAATCAGTGCTAACTCCTCTCTCCTTGGTGTCACTCAGCTGTCTTAACTCCTCTCTTGTGTCCTCAGTGCTAACTCCTCTGTCCTTGTGTCCTCAGTGCTAACTCCTCTCTCTTTGTCCTCAGTGCTAACTCCTCTGTCCTCTGTGTCCTCAGTGCTAACTCCATCTGTCCTTGTTTCCTCAGTGCTAACTCTCTGTCCTTGTGTCCTCAGTGCTAACTCCTCTGTCCTTCTGTCCTCAGTGCTAACTCCTCTGTCCTTGTGTCCTCAGTGCTAACTCTCTTGTCCTTGTTCCTCAGGTAATCCTCTTCCTTGTGTCCTCAGTGCTAACTCTCTCTCCTGTGTGTCCTCAGTGCTAACTCCTCTGTTCCTTGTGTCCTCAGTGTAACTCCTTTCCTTGTTCCTCAGATGCTAATCCTTCTGTCCTTGTGTCCTCAGTGCTACTCCTCTGTCATTGTGTCCTCAGTGCTAACTCCTGCCTGTGTCTCAGTTGCTAACTCCTTCTCCTTGGTTCCTCAGTGCTAACTCCTTCTCCTTGTGCTCCTTCGTGCTAACTCCTTGTCCTTCTGTTCCCAGTTTGCTAATCCTCTGTCCTGGTGGCCTCAGTGCTACTCCTCTGTCCTTCTTCTCCAGTGCTACACTTCCTCTGTCCTTCTGTCCTCAGTGCTAACTCCTTCTTCCTTGTGTCCTCAGTGCTAACTCTCTGTCCTTCTTCCTCAGTGCTAACTCCTCTGTCCTTCTGTCCCTCCGTGCTAACTCCTCTGTCCTTGAGTCCTCAGTGCTAATCCTCTGCCTTGTGTCCTCAGTGCTATCCTCTGTCCTTGTGTCCTCAGTGCTAACTCCTCTCTCCTTGTGTCCTCGTGCTACTCCTCTGTCCTTGTGTCCTCAGTGCTAACTCCTTGTCCTTTCTTCCTCAGTTGCTAATCTCTCTTTGTGTCTCAGTGTAACTCCTCTCTCCTTGTGTCCTCAGTGCTAACTCCTCTTCCTGCTTGTCCCTCAGTGCTAACTCTCTGTCCTTCTGTCCTCAGTGCTACTTCTCTCTCTTGTGTCCTCAGTGCTAACTGTCCTCTGTCCTTTGATGTCCTCATTGCTAACTCCCTTCTCCTTGTGTCCTCAGTGCTAACTCCTCTGTCCTTGTGTCTCAGTGCCTAATTCCTCTGTCCTCTGTGTCCTCAGTGGCTAATTCTCTGTTTGTGTCCTTCAGTGCCAACTCCTCTGTCCTTGTGTCCTCAGTGCTAACTCTTCTCCTGTGTCCTCAGCTGCTAACTCCTCTGTCTTGTGTCCTCAGTTGCTAAACTCCTCTCTCCTTGTGTCCTCAGTGCTAACTCCTCTGTCCTTCGTCCTCAGTGCTAACTCTCTCTCCTTGTGTCCTCAGTGCTAACTCCTCTCTCCTTGTGTCCTCAGTGCTAACTCCTTCTGTTCCTTGTTGTCCTCAGTGCTAACTCCTCTTGTCATGTGTCCTCAGTGCAACTCCTCTGTCTTGTGTTCCTCGTGCAACTCCTTCTCTCCTTGTGTCTCAGTGCTAACTCCTCTGTCCTTGTGTCCTCATGCTAACTCCTCTGTCCTTTCTGTCCTCAGTGCTAATTCTCTGTCCTTGTGTCCTCAGTGCTAATTCCTCTCCTTGTTTGTCCTCAGTGCTAACTCTCTGTTCCTTCTTGTCCTCAGTGCTAAATTCCTGTGTCCTTGTGTCCTCAGTTGCAATCCTTCTTGTCTGTGTCCTCACAGTGCTAATCCTCATGTCCTTGTGTCCTCAGTGCTATCCTTCTGTCCTGGTCCTCAAGTGCTAACTCCTCTGTCCTTTTGTCCTCATGCTCAACTCTCTGTCCTTGTGGTCCTCAGTGCTAACTCCTTCTGTCCTTATGTCTCAGTGCTAACTCTCTGTCCTTGTGTCACTCAGTGCTACTCTCTCTTCCTTGTGTCCTCAGTTGCTAATCCTCCTGTCCTTGTGTCCTCAGTTCTAAACTCCTGTTTGTGTCCTCAGTGCTAACTCCTCTGTCCTTCTGTCTCAGTGCTAACTCCTCTTCTTGTTCCCAGTGCTAAACTCTCTGTCTTCGTGTCTCAGGTGCTAACTCCTCTGTCCTTGTGTCTCAATTGCTAAACTTCCTCTGTCTTGTGTCTCATGCTAACTCCTCTGTCCTTGTGTTTCTCAGTGCTAACTCCTTGTCTTGTGTCCTCAGTGTAACTCTCTGTTCTTCTGTCCTCAGTGCTAACTCCTCTCTCCTTGTGTCCTCCAGTGCTAACTCCTCTGTCCTTGTGTCCTCAGTGCTAACTCCTCTTGTCCTTGTGTCCTCAGTGTAACTCCTCTGTCCTTTGTCCTCATGTTGTGCAATCCTCTGTCCTTCTGTCCTCAGTGCTAACTCCTCTGTCCTTCTGTCCTCAGTGCTACTCCTCTGTCCTTGTGTCCTCAGTGCTAACTCTCTGTCCATTGTGTCTCCAGTGCTAACTCCTCTCTCCCTTGTGTCCTCAGTGCTAAACTCCTCTGTCTTGTGTCCTCAGTGCTAACTCTCTGTCCTTCTGTCCTCAGTTGTAACTCCTCTGTCCTTCTGTCCTCATGCTAACTCCTCTGTCCTTTGTTCCTCGTGCTAACTCTCTCCTGTGTCCTCAGTGCTAACTCTCTGTCCTCTGTGTCTCAGTCTAACTTCCTCTGTCCTTGTATATTCCTCAGTGCTAAATCCCTGTCCTTGTGTTCCTCAGTGCTAACTCTCTCTCCTTGTGTCCTCAGTGCTAACTCCTCTGTACCTGTGTCCTCAGTGCTAACTCTCTTGTCCTGTTGTCCTCAGTGCTAACTCCTGTCTTCGTGTCCTCAGTGCTTAATTCCTCTGTCCTTGTGTCCTCAGCTGCTAACTCCTCCTGTCTTGTGTCCTCAGTGCTAATCCTCTGTCTTTGTCCTCCAGTGCTAACTCCTCTGTCCTTCTGTCCTCAGTGCTTAACTCCTCTTCCTTCTGTCCCATGCTAACTCCTTGTGTCCTTGTTCCTCGTGCTAATCCTCTGTCTTGTGTCTCAGTGCTAATCCTCTGTGTCCTTGTGTCCCAGTGCTAACTCTCCTCCTTGTGTTCCTCATGTGCTAACTCCTCTGTCCTTGGTCTCAGTGCTAACTCCTCTGTCCTTTCTTCCTCACGTGCTAACTCTCATGTCTTGTGTCCTCAGTGCTAACTCCTCTCTCTTATGTCCTCAGTGCTAACTCCTGCCTTTCTGTCCTCAGTGCTAACTCCTTCTCTCCTCTGTGTCCTCAGTGCTAATCTCTCTCCTTGTGTCCCTCAGTGCTAACCTCTGTCCTTGTGTCCTCAGTGCTAAACTCTCTGTCCTTCTGTCCTCAGTGCTAACTCCTTCTGTCCTTCTTCCTCATTTGCTAACCTCCTCATCTCCTATGTTCTCAGGCTAACTCCTCTGTCCTTGTGTCCTGCAGTGCTAACTCCTCTCTCTTGTTGTCCTCAGTGCTAACTTCCTCTGTCCTTGTGTTCCTAGTGCTAACTCCTCTCTCCTCTGTGTCCTCAGTGTCTCCTCTGTCGCTCTGTCTTCCAGCTGCTAACTCCTCTGTCCTTCTGTCCTCACTGCTAAATCCTCTGTCCTTTGTCCTCAGTGCTAATTCCTCTGTCCTTGTGTCCTCAGTGCTAACTCTCTATCCTTGTGTCCTCAGTGCTAACTCCTCTCTCCTTGTGTCTTCAAGTGCTAACTCCTCTGTCCTTGTGTCCTTCAGTGCTAAACTCCTCTTTTGTCCTTGTGTCCTCAGTGCTAACTCTCTGTCTTGTGTCCTTCAGTTGCTAACTCCTTCTCCATTGTGTCCTCGTGCTAACTTCCTCTGTCCTTCTGTCCTCAGTGCTAACCCTCCTCCTTGTGCTCAGTGCTACTTCTCTGTCCTTCGTCCTCACATGTGTAATTCTCTGTCCTTGTGTCCTCAGTGCTAATTCCGTCTTGTCTTGTGTCCTCAGTGCTAACTCCTCTGTCCTTCTGTCTCAGTGCTAATTCCTCTGTCCTTGTCTGTCCTCAGTGCTAACTCCTCTGTCCTTGTGTCCCTCGTGGCTAATTCCTCTGTCCTTGTGTCCTCAGTGCTAATTCCTATGTCCTTGTGTCCTCAGTGCTACTCCTCTGTCTTGTGTCCTCCAGTGCTACACTCCTTCTCTCCTTGTGTCCTCAGTGCATAATCCTCTGTCCTTGTGGTCCTCAGTGCTAAACTCCTCTCTCCTTGTGTCCTCAGTGCTAACTCCTCTGTCCTTCTGTCCTCAGTGCTTAAACTGCTCTCTCCTTGTGTCCTCAGTTGTAACTCCTCTCCTTGTGTTCCTCGTGCTAACTCCTCTGTCCTTTTTGTCCTCAGTGGCTAACTCCTCTCTCCTTGTGTCCTCAGTGCTAACTCCCTGTCCTTGTGTCTCGTGCTAACTCCTCTCTCCTTGTGTCCTCAGTGCTAACTCCTCTGTCTTGTGTCCATGTAATCCTCTTCCTTGTGTCCTCAGGCTAATCCTCTGTCCTTCTGTCCTCAGTTGCTAACTTCCTCTGTCCTTGTGTCCTCAGTGCTTAAACTCCTGTCCTTCTTGTCCTCAGTGCTACTCCTCTGTCCTTGTGTCCTCACGTGCTTAAATCCTCTGTCCTGTGTCCTCAGTGCTAACTCCTCTCTCCTGTGTCCTCAGTGCTAACTCCTCTTCCTTGTTTCCTCAGTGCTAACTCTCTCTCCTTGTGTCCTCAGTGCTAACTTCCTCTGTCCTTTGTCCTCAGTGCTAACTCCTCTGTCCTTGTGTCCTTCCCAGTGCTAACTCCTCTGTCCTTGTTCCTCAGTGCTAACCTCCTCTGTCCTTGTGTCCTCAGTGCTAACTCCTCTGTCCTTTGTGTCCTCAGTTAACTCCTCTGTCCTTCTGTTCCTCAGTGCTAATTCCTCTGTGCCTTGTTCCCTCATGCTAACTCCTCTTCCTTCTGTCTCAGTGCTAACTCCTCTGTCTCTGTCCTCAGTGCTAACTCCTCTGTCCTTGTGTCCTCAGTGCTAACTCTCTGTCCTCTGTCCTCAGTGCTTAACTCCTCTGTCCTTCTGTCCTCAGTGCTAACTCACTCTCCTTCTGTCTCAGGCTAACTCCTCTGTCCTTTGTGTCCTCAGTTGCTAACTTTCCTCTGTCCTTGTGTCCTCAGTTGCTAACTCCTCATGTCCTATGTTGTCTCAGTGCTAACTCTCTGTCCCTTGTGTCCTCCAGTGCTAACTCCTCTCTACCTTGTGTCCTTCACAGTGCTAACTCTCTGTCCTTGTGTCTCAGTGGCTACTCCTCTGTCTTCTGTCCTCAGTGCTAACTCCTCTCTTTTGTGTCCTCAGTTGCTAATCCTCTCTTCCTTGTGTCCTCAGTGTAACTCCTCTGTCTTGTTGTTCCTCAGCTGCTAACTCCTCTGTCCTTCTGTCCTCAGTGCAACTCCTCTCTTCCTTGTGTCCCTCAGTGCTAACTCCTGCTGTCCTTGTGTTCCTCAGTGCTAACTCCTCTCTCCTTGTTTCCTCAGTGCTTAACTCCTCTGTCCTTGTGTCCTCAGTGCTAATTCCTCTGTCCTTGTGTCCTCATGCCTAAATCCTCTGCCTTGGCTCAGTGCTAACTCCTCTCTTCCTCTGTGTCCTCAGTGCTAACTCCTGCTGTCCTTGTTGTCCTCAGTGCTAACTCCTCTCTCCTTGTTGTCCTCAGTGCTAACTCCTCTGTTCCTTCTTCCTCGTGTACTCCTCTGTCCTTGTGTTCCTCAGTGCTAACTCCTTCTGTCCTTGTGTCCTCAGTGCTAAACTCCTCTGTCCTTGTTCCTCGTGCTAACTCCTCTGTCCTTGTGTCCTCAGTCGCTAACTTCTTCTTACCTTGTGTCCCAGTTGCTAACTCTCTGGGGGTCCTGTGTCCTCAGTGCTAACTCTCTGTCCTTGTGTCCTCAGTAGCTAACTCCTCTCTCCTTGTGTCCTCAGTGCTAACTCTCTGTCCTTGTGTCTCTCAGTGTAACTCCTTTGTCCTTGTGTCCTCAGTGCTAACTCCTCTGTCTTGTTGTCGCTCAGTGCATAATCCTCTGTCCTTGTGTCCTCGTTGCTACCTCTCTCTCCTTGTTCCTCGTGCTAATCCTCTCTCCTTGGTCCTCAGTGCTAACTCCTCGTCCTTGTTGTCCTCAGTGCTAACTCCTCATTCTTGTGTCCTCAGTGCTAAACTCCTCTGCCTTGTGTCCCTCAGTGCTAACCCTCTCTCCTTGTGTCCTCAGTGCAAACTCCTCTGTCCTTGTGTCCTCAGGCTAACTCCTCTCTCCTTGTGGTCCTCAGTGCTAACTCTTCTTCCTTGTGTCCTCAGCTGCTAACTCTCTGTCTTGTGTCCTCTATGCTATTCTGTCCTTGTGTCCTCAGTGCTTAACTCCTCTCTCCTTGTGTCTCTCAGTGCTAACTCCTCTTGTCCTTGTGTCTCGTGCTAACTCCTCATGTTACTTGTCTCTTTGTGTCCTCAGTGCTGAAGGATGAGAGCTGTTGAGCGTCGCATGGAGCAGGTCCATTTATAAAGGTTTTTTTTGTATTATCAGTTTTTTTCCACTTTATTCTTGTTACTCATTTTGGTTAAAACATGACCTTGTCTGTAAACCGTCTGCTGATTGACGTCCTACTTTAAACCTGCTTTAGTCTTGGTCTGGATCTACTGCTGTAGACTTGGTCTGCCAAGTCTGAGACCTGTTTAACATTTTCAATAAACTCATGCCGTGTCCTCTGTTCAGTCGGCATCATGTTGTTATAACCGTTAAGGCTCTTGTAAAGTGTTGTCCTGATAAAGAGAAAAGCGCTTTAATAAGTGAGGTCCATTTATATTTACATATTGATGACTTGGAGTATAAAAGACGTGACCATCCTCTCTT
>VHKM01001024.1:0-242311 GCA_007210695.1 Neogobius melanostomus
ACAGAGAGAGATGAAGTCCTGGTTTAAAGTCCTGAGTGAGTCCTGGTTTAGTCCTGAGTGAGTCCTGGTTTAGCCCCGGTTGATCTAATACTTGTCCTGAGTGAGTCCTGGTAGAGAAAAAAAAAAAATCCTTGTGATGAATTTCGTTATTTTTTCCTTTAGCTTTAGACTAGATATGACTATTAAGATTTAGCAGTAAATAAAGCAAATATTAATAAATTTAATAATTAGCCTTAAAGCATTACAAGTTTTGAAATTTGGGGTGTTTCTAAATTGTGTACTTTTAACGAGTAAAATAATAATATAATGTAGCTCATGTTCTAATTTTTATCATATGGTATAGATAGGAGATTAAAATGAATATGCTCATATACGTGTTGGTGGCCACATCTCAGCTCAGACCGCTCCCCAGGCGAGCAAAGCCCTTCCACATTTAAGCTAAAGGTGAGCCTTCCTTCATCATTGGCACCCCTCTAACAGTTGGGCCGAGGGTTCAAAGCGTGGGAAAAAAGTAGCGGCTTATAGGCTGGAAAATTACGGTATTGTATTTTTGAATGCTGACTGAAGGCAAAACTTTAACTCGTTATGGTGGGGGAACACAGATAGATTAAAACACTCAAAATAAAAACAGGATCCTTTGTATATATCGTCCATGTTTTCCTGACTACTATTGTGATATTACACATTATCAATAACTTTTGTCATCTTTTTTTTTAACTCTTACGGCTCCACTCTGAACCGAGCGCTATGTTTCTAACAAGATGGGCACCAAAACAGGATACAAATGTGTTTTTTTAACAAACCACAAAAGCAGTACAATGAGGAGCAGTGTTATATTTTGACAACTATATTTTAATTTAGTTTTAAGTCTTAGTCTTTTGACAAACAACTGTAATTCAATTTTAGTCACGAATTTAGTCAAAAAAATATTCTTCAATTTTACGTCTAGTTTAGTCCGACTAAAATTGCAAGTCAATTTAGTCGCTAGATTAAGACAACATTTAGTCGACTTTGCATTTATACTATCATTAACTCATATTTAATCAAGGTCCTCTGCTTCATGGAGCTTTCTCCCCCATGAACAAAGGCTCAGAAGCCTGCTACCTTTGGCAGTGAATTTTCATGATCTGAGCTCTTTCAGACCTGTCACCTAGAAGGTTTGGATGCATTTTAGTCCTTCTCCTTTTCATTTTTTTATTTAGTCTATATCTTAGTCGATTAAAATATCTAGACATTTTAGTCCATAGTTTTAGTTCTTATGAAAAACTTTTAATTTAGTTTTAGTCCCAATTTTAGTCGTCAAATATCACTTTTGACTAAAATTAAAGACTAAATATTTTAGTCGACGAAATTAACACTGTGAGGAAGTGATGTCAAAGCAACAAAAAAGTGCCAAGAAAAGCAACAATAACACAACAAAAGGTGAGGAAAGAGCAGCAAAAAGGTGACAAAAAGCAACAATAAAAATGGGACAGAAACCACAAGAGAAAAAAAAAAGCAACGAAAAAGCACAAAACATGACGCAAAAAAAAAAGTCAATCATTCAGCAAGCATGCTCATATAGTGGCCAAAATTCCGGACAAGTCTGGTCAATGTGTCCAGTCAGCTGGACCTGATCACGGAGACTCTGCGTCCGCCTTTCTGAGACGCTGTGATGCTTCTAGGCTTTAGGACTTTAGGGAGGACAATGCAGAAATTGGCCCATAATGAATGGCTAGAGACGGCGTCATGTTGAAACATTTGTCTTTAGTCTGAGACACAGGGCACAGGCTAAGAGCAGCTGGTTGGATCAACCAAAAACAGGCCCCCGCTCCAAATTCAGATTAGACGGATAACGGGTCATCCCTGCCGTCCTCACAAGGGCTTACTGATGTTGCCTCCAAGGCATCAGATTGAACCATAGGTCAGAATCTTTGTTGACATCTTTTGTAACGGCATAGCGCGAGTGGTTGTGTTGGCAAGAAACGAACATATGGCGGGATGTAAAGATTTCGACGAGCACTTTCCAAGAGAGTTAGCGGGCGAAATCCACAACATATAAGCAACTTTAACATCTGAAAAGACCGGAGGAGGTTTTGAGAGAAGCTCAAATTTGTATTGGGTGACAAAATCAAAAGTTTCAAAGCCCTATATGAGATCTGGGATGACAAAAAAACGTTGGTGCGACTCGCCGTGTCCTTGGCCATCAATCTGCTGGGGAACATTTATTCTTATTTAATAGAAAGCCCTGGACACTTCACTCATGAAAGATTAAAGGCTTTCAAAAGTCGGTTGGCCGATCTTTTCTGCGCAAACAGAAAGCGATGATGCGTGCTAAAAGCAAGAGGTTAGACCTGGCCAAGCAAAAAGAGTCACAAGTGTGATTTGTATCTCCCGTGGGTGATCGCCAAAGAGAACGACGAAATAATCACTGCCACTGCGCAACTGCGAACTAGTCTTCAGTGTTCTTATTTGTATTGAATATGTAGTGACTGTTGTACCAATTCAATGTGTTCAGTGTGAGACTTTCAAAGGCCGTCTTGACTATGGTGAAAAATTGTATATACAACAGCTTACATATTTCCTCCTTTTAAAATCCAGTCTTGGAGAAACATGCAGTCATGGTAGCATCTAGCTTTAAAGGTCCTATATCATGTAAAATCGGACTTTTTGGGAGCTTTTAACCCTGTTGTTTATGCTATTTCCCTTTTTCATTACCGGCAGTTCTTAGTAATCCTCCTGAATCCTGGCTCTCTGAGCAGCTGCTGCCGCCTTCTCCTGGTAAACCACTGAGCTTGTTCTGTTGTGTCCGTCGAGCGGAACGGAAAGTGCTCGACGTCTGTAATGTATGCCTACAGCCTGATTTTAATTTGTAAAATCAGCTTTTTTCATTATTTCTGTCGTAAGTAAAGAAAGACATGTAAAAAAAAAAAAAAAGAGGAAGTGTCTGTCCGCGCTCGCCCTGCAGTGAAAACAGATGTCATGCTGAAACACCGAAAAGCTGTGAAAGGAGCTTTTTCTCTGGACACTGTTCTTTTTTCTTAACCTCACGATAAATGTCAACGGACAAAAAGCGCGTGCGAGGACAGGACTTTAATTACCTTTTCAAAAGAAGAGGCAATCGCCCAGAGACGTTGGAATTTCTCTCCGGAATTCCAGCGACCTATCAGCCAAAATAGTGTTTGTCTGTGACTGTCACTGATGGATGTTTGGTAAAAGCGCCTGGCCAGAAATCAAGGATTGGATAGTTAGTTGAGCACTTGACAGGAACATTTTAAGGAGCTGGGAGTTGATGTCATGAACCCTGAGAGCGTTCAGTCATAAAGCCCCGCTCAGTAATATACCCACATTACCAGTAGTGTCTAATTATTGCAATGGCCAAATATACACGTGGAATGTCTGACCATGGAAAATGCATGAATGTCTTTTGTTTTAAAAATCAGGCTCCAGTTGTTACAAAATTAGGACTGGAACCGGCGGTACCATTTTTGTCGAGTCCTGTGGAACGTCTATGTCTGGGTCACTTGCACTACGCGCTTTTCAAGCAGATAGAGTGTCCCGAGTTCGATTCCCAGGTCAGAAGAAACCTTTTTTGCATAGTTCCCTTGTATCCCAATTTGTGATTCCATAGACTTAGACAAGACGTTTTGAAAATCCACACAAGAAATTGAATTGGTCACAGCAGCTCAACAGCCAGAATCACATCAACACTGGCTACAAGCAATCTTGAAATAAGTCAGAGGAATGTCTCACAATAAGTGACATTTGTGCTTTATTTGAAATTTGACATTTTTTTCAAAAAGAAATGTGCCCATAGGGTAAAGATTTTTACACTTACTTTAAGGATGCACTGATCCCAATACTGGTGTCGGATATCGGAGCCGATACTGAAAAAAATACAATACAGTTATCAACTATAAAAAAAAAAAAATCAAATATCTGATACCTGACCGATACCAATTTTGCTCTGAACGTCTTAAAAACACCAACTTGTATTACCTAAATCTTAGTGAATATGTGCATGCTGCAATATCATCGGGAAAGCTAAAAACCAGGAGGAATTCAATCACTGAGTTCAGTTTTCAATCGCCACAAACGCATTTGAACGCTGCGCATCATCAGTATGCTAAAGGAAAACTAATCAAGGCTGGGACACAAACTAACATAGAAATACCTAAACAATGTAGTTTCTCCGTCATCCAGGTAGTTCATTAAACAAAACAAAAAAGGGTGAATCAACACAACTGGACTTACTTTTAAAAAAGAGCTGACAGTTTCGCTGTCCATCCAGACAGCTTCCTCAGAGCTGGTGACCACACCACCAGATATAGACGCGTGGGGCGTGGATGGTGAATACCCAGCAGCGAAACTCTCAGGTCTTTTTTAAAGTAAGTCCAGTTGTGTTGATAAACCCTTTTTTTGAGAAATACTAAATTAGCCTAATAAATAAATTGACCACTGCTGAAACCAAGTGTTTCAGTTTAAGAATAACTGAGCTAACATATTTGTAATGATCAGATCACTTCATGTGAGTTGTTTATATTTAATGTAACCTAACCTGTCATGTACCCAAGGATATTTAGTGTAGGAAAGTCCAGTGATCCTTGTTAAATGTTTATCCAAGTGTTTATCAAAGATATAATTGATCTGTAACATCATGACAATAAATGTGACTTTATTGATCTTAAAAGAGAAGTGTCAATTACATTTTTTACTCAGAGAAAGACACTTTTAGGAAGTGGCATCGGTAAATATCGGGTATCGGCAGATACTCAAAACCCCAGTATCGGTGCATCTCTACTTAAATTTAGGGCGAAAAAACACCTACAACTTTTTTATATCTAATTTTGAGTGTGAAGATCTGTTTTCTTCAATTGTCACAGACAGATTTAGTAACTCAAATCAGGAGCAAATTTACTTATTTCAAGAAAATGTTACTTATTTCAAGATTACGTTTTTGCAGTGCTAGAAAGTCCTGACCAAACCTAACTCAAAATCGAGGTTAAAGAGTACCTAACGGGCGTGCCAAAGCCTTCCCACCCACAAACAAAAGTCAAAAATTGCAGTGAAAGAGGCGGTCTCTGAGGTTTGGGTGTGACATGCGGGGGTGAGTGTGTGGGCCTTTGCATTGGCACAATCACAGCAGACTGATTACGTGGGAGGGACTTGGTTATATACCACAGGTACAGGGGCAGGACAATGGGCAGCACCTGATGACGATGTGTGGAGCTGGTGCGGCTTATGACGTTCTGTGGAGGCCGTGGACACTCTCCAGCCAAACAGGAAATTCTAATTTAGTAGCAGAGTTTACCCTGAAGGGGGCGCAACCCATTCTTTTTCAGGCCAAAGTTAGGATTTAACACATTTGCGCTATAATGTCAGAATAATGTCAGGACCAGTAGACAACACTATGAGACACCCATTGAGACAGTTTATCAGTAAAAAAAAACTTTATTTGGTGTTTAGTTGCTCTTTAACCGGAGGACCCCGTATGTGGAAGGATATGAAAACTGTAGAGCTTGATTTCTTTTTAAATTTTATGTTATTTACCCATTTATCGCCTCGTCGATTCCCGGACTGCGCGGGGCCTTTCTGTGTGAGTTTGCATGTTCTTGGCATCAAAGGATTGGTCAAATGCAGAAGACAAGTTCCCTACGAGGACAATAAACTCCTAAAAGTGGACCTATTTATCCCATTTGACTTATATTATACCCATATTATAGGCAAAAAGACTGCTTTGGTGTCTTTCTACTTAGTTCTGAACTTGCTTACATGCACATGATCCATTTATAACCACTAAATATCACATTGTTTTCTTTATATAGGCCGTTACAAAAGCAGTACTCTATATGCACAAAACCAGTTGTTGCAAAGCTGGACATAAATTTATAATAGCAGTCTTACTCCTGTCTGTAAATCGGTGTCCTCCCTTGTGTTTCTTCTCAGCTGTAACTCAAATTAAATGTTTGTTTTTTTCCTCTTAAGAGCACAGTTTACCTCTTCTCCATCCACAAAGAGCTTTCATATGGAACTTATCAAAACGTTTTCGGCTAACGTCCTCCTGTGAGATTGAGTGGACACAACGACCATAGTAGCCTGAAACAGTCCCACTATACATACGTGATAATACTTGCAATGCAGTAGATTTCAAAGTTGCATTAAGTTTAAAACTGTCATCACCATTTTCCCCAAAGTTAGTAATAAGACAGGTATTAACAATTTCAGTAAATGTAATATTATTTTGTGTAGAAATGGAAGCAGATGAGGAGCTTGAGAGGGCAATGCTCAGCATTTCAACCTGAAAAGACTCAGAGACGTGTTGCGTTAGAAGTTTTATGAACTTAATTGAGATTGGGGCTCAGACCCCGGCGGAAGATGGCCGAATGATACGGACTGCCTGGTGTTGATGATGATGGCCAGCATCTTCCCCCGGAGCCTGGACCTGGTGGTGGTATAACGGGACCCGATGCGCGTTGATGTGACGGGCAAAGCCCGGGAGGAGGAGGGGCGGAGGAGGGTCGCTGCACACTGTGAAACTCCGAGTGATTGACTGGGGAGCTTATGAAGGGGATCGTAGACTGTGAATGGCTGAGCGGAACAGCGCTGCGCTGATTGCTGATGCGAAAGCGCTTTGCGATGGGCCGTGATTGGATGCTGGTGAAGGCAGCCGTGAAAGATGAGTGAAGGCTGTAGGTACGTCTCCAGGTTGAATTTGCGCACAAGCTTCATCTCTACAGCCATTGAGCAAACGGATATGCGTAAGTACTATCTGTGAGGCCTTAGAGTAAAGTTTGGTGTGTTATGTAATCAACATATTTTGGATTTGTTTTTCAGCTTTGTCTACACCAGCACCAGTCCCAGAGTTGCAGCAGCCCTCAGGTTTAGAGAGATGTTCACTGGTGTCGTGCCCTAGAACAGTGGTTCTCAACCTGGGGGTCGGGATCCCCGTGGGGGGTCGCGAAAAAAATTCGGGGGGGTCGCCAGATCAGGCTAGTAAAAAAAAAGAAAGAAAAAAAATCAATTAGAAAATATTATTTTATTGTAGCATGTGTGTGGTATTTTTATCAAAGGTGTATTATTTGTTCTTAATTATTAGATTTTGCCAATTATTAATTTATCTTAAGAATTATAGGTTATAGGGGCTATAATAATGTATAATGGCCGTTTACGGTGTGACCCAACAGAGTACCCAGCGTTAGCACAGGCTGCAACTAATGTACTGTATCCGTTTGCGTCAACGTATCTTTGCGAAAAGACATTTTCTGCGCTGACATTCATTAAAACAAATACAGATCCCAGCTGAGGAGGGTTGAGGATGACTTCGCGTGTCAGTGTCTGAAATAAAGCCAAGAATACCACTACTTTGTTCAAAGAAGCAAACACAGCCATCTCATTAATATTGTCAATTTAATGTCATGAATAAATGTAAATAGTTATTGTTTCTTTCTGTTGGTCGGTTATATTCAGATAATTATTAAATTACGCATTCGACAACAAGGACAAAAAAGACTGAATTTTATTAGCCATGTTTTTGTTATAAAAAAGAAAAGCTGTAGGCTTAGCATATTTCCTAATTTCCTATGCATTCCCCATCTAATAAAAGTTAAAATGAAAGAAATAATCATTCTATTTGTGTAACAAAGATCATAAAGAAGTCATTAGGCTATGTGTGTGTGGCGTGGGGGTAGCGGCGGTGGGCGGGGGTCACGAAGCCCATTAATTGTTATTATGGGGGTCGCGACTCCAAAAGGTTGAGAACCACTGCCCTAGAAGACCGTTTTGGACATGTTCTGGTCCTTTGCATGAGTTCAATTGTTCTTGACCACGTTCCGGTCACTTTCTGCTTTGTTCCTCTCATGTGTGTTCTGCCTAAAGTCCAAGTGACTATGAATTGATACCATCTACGATGAGGGTAAGTGACTTTTTTATTATGCATGGTTGTGAATATGTGTGAAGTGGTGAGTGCTGTTTTGTATTTTAACATTTGATGTACTTCCCCTGCTCAAATTATTATTCTGGATAATGTGAACTAACACTTGCCTGACACGTTAAATAATATCAAAACAAACAAGTCAGTAAACGAGCAGGAGAAGTAACAGTTGAATGCTGTGGGTTCATTTTACTAACATTTGGTTAAACTGTTAATGATTAACAAAAAATAAAATAATGGATTGAGCAGACTAGTGAACTAAACTAAACACAAGCCTCGGGCAAGTAGACCCGGTTCTGTTTGAGCAAAGCATCGGAACCGTACGTCTGCTTCATTATCGATCCCTCTTATCTGAAAACACTCTTTTTGCGCCGCGGAGCTAGACGCACGTGTGTAATGACATAGCTCTCCGGTCTGTTGACTCTGCTTCAAAGTAAGCAGGGAAACATGGCCCATCTCAATTCTACCCCTTAGCCCTCCGCTTCGCCTTTCCCCTCCGTTTTGCGCGTTCACGAAAGAGTGTCGTCAATTAAAACAGTCTATTATTATAAACATGTCAGTTATACGTTTTCGCTTTGCTGCTGCGAATGCTCCGTTTTATTTGCGCTGTATTGCTGTTTCTTTCCAAACTTTCGATACGTCGCTAAGTCGTGCTGTTTCCCCGCGTCGCTGTGCTCTGAGCCCGGGTCCGAGCGCAGTGCACCTCGGCAGACTCCGCTCAGGCCCGGGGCTCAGAGCGGAGGCTGCAGCTGCCTGTCCCCGCCCTGAGCGCACTGTGAACGGGTATACCTCTGCCTGTCTCTGGCCCGAGCACACCAGCCCCCGCTCAGGCCCGGGGCTCAGAGCAGAGGCTGCGGGTGCCTGTCCCCGCCCTGAGAGGGAAGGAGAAATAGATGAAAATCTGTAGAGTTTGGGCTGAGACCGAGTCCTGTTGTTTAGGTGTTACAAAACTGCATCAGTCTGTTACAAGTTACAGACACTTGATGAAAAGTACAAATGTTACCATTATATTTTAGGCTGAGTGCCAGCAGGAGCCACAGTATATTTGGAAACTTACTTTATTTAATGAATATTTTTTCTTGAGAAAACTAACAATGTGTCTTTTTTGATAGAGTTTATCAAAAGCACATTCATTCCCTGCTTTTCCCCAACACACAGACAACCGGGCATCGATAAAGAATCGAATCGATAGGTACAATTATTGATGGTATTGATATCAATAAAATCGTATCAATTCCATCCCTCCTCATGAAGGTCCTCCATCAGCGTAGCCGCCATGTTTCCAAACACTTCAGGCCAAAGCAATGGATTAGACAAGGTTTGAGTTAATCAGGCTTTACCCCACAACTTTTGATGGGCGAGTTTGACAGATAAAATTAATTCATGAAACACTGCAACACACGACCATGAAATAATTAATTAAATAGATAAATAATTATATATACTGTACATTTTTACACAGAATCATTGGTCATTTAATTAATTAATGACATTTTATTTAATTATTTAATGGTGCATTTATTTATTTAATTAATTAATGAAACATTTAATTAATTAATGACACATTTATATAATTATTTAATGGTGTATTTATTTATTTAATTGTGGCACTTTCAATCCTCCATATGCTACAAGCAATCTTGAAATAAGTCAAAATGTCTCACAATAAGTGAATTTGTGCTTGATTTGAGGAAATTATTTTCAAGAAATGTGCCCATGGGGTAAGATTTTCACACTTAAACTTAGGGATGCACTGATCCAATACTGGTGTCGGATATCGGAGCCGATACTGAAAAAAAATACAATATCAGGTATCAGCTACAAATATCCGATACTGAACCGATACCAGTTTTGGCTCTGAATGTCTTAAAAACACAACTTTTATGACCTAAATCTTAGTGAATATGTGCATGCTGCATATCATTGGGAAGCTAAAAACCAGGAGGATTCAATCACTGAGTCAGTTTCAATCGCCACAAACGCATTATTGAACGCTGCGCATCATCAGTATGCTAAAGGAAAACTAATCAAGGCTGGGACACAAACTAACATAGAAATACCTAAAACAATGTAGTTTCTCTGTCATCCAGGCAGTTCATTAAAGAAAACAAAAAAAGGGTGAATCAACACAACTGGACTTACTTTTAAAAAAGAGCTGCCGGTTTCGCTGTCCATCCAGACAGCTTCCTCAGAGCTGGTGACCACACCCACCAGATATAGACGCGGGGGGTGTGGATGGTGAATACCCAGCAGCGAAACTCTCAGGTCTTTTTTAAAAGTAAGTCCAGTTGTGTTGATAGACCCTTTTTTGAGGAATACCTAAATTAGCCTAATAAAATAAATTGACCACTGCTGAAACCAAGTGTTTCAGTTTAAGAAATAACTGAGCTAACATATTTGTAATGATCAGATCACTTCATGTGAGTTGTTTATATTTAATGTAACCTAAACCTGTCATGTACCCAAGGATATTTAGTGTAGGAAAGTCCAGTGATCCTTGTTAAATGTTTATCCAAGTGTTTATCAAAGATATAATTGATCTGTAACATCATGACAATAAAATGTGACTTTATTGATCTTAAAAGAGAAGTGTCAATTACATTTTTTACTCAGAGAAAGACACTTTTAGGAAGTGGCATCGGTAAATATCGGGTATCCTGTGTGCCTTAAAGCACATCTTTTTCCAGTTTACACTGGATGGCGTTGTCAGGCTTTTATTTATTTTTATATACCACTCGTCATGTCACACTTGGCGTTGTCGGCAGGATCGTTTGGATTAGAGAGTCATGTTCCTTACAGTAAGACTAGTGTTAACAAGATAACAACAACAAAGGTAACAGCTAAATTTGTTTTGTGAAATTCTTGTGTTTGCTGCTAAAAACGTGTTCACCATAGGGCTGTCCCCGACCAAAGATTTTCATGGTCGACCAAAAACATGCCCTGAGCAGCGATTAGTCGACTAAAAGGGGGCGTGGCATGATACTGACAAAACTACAACTTTTCTGACCCAAACTGCACTCATAAGACATGGAACTTTGGGAGCTCGTGCTTTAATATTTATACATCGAAGCAACGTCAACGGTGCATGTATGTGTAAAAAGTCACATTAATCTCACCTTTAATCTCAGACTCCAGCTCCCTGCCTCACTCCTGCATCTGCTGCTGTACATGTGCTGTCCATATATCCATATAATCCAAATAAAGCAGTAGTTCTCTTCTGCCATCATCATCCCTGTTCTCAAATGTCCTCCGGGTCAGACATCTCCGTGTGACACGTGTCTGTTTCGCGTAATGTAAACACCAGCCATGTGCTTTATTGTGAAATGCGCCGCCCGCGTGGTTCCTTGTCAGATTTCCTCTCAGGTCGTTTCATCTTCAACGTGTAGTGATGACTCGGTTCACGTTCCTCGTCTTATTTATCTCCGAAAAAGCCAGAATGAAGCGGAGAAAGACACAGCGGGTCCATGAGCTGCTGCGCCTGACGTTACTTTCGGTTTCGTTCTCGCGTATGTTTTAGTAGAACCGCAGATAGAGGTCAGCCGTCAGACTCGCGTATCGGCTATTTCACTGTAGAACCAGGGTATTTGTGGTTTAAGCAACTGTAGACTTTTGGCCACATCTCACAGAGCCGCTGATCTCAGCTGCTTATGCGCAGCTCTCCCGTCCTCATTTCTCTCCTCAATGTTTTTTTTTCTTTCTTTTTTTGCAAAAGCATTTCACATAAAACAATCAAACGTCACACTGTCTGTAAAACTTTGATATATCTGTTATTATAATGAAATATTAGCCCAAGGTAAAAGAAAAAACCTGCTACAGGCCTCTGGTGTTACGTAAACTGAGAGCATCTTAATTGATGCAAAAGTGCGTGCATTTAGTCGACCAATGAAAATCTTGGTCGACCACGACGACATCGACCATAAGTCGACTAAACGACCAAAAGGGGACAGCCCTAGTTCACCAGCCCTGATTGCTTGTATTTTGTGTACCCTTGCATGTTTTGTGTACCCTTGCATGTTTTGTGTTGCATTATTTTGTGTGCTTTTCTTATTTGTTGTGCATTTAATTTATACGGCAATATGGGACAACTGGAACTGAAGCATTGTTTTCTGTAGTTGCACTGAAAATTTCGCTAAGCTACTAAGAATGCTGTGTGTTTTGTTTGGCAAACGTGGTTCATTTTGTGAGAACCCTGTTTATTTTGAGAACCGTTTTATGTTGGAGAACCCTGTGAACTTCGTATGTGGATTTTGTTCCAATAACGTGATGTATTTTGTGTTCAGAAGAAAGACAGCAGCTGAAGCAGATAGGACGCTAGCGAGGATAAACACAGCACCTCCTTGGCCTCGTGTTATAGCTGTACCTGGCATCTCTGGGGCTCATACCCCTTGTAGCGGTGGGTAGGTGTGAGTTGTGTGTGCCTCTACTACCGATAGCCCAATGGCAGCCGTTGCAGATGCGTGGGAAGCCGTGTACAGCCTGTGTAGAGGCAAGTTTTTAATCTTAATGTTCCCCAACTCGTAGCCGTCAAGGCCCTCGCAACGTCGACCGGTGGGTCAGGTGGGGTAGAGTGGGTTTTATGTGTTGCGACGTTCCGGTAAAATGTTTGCCGCGAACCGCGTCATTTTGGACACTGGTCCCATGGTGTCTTTTGGTTTTAAATTTGGAAGTGTAAGCCTCGTAGCCCTTTCCGTCATCTGTATGTTTGTGTAGGGCTACTGTTTGAATGTTCATCGTCGGGACGCCGATGCAGTTTGGGGGGGTAGATGTGGCAATACCAGTTTTTATTAACTGTATTTTATACCTTTATTAAATATAAGCACTGTAAATATGAAAACGGGCAGCAGAGGGCGCTAGCGTTTAAATAGTATAAAAGCGACCCTGGTTCACACGCACTTCCTGTGTCTCCTCACTGGCGTCTTCCAGCCTGGTTGGGCTGGGCCCAGGGTTGTGCGTGCGGTTTTCCACAGGTCCAGGTAGCTATGGTTGATTCGTTCATTCTTATTGGTGTAGCTGCTAACGCAGGTGTAATTTTAGCGTCGCGGGAGCCTCAACGCGCACCACTCCTTGGCGTCCATTGCTCTCTCGGCGTGTCTGGCCCGGGGTCTGCTGGGGCCGTTGCGTAACCAGGGGCTATCGAAGCACCGCGCCGGCCGAGTAGGGCTAGATGTGGGCGTGCGATGGTAGCTTGCCTTGCCTCGTGGCTAGCCTTTCTGGTACAATAACTTAACCACCTCTTTTCATTTAGGTGGACCTAACCACGCTGCTGTCTTGTTTCCTCCCTGTTGTTTCGTATAAACTGAAAAGCTAATGGAAAAACAACGTGAACTGTGAACCAACTGAAAGCTATGTTAACGCTGTGAAATGAAACGAAACGTGTGTCAACTAAAGTACAAAGAGAAACCAACGTGAATAAACTAAACTGATGTACAAGGAACATGCTGCCTCTGTCCTTATGGGTCGAACCTGTGTGCCTTAAAGCACATCTTTTTCCAGTTTACACTGGATGGCGTTGTCAGGCTTTTAATTATTTATAATACCACTCGTCATGTCACACTTGGTGAATGTCGGCAGCATCATTTGGACAAGTCATGTTCCTTATAGTAAAATCGGTGTTGACAAAAGTAACAGCTAAAGGACAGCTTTTTGGTAGATTATTTTTGTGTTCTCTGCAACAAACATGTAAATTCCAGCCCTGTTGGTGCATGGTTTTATTGTGTACTTTTGCATGTTTTATTGACATGTTGTGTGCTTTTGAGTTGCTGTACAGTTATTTCATTGTATTGACAACAACTGGTATCGTAATGTTTCTGCATAGTTGCACTGGAAAATTTGCTAAAAGTTACTAAGAGTGCTGTGTATTTTGTTTTTGAATAATGTGGTTCATTGTGTGAGAACCCTGTTTTTGAGAACTGTTTTATGTTGGAGTAATCCTGTGGGCAGTAACGTGTACCCCTTTATTTGTTCAGAAGTAGGACAGCAGCTGAAGCAGCATAGGACGCTAGCGAGGGTAAACACAGCACCTCCTTGGCCAGTGTTAAAGCTGTACCTGGCATCTCTGGGGCTCATACCCTTGTAGCGGTGGGTAGGTGTGAGATGTGTTTGCCTCTACTACCGATAGCCCGAAGGCAGCCGTTACATATTACGTGAGAAGCCGTGTACAGCCTGTGGAGAGGCCAAGTTTTTAATCTAAATGTTCCCCACTCGTAGCCGTCAAGGCCCCTCGCAACGTCGACCGGTGGGTCAGGTGGGGTAGAGTGGGTTTTATTGTTGCGACGTCCGGTGAAATGTTGCCGTGGCCCGCGTCATTCCGGACACTGGTCCCATAGTGTCCTTTGGTTTTAAAATTCGGAAAGCGTAAGCCTCACAGCCCGTTTCCGTCTTCTGTATGTTGTGTAATGTTACTGTGTGAATGTTCATCGTCGGGACGCCGATGCAGTTTGGGGGGTACATGTGGCAATACCAGTTTTTAGTAACTGTATTTTAAATAATCGTATTAAATATAAGCTTTGTAAATATTGAAAACGTCAGCAGATGGCGCCACCGCTGTAATAGAGTTTAGTATAAAAGCCTCCCTCGTTCACACGCACTTCCTCTGTCTCCCTCACTGGCGTCTTCCGGCCTGGTTGGGCTGAGCCCAGGGTTGTGTGTGCTGTTCCATGGGTCCAGGTAGCTATTTGTTCGTTCGTTCATTCTTAATATTGGTGTAGCTGCTAACGCAGGTCTAATTTTAGCGTCGCGGGTGGTTGAGAGCCTCAACGCGCACCACTCCATGGCGTCCATTGCTTGCTCTCGGTGCATGGTGGCTCGGGGTCTGCTGGGGCCCTCCTGTGACGGAACTGGGGGGCTATCGAAGCACCGAACCAGCCGAGAGGGGCTAGATGTGGGCGTGCGACGGTAGGATTGGCCTTGCCTGGTGGTTAGCCTTTATTTTGTAACTGCTCCTCAGCTAACCTCTTTATTTACGTTCAGGTGGATCTAACTGCTGCTGTCTTGCTTTCTCCTGTTTTGTCTTTATTTTGTTTTGTACAAACTGTAAAGCTAATGGACTAACAAATGTGAACAACATCTGTGAACCAACTGAGAGCTTAAGTGTACAACTGAATATAACGAAAACTGTGATAACCTGTGTAAAGAAAGTATGAAATCCGAACAGAAAGATGCAACAAAAGTAAAACATAGAAATAAAATAAATTGATTATGTAAAAGGAACATGCTGCCTCTGTCCTTATGGGTCGAACCTGTGTGCCTTAAAGCACATCTTTTTCCAGTTTTACACTGGATGGCGTTGTCAGGCTTTTATATATTTTTATATACCACTCGTCATGTCACATAATCAAAACGTTTTCGGCTAACGTCCTCCTGTGAGATTGAGTGGACACAACGACCATTTGCACTCGCACGAGCTCTGCACTTTTATCGAAAGAAATATCATCTGGAGGACTGTGACATGTCGTGTGTTTGCAGTATGGCGCAGTAGTTTCGCTGGTAACATGAGCGAAATGTGTTTTTTTAAATCCCCATGCCACGGCTTTATAGCGCTACAGCACATTTTCATGGTGCTATGTCACAGCACCACAATTGACGATATCAGAACGAGTTGGACAAAATGATGCACAGGCGGAAATAATTGGACACAGTTCTAGAGTTTAAGATTGAAAATATAGCATTTATTTGTTGTAATAAAGTGAGCCAACATATTGACGTGGCTTTTTAATTGTTAGGGACATTTATAGCTCGAATGATGTCGTAAAATTTAACGCAACATTGCCTAAGCCTGTGCGGTCCAGAGAGATTAAAGGCTCAGAGCTTTGTTATTATGAATGTCCCCGGGTGGCCGATGAGTGAACTGCAGGTTTATGACGTGGTTGATTTTAGGATAAAGCCATGGACGAAGTATTTTCAATGGGTAATGAAATTTATCATATCAGAATGTGGTTAGAATTTAGATTAAAAACCAAAAATCAACATACTTTTCATTGGACTAGTGGTTTCTATTGAGTCAAATCTAGTAAAGTGTTGTTTATTTGAAGCGTAGTTTTAAGTCATTCTAGACTAGACTTTTGCTCTGTGAAATCTCCAGCTTTACACCTAACGCCGTAAGTGGCTGGACAGGGGCTGGACAAACACCCATGGGCCATGGTGATGTTATGTACAACAGTGGTCCCTCCCGAAGCATTTTCCTCCTACATATTAATATTTTCCGCGGACCGTGGGTGGCGGTGGGTGTGGGTGTGTCCATGTGCTGGAGCTCACCCCGCGCTCTGCAATACCAGCGCTGGAGCAGGTCCATCAGTATATTCTCTTTCTCTCAATAAGGAATGTGTTGGACTTACAGTGGGATGAATAAAAGTGTGTTTGTTTGGCCTGTGAGAGCTTATAATTAAATGCTGAATGTACATGATGCTTCTGGCCACAAGCACTGTTTGTTTGAACGCACAATACCAGCCTAGTCTTTAGTAGCCTTTTGTGGTGCCAGGCAGAAAGGCTGCTAAATATATTGTAATATTGTACATAAGTAAGAAAGTGCTTTATTTGTCATTTGTCGTTCAGGTGTCAGTCCTGAGCCGCTGCGACTGAGCCGCGCCGCCACTATGGGCCAACCTGAACCAGCATTTTTTTGGAGGTCGGGGAAACCGTAGCACCCGGAGGAAACCTGGCTGGCTGCCTTCAGTCTCCTCTGATCCTCTGAAACAGTGCAGCGCCTCCTGGGTTTGTCCCTGTTTCAGAGCGTGGTGTCCTGCACTGGTCAGCTCCACCTCCTCCTTCTTCTCCAAAACAGTCTTTCACCATCTTATTATTAGCGGTTATTAGTTATTAGCGGTTCTGTGGGTTATGAATCACATAACTCACCGAACGCCGATGTGTTTTTGGTAATTTACAGCCAATTGGAAAAAACTGTCGCTCTCCTGTAGAGGAGACTTTCACGTCCTAACAGTGACTCTGCTCGTGAACCACACGTGACCGCAAATACTGTATTTGCGGTCACGTGTTGTGTATGGGATTTCTTAGCTTCTAACTGTGGGATTTTCACCACAATTTTGGCACAAATTGTGGTTAAAATCATTCACTCCATACTCCGTGGTTCAGTTTCCCCTGGGGTCCCTCATCACGCATTCACACATCATTCATACAGGCCTATTGTACATGTTTTTGCTTTGTTACTTTGATCACTAGCGAATAGCTGGAAGAAGTGTGACCTCTGCCGCTGTTTGGTGTAGATGCGTACATACATTTTCATTTCCAGGGATAATTTCTAAACACATTTTGTAAGCTAAACTACAAAACTTACCACAGCTTAGGTGTCAAAAGTAGCTGTGAAAGCCTATGTAGCGCTCAAAGTGCTTCACAGCAGCGTTAGATTAGACATATTTTGGTTTAGTTTTAGTCGAGAGTTTGTCAAATCATTTTAGTGTCATTTTGGTCGACTAAAATGTCTTGTCAATGAAACAGATTTGAGCCTGGTTAGAGCGACTACATTTCCAGAGGAGAATATATGAAAACAAGAAGTAGAGTAAACCAATCAGTGAAGGCCAATCAACAGTTAGCGGTTCTGTGGGTTATGAATCACATAACTCACCGAAAGCTGATGTGTTTTTGGTCATTTACTGCCAATTGGAAAAAGCTGTCACTCTCCTGTAGAGGAGACTCTCACGTCTTAACAGTGACTCTGCTCGTGAACCACACGTGACCGCAAATACAGTATTTGCGGTCACGTGTTGTGTATGGGATTTCTTAGCTTATAACTAATGGGATTTTCACCACAATTTTGGCATAAATTGTGGTTAAAATCATTCACTCCATACTCTGTGGTTCAGTTTCCCCTGGGGTCCCTCATCATACATTCACACATCATTCATACAGGCCTATTGTACATGTTTTTAGTGGTGTGGAAAAGCAGAGCACTCGGAGGAAAACCTACGCAGACACGGGAGAAAATGCAAGACATACACAGCGCGCTCAACGTGCACATATTGTTATTTTCTCTTCACATTTTCAAACTCCAAACCGCGTAAGACTAAAGGCTTGTTGGACAGAAGCGTCCCAGGGAAAGACGATGTTTGTAATGAGAGAATTCTGCACTTGAGTCAGAACGTGGACTTGCTTTGGCGACACTTCCTCTCATTTCAAACATCGTCTTTCCCTGGGACGCTTCAGTCCGACAGCCTTTCAGTCGTACACGGTTTGGAGTTTGTAGATGTGAAGAGAAAATAACAATATGGTCAAAAACGTAACCGCTTAATAGTAAATGCCCTTCAAGCCCGTCTAAAATGGGCTGAAATTAGGAAAATGTTGACTGAACATATGACGTAACACGGGGCACAATCCAGTTGAAGATTATCATTAACAGAATTAAGGAAATGCCGACGGCAGCCCCAAACCAAAACTCTAGCACGTATCTGTTGAGAAAGGGGAGTACCTCGGGCCCGTGTTCCACGAAGGATCGCTGAGGAAGTAAATATTCCTTATTTCGGCCACAAAAACACGAGCAGAGATTTGTACTTTCAGGAGACAGGTTCAGACCGGAGTACCGCGCCGCTAAATACTCTATTACTTTCATTTTGGCCTCTCTCAGTGAAGGAAACAGATTAGCTGAATAATAGTCTGCTGTTAGGGTTGCTATTAGAAAGATTATTAGGAAAATTAGGACTGCTTTTAAGTAGTCACGTGGGGTACTCCGTATTAGCTCTGTTTGGCGTAAGAGATTCAGTAGACACATTCCCCAAAACACTACGGAGAAGCCAATCCAGAAGTTTACGCTCAGATCGCTGAGGAAGGAGTTTACGATGCACTGCTGTTTAAGAGCGCCATCTCTGAGGCCTCACGATAGATTAATCCCTGGTCTGTGCCGCATTTGCAAGTACACATATTGTCATCTTGAAGGTAAATGGACAAAGCGAGCTGAAAATACTCTAAAAGATCCATTGCGGCGTTAATTTTTATCGGTAACACGGACCTGTAAACGTCTGCCTGTCAAATGTCTGCCTGTCAAATGACTGCCTGTGTGGAAGAGATGTTAATCCGAGCATTTACATATTACACGTTTCCATGGCGATCAGGTCATGTGGTTTTGCATTCTAACCATATATGGTGACCTGTAAATGTCATATATATAATCTTAGAATGCAAAATCACATGACCTGATCTCCATGGAAACGTGTAATGTGTAAATTCGTTGATTGACATCTCCTCCACAGAGGCAGACATTTACAAACGCCATTTTACCAGTTCTTTACTGAAAGTGGTCACAATTAATCTTTTAAAATATTTTCAGTAAGCTTTGTCCATTTACAGTTGAAGGGGAGCTACACTGCCCTCTTCAACTGGCCCTCAACTAAATAAATAAATAATAATTTTAATAATAATAATAATAATAAAACTCAAATTAAAATTATATTGAGGGTGGTAATGACAGCTGGGAAGTAGAAAGATCTCGGAATATAATAAGTATTAATACATTACACTATGTAGGGCTTTCATAACACATTATACATGCTTTTTCAAAAAATGACAGGAAGGCAACCCAGATGAGAGAACAACAAAGTATAGTTTCACATATTTATAATACTACAGTATACTGTATGTCATAACTTTGGATTTTTAATAATTGCTCTGGTGGATTTATAGCACAGAGAGGGAGAGATGGCAGGGATGGGGACAGAGGCCAGAATGAGGACAGTCCTGAGTGAGTCCTGGTTTAGTCCTGAGTGGAGTCCTGGTTTAGTCCTGAGTGAGTCCTGGTTAGTCCTGACTGATCTGGTTTAGTCCTGAGTGGAGTCCTGGTTTAGTCCTGAGTGAGTCCGGTTTAGTCTGAGTGGAGTCCGGTTTAGTCCTGAGTGGAGTCCCGGTTTAGTCCTGAGTGGAGTCCTGGTTTAGTCCTGAGTGAGTCCTGGTTTAGTCTGAGTGATGTTATTGATGGATCCTGGTTTAGTCCTGAGTGAGTCCTGGTTAGTCCTGAGTGAGTCCTGGTTTAGTCCTGAGTGGAGTCCTGGTTTAGTCCTTAGTGGAGTCCTGGTTTAGTCCTGAGTGAGTCCTGGTTTAGTCCTGAGTGAGCCCTGGTTTAGTCCTGATGAGTCCTGGTTAGTCCTGAGTGAGTCCTGGTTTAGTCCTGAGTGAGTCCTGGTTTAGTCCTGAGTGGAGTCCTGGTTTAGTCCTGAGTGAGTCCTTGTTTGTCCTGAGTGGAGTCCTGGTTTAGTCCCGAGTGAGTCCTGGTTTAGTCCGAGTGAGTCCTGGTTTAGTCCTGAGTGAGTCCTGGTTTAGTCCTGAGTGGAGTCCTGGTTTAGTCCTGAGTGAGTCCTGGTTTAGTCCTGAGTGAGTCCTGGTTTAGTCCTGAGTGGAGTCCCGGTTTAGTCCTGAGTGGAGTCCCGGTTTAGTCCTGAGTGAGTCCCGGTTTAGTCTGAGTGAGTCCGGTTTATTGATAGTCCCGGTTTAGTCCTGAGTGGAGTCCCGGTTTAGTCCTGAGTGAGTCCCGTTTAGTCCTGAGTGAGTCCCGGTTTAGTCCTGAGTGAGTCCGGTTTAGTCCTGAGTGAGTCCGTTTAGTCCTGAGTGAGTCCCGGTTTAGTCCTGAGTGGAGTCCGGTTTAGTCCTGAGTGAGTCCCGGTTTAGTCCTGAGTGAGTCCCGGTTTAGTCCTGAGTGAGTCCGGTTTAGTCCTGAGTGAGTCCTTTTCTGTGTTTTAGTCCTGAGTGAGTCCCGGTTTAGTCCTGAGTGAGTCCCGGTTTAGTCCTGAGTGGAGTCCTGGTTTAGTCCTGAGTGAGTCCCGGTTTAGTCCTGAGTGAGTCCGGTTTAGTCTGAGTGAGTCCCGGTTAGTCCTGAGTGAGTCCGGTTTAGTCTGAGTGGAGTCCCGGTTTAGTCCTGAGTGGAGTCCCGGTTTAGTCCTGAGTGAGTCCCGGTTTAGTCCTGAGTGGAGTCCCGGTTTAGTCCTGAGTGAGTCCCGGTTTAGTCCTGAGTGAGTCCTGGTTTAGTCCTGAGTGAGTCCCGGTTTAGTCCTGAGTGAGTCCCGGTTTAGTCCTGAGTGAGATCCTGGTTTAGCCCGGTTGATCTAATACTGTCCTGAGTGGAGTCCTGGTTTAGTCCTGAGTGAGTCCTGGTTTAGTCCTGAGTGAGTCCTGGTTTAGTCCTGAGTGAGTCCTGGTTTAGTCCTGAGTGGAGTCCTGGTTTAGTCCTGAGTGAGTCCTGGTTTAGTCCTGAGTGAGTCCTGGTTTAGTCCTGAGTGGAGTCCTGGTTTAGTCCTGAGTGGAGTCCTGGTTTAGCCGGTGATCTTAGTCCTGAGTGGAGTCCTGGTTTAGTCCTGAGTGAGTCCTGGTTTAGTCCTGAGTGAGTCCTGGTTTAGTCCTGATGAGTCCTGGTTTAGTCCTGAGTGGAGTCCTGGTTTAGTCCTGAGTGAGTCCTGGTTTAGTCCTGAGTGGAGTCCTGGTTTAGTCCTGAGTGGAGTCCTGGTTTAGTCCTGAGTGGAGTCCTGGTTTAGTCCTCCGGTTGTCTATACTGTCCTGAGTGGAGTCCTGGTTTAGTCCTGAGTGAGTCCTGGTTTAGTCCTGAGTGAGTCCGGTTTAGTCCTGAGTGAGTCCGGTTTAGTCCTGAGTGAGTCCCGGTTTAGTCCTGAGTGAGTCCCGGTTTAGTCCTGAGTGGAGTCCTGGTTTAGTCCTGAGTGGAGTCCTGGTTTAGTCCTGAGTGAGTCCGGTTTAGTCCTGAGTGAGTCCTGGTTTAGTCCTGAGTGGAGTCCGGTTTAGTCCTGAGTGAGTCCGGTTTAGTCCTGAGTGAGTCCCGGTTTAGTCCTGAGTGGAGTCCGGTTTAGTCCTGAGTGAGTCCCGGTTTAGTCCTGAGTGGAGTCCCGGTTTAGTCCTGAGTGAGTCCCGGTTTAGTCCTGAGTGGAGTCCCGGTTTAGTCCTGAGTGGAGTCCCGGTTTAGTCCTGAGTGGAGTCCGGTTTAGTCCTGAGTGAGTCCGGTTAGTCTGAGTGGTCCGGTTTAGTCCTGAGTGAGTCCCGGTTTAGTCCTGAGTGGAGTCCTGGTTTAGTCCTGAGTGGAGTCCTGGTTTAGTCCTGAGTGGAGTCCTGGTTTAGTCCTGAGTGAGTCCTGGTTTAGTCCTGAGTGGAGTCCTGGTTTAGTCCTGAGTGAGTCCTGGTTTAGTCCTGAGTGGAGTCCTGGTTTAGTCCTGAGTGAGTCCTGGTTTAGTCCTGAGTGGAATCCTGGTTTAGCCCCGGTTGATCTAATACTGTCCTGAGTGGAGTCCTGGTTTAGTCCTGAGTGAGTCCTGGTTAGTCCTGAGTGAGTCCTGGTTTAGTCCTGACTGAGTCCTGGTTTAGTCCTGAGTGAGTCCTGGTTAGTCCTGAGTGAGTCCTGGTTTAGTCCTGAGTGGAGTCCTGGTTTAGTCCTGAGTGAGTCCTGGTTTAGTCCTGGTGATCTTAGTCCTGAGTGGAGTCCTGGTTTAGTCCTGAGTGAGTCCTGGTTTAGTCCTGAGTGAGTCCTGGTTTAGTCCTGATGAGTCCTGGTTTAGTCCTGAGTGAGTCCTGGTTTAGTCCTGAGTGAGTCCTGGTTTAGTCCTGAGTGGAGTCCTGGTTTAGTCCTGAGTGAGTCCTGGTTTAGTCCTGAGTGGATCCTGGTTTAGCCCCGGTGATCTAAGTCCTGAGTGAGTCCTGGTTTAGTCCTGAGTGAGTCCTGGTTAGTCCTGAGTGAGTCCTGGTTTAGTCCTGAGTGAGTCCCGGTTTAGTCCTGAGTGAGTCCCGGTTTAGTCCTGAGTGGAGTCCCGGTTTAGTCCTGAGTGGAGTCCCGGTTTAGTCCTGAGTGAGTCCCGGTTTAGTCCTGAGTGAGTGTTAGTCCTGAGTGAGTCCCGGTTTAGTCCTGAGTGGAGTCCCGGTTTAGTCCTGAGTGGAGTCCGGTTTAGTCCTGAGTGAGTCCCGGTTTAGTCCTGAGTGGAGTCCTGGTTTAGTCCTGAGTGGAGTCCTGGTTTAGTCCTGAGTGGAGTCCTGGTTTAGTCCTGAGTGAGTCCTGGTTTAGTCCTGAGTGGAGTCCTGGTTTAGTCCTGAGTGAGTCCTGGTTTAGTCCTGAGTGAGTCCTGGTTTAGTCCTGAGTGAGTCCTGGTTTAGTCCTGAGTGAGTCCTGGTTTAGTCCTGAGTGAGTCCTGGTTTAGTCCTGAGTGGAGTCCTGGTTTAGTCCTGAGTGAGGGTCCTGGTGAGTCCTGGTTTAGTCCTGATGTGTAGTCCTGAGGATCCTGGTTTAGCCCCGGTTGATCTAATACTGTCCTGAGTGGAGTCCTGGTTTAGTCCTGAGTGAGTCCTGGTTTAGTCCTGAGTGAGTCCTGGTTTAGTCCTGACTGAGTCCTGGTTTAGTCCTGAGTGAGTCCTGGTTTAGTCCTGAGTGAGTCCTGGTTTAGTCCTGAGTGGAGTCCCGGTTTAGTCCTGAGTGGAGTCCCGGTTTAGTCCTGAGTGAGTCCCGGTTTAGTCCTGAGTGGAGTCCCGGTTTAGTCCTGAGTGGAGTCCCGGTTTAGTCCTGAGTGGAGTCCTGGTTTAGTCCTGAGTGAGTCCCGGTTTAGTCCTGAGTGAGTCCCGGTTTAGTCCTGAGTGAGTCCCGGTTTAGTCCTGAGTGGAGTCCCGGTTTAGTCCTGAGTGAGTCCCGGTTTAGTCCTGAGTGAGTCCCGGTTTAGTCCTGAGTGAGTCCCGGTTTAGTCCTGAGTGAGTCCTGGTTTAGTCCTGAGTGAGTCCCGGTTTAGTCCTGAGTGAGTCCCGGTTTAGTCCTGAGTGAGTCCCGGTTTAGTCCTGAGTGGAGTCCCGGTTTAGTCCTGAGTGAGTCCGGTTTGTCCTGAGGCCGGTTTAGTCCTGAGTGGAGTCCCGGTTTAGTCCTGAGTGGAGTCCCGGTTTAGTCCTGAGTGAGTCCCGGTTTAGTCCTGAGTGAGTCCCGGTTTAGTCCTGAGTGGAGTCCCGGTTTAGTCCTGAGTGAGTCCCGGTTTAGTCCTGAGTGGAGTCCTGGTTTAGTCCTGAGTGGAGTCCTGGTTTAGTCCTGAGTGGAGTCCTGGTTTAGTCCTGAGTGAGTCCTGGTTTAGTCCTGAGTGAGTCCTGGTTTAGTCCTGAGTGGAGTCCTGGTTTAGTCCTGAGTGAGTCCTGGTTTAGTCCTGAGTGGAATCCTGGTTTAGCCCCGGTTGATCTAATACTGTCCTGAGTGGAGTCCTGGTTTAGTCCTGAGTGAGTCCTGGTTTAGTCCTGAGTGAGTCCTGGTTTAGTCCTGACTGAGTCCTGGTTTAGTCCTGAGTGGAGTCCTGGTTTAGTCCTGAGTGAGTCCTGGTTTAGTCCTGAGTGGAGTCCTGGTTTAGTCCTGAGTGAGTCCTGGTTTAGTCCTGAGTGGAATCCTGGTTTAGCCCCGGTTGATCTAATACTGTCCTGAGTGGAGTCCTGGTTTAGTCCTGAGTGAGTCCTGGTTTAGTCCTGACTGAGTCCTGGTTTAGTCCTGAGTGGAGTCCTGGTTTAGTCCTGAGTGAGTCCTGGTTTAGTCCTGACTGAGTCCTGGTTTAGTCCTGAGTGGAGTCCTGGTTTAGTCCTGAGTGAGTCCTGGTTTAGTCCTGAGTGAGTCCTGGTTTAGCCCCGGTTGATCTAATACTGTCCTGAGTGAGTCCTGGTTGGAAAAAAAAAATCCTTGTGATGAATTTCTGTTATTTTTCCTTTAGACTTTAGACTAAAGACTTTAGATTTACAGTAAATAAAGCAATAAATAAATATAATAAATTAGTAAAAGTATTACAAGTTTAAAATTTGGGGTGTTTCAAAATTGTGTATTTTAAGAGTAAAATAATAATAATAATGTAGCCTATGTTCTAATTTTTATCATCGTATAATAGGAGATTAAAATAGAATATGCTCCTATACGTGTAACCCGTCCGTGTTGTGGCCACATCTCCAGCTCAGACCGCTCCCCAGGCGAGCAAAGCCCTTCCACATTTAAGCTAAGGTGAGCCTTCCTTCATCATTGGCTCTACATTGGCCGCAGGGTTCAAAACGTGGGAAAAAAGTAGCGGCTTATAGGCTGGAAATTACAGTATTGTATTCTGAATGGCTGCTGAAGGCAAAACTTTACTCATTATGGTGGGGGAACCAGATAGATTAAAAATAAAAATAAAACAGGATCCTTTGTATAATATCGTCCATGTTTTCCTGACTAACTATTGTGATGATTACACATTATCAATAACTTTTGTCATCTTTTTTTTTACCTCTTACCCCCACCTGAACCGAGGACATGTTTCTACAGATGGGCAACCAAAACCAGGATACAAATGTGATTTTTTTTTTAAAAGCCACAAAAGAGCAACAAAGAGGAAGTGAACAAAAAAGTGCCAGAAAAGCAACAATAACACAACAAAAAGGTGAGGAAAGAGCAGCAAAAAGGTGACAAAAACACAATAAAAATGGGACAAAACCACAGAGAAAAAAAAAGCAACGAAAAAGCAACGAAAAAGCAACAAAAACACGACTGGACCCTTGACTCATGAAAGATTAAAGGCTTTTTGTTTCTAGAAAAGTTGGGCCGATCTTTTCTGCCAAACAGAAAGCAGAGGTTAGACCTGGTCAAGCAGAGTCACAGCGTGATTCACATCTCCCGTGGGTGATCCCCAAAGAGAACAGCGAAATAATCACTGCGACTGCAAAACCGGGTCAGTGTTCTTATTTATTGAAAATGACTGTTGTACCAATTCAATTGTGTTCAGTGTGAGACTTTCAAAGGCGTCTGGACTATGGTGAAAAATTGTATATCACAACTTACATATTTCTAGTCTAATCCAGTCTTGGAGAAACATGCAGTCATGTAGTAGCTTTAGAGGTCTTATATCATGCAAAATCGACTTTTAACCATGTTGTTATTTCCTTATCAAAAACACCCCCAGAGTGGTTTTTGGCTTCATTCACACAGTTCTCAGCAATCCTCCAGCTGCTCCGCCCACTCCTGGTAAACGACTGACTTGTTCTGTTGTGTCGTCAGAGCAGAACGGAAGTGATTTTAATTTGTAAAACAGCTTTTTTAATTATTTCTGTCGTAAGAAAGAAATAAAAAAATAAAATAAAAAAAAGCGGAAGTGCCTGCCCGCGCTGCCCCTGCAGGGAAAACAGATGTCGTCTGAAACATGACATCTGAACAGATGCTGTCAAGAAGGAGCTCTTTCTAACCTACTCTGGAGTCTGGACACCTGTTCTTTTTTCTTACCTCACGATAATGTCACGGACAAAAGCGCGTTTGGCTGCGAGGACAGGACTTTATTCAACCTTCCTAAAGAAGAGGCCACTCGCCAGACGTTGGAATTCAGCAACTATCAGCCAAAATAGTGTTTGTCTGTGACTGTCTCTGATGGATGTTTGGTGAACCTTGGCCAGAATCAAAGTGGATTAACTTTTATAACCAACGCGAGTCCCATAATGGAAACACCAGAGTGAGTGAGTAAATCAAAACGCATGTTAGCGTGTGTGTTATGTGTGTATGAAGCTGTGTTGCACATGTCAACTCCTTATAACTGCATCATGAAGTAACTTCACTTTTTGCAGCGATATTTATATTTCTACTACTGCTAAAGTTGTATGAGCGGAGAGAGGGGGCGGAGTTAACTGAATCCAAGCGTTTTGTCTTCCGGGTTGGAAAAATACCTCCAGAAAATACTTATATTTATCACAAAAAATAGTGCTCCATAGTGGTAGAGGTACAATATATCATATAAATGCCTATACTTTACTTTGGAATGGCTACAATAGCATGATACAGATCCTTTAATGTTTAAAGTAGAAGCAGCTGTCAGGATAGGACTTACAACTGCTGCATGTACCAGTGAAGCTTGCAGGTATCAAAGCACAACTGCAGAATGTAATATTTTGTTATTATGATAAGATTAACTATATGGACATGGACACTCTTAGCAATATGAATTGGGTTAAAAAAAAAAAAAGTTTTGCGTCTAATATTATATGAATCCAGAAATAAACAGCCTATTCTGCTTTTCAATGTTTCAGATGGAATCCAGTTTTTGGAAACAACTCCCTGACAGCACCTGCAGATGAAATCAACCCCAGTAAGAAAAAAGAGATGGTTCCAAGGCCAGCATGTGAGAAGAAGGGTAGAATTCCGCTGGCTTGGACCAGAGGGGATGAGGGATACATGGAGACATATAGGGGTTACATCAGCGAGTTTAAAGAAATTTGCCCCACCGCTTGCGTATTTAAGTCCTTGCCAAGATTGGACCCAGAAGAGACTGGCACAGCAAACAGCGAGACAAATGACACTGAAGATGAAGGTAAAACATTTACCAATTACTTTCAATAATGAGAAAAATTAGAATCTGAGGCATATCTGGATTTAATAGAGGCCTATGCATTTTGACTTGCATCTTCATCAGGGCAGTATGACACGCATGTGTAAAGCATGGCATTTAAATACAGGTCATTGTGTGATCAGTCATGACAGCTATGCATGCAATAGAATTAACAATGCAAAACAGCACTAATATTTATATATACATACGATATATTCCGGAGGATAAGAATGCAGCAAGAACATGGCATCAGATATTGGCTATATACAAAATAGGGTTGCTCTACTACAAAATAGCATAACAATACATACGGGAGACAGTCTCCCATGTGCTAGCTGCATTGCATGCATTGCTGCACTCTAGACCAATCCGAGTTCCCATGCTGTGTTCAGAATCCGGAATTGTTTCATCCAACCAATGGCATTGTAAACTATATTGCATGCATAGCTGATTGTGACTGACCACAGCTGTGTCATACTGCCCTCATGAAGACTAATGTTGAAGCACATTGGTATCTGTTAAATCCAGATGTGCCTTAGATTTTATTTTTGGTATATGTTGCGCCTAGCACCCCCTGCCTTTCCTCTTTTCATAAATATTAATTATTCTGTTTTACAGATATGGACGTTCCAGCACACATGGAGAATGCTGGTGAACCCTACCAGGTGTCTGTAACACCACATCAGAAACCACTGCTCGACCATCTACTTGCCAAGGAGTCTCCTGGTCCACCACCTTTCCCATTAGTGGCACTAGGCTCCAAACGTGGGGAGAGACTCCACCAGAGATCTCAGCTTAGCATAAAGTTTACATAGTTTCACTCTCTGTGACATATGATCAGGCAAATAAACTTCAGAATGAAACAAAACAACAGGCTGATTGTCCCAAATGGTTTCTACTGAAATACTCAAGACTCACTGCTTCAAATTTTGGAAAAATCTGCAAGAAAATGAGCAGTAAAAAAGCCAAACCAGAACATATTGCACGTGACATGCTTCATCCAAAGCCCCCCACTGATTTCCTCCCCAAAACAAAGCTCTCTCGGGGAAAGGAAAATGAAAGCCTCGCCATTCAAGTTTACAAAGGACTAGCACGGAGAAGACATGTCATAGTACATGAATGTGGCTTGTACATCAGCACAGAAGAACCCATTCTAGCCGCCACTCCTGACAGAGTTTATGACAGCACAGAGGTCAGCAAGTGTGCGAGACAAAACCCCAAGTGAGGCAGCAAAATCTAACAAGTTCATGAGCAAATTGCATGATGGGGCCCCAGAACTCAAACACGACCATGAGTACTACCACCAAGTACAAGGACAAATGGCCATTACTGGCGCTCAGTGGTGCAATTTTGTCATTTCAAGTGCAGCGATTATTGTTACTATGGCCCGTTCTACCTGGTAAAAGAAAGGAATATAGCAGAATATATATTTTAATCAGCTGATGTGTACATTTGAAGTACTTTGCATTTTATTTGTGTTGGCTATTTTCAACAGAGCACAAAAACAATGCAGTTTTTTATTTTATTTAAGTGTCTATTTTTCGAGGCAAGACTGAATGTTCTTAAATTATTAATGGATTTCTGCCTTAAAATGTTACTAAAATAATTGCTGGTTATAATTGCAAGTGTATGTTTGTGTAAGTTTGAAGATCATAGGTTTATGAATCTAGACTGAATATTACAAAGGTTAATAGAAGACATCTTAAATACATTTTAGTTATTTTTTCTTTATCCCCCTCAAGTCAAATGTTTTCGAAATATGTAAGTATTCATAAAACAGGAAACTTTTTTGACCATAAATTGAATGTAAAGTAACCGTTTCAACTTACGTGAATTCTGACATTGGCAATTTTCCTTGAATCGATGACTTCCTTGTGGCTAAGCTGATTTTTGCCCTTTGTGAATGCAGGGATGACGAGGCTCGCTCCTCTGCAGAGAAGTTCTTCTCGAATGAAGAATCCTCGATTTGCCATACAGTAACCTTCAACACAATCATAACAAAAATGAAAAATTATGCTACAACTATTTTTTTTTTTTGAGAGGGAGGGTTTGGAGGGGGATAGATTTACATGTTATAAAAAGAAGCAATTTACCTGGTCCCCATGCTCCAGCTGTTCCAGGAATCCACTGTTGATTGTCAACTCCTTGTCTGATACCCGACCACCCCAGCACTTGGACAGAAAGCAAACTGCTCCTGTTGGAGTAATTCCCACCAACAGCTTCAACGTGTTGTGATGTTTGTATGTGGAGTATGTAACATTTCGAGCTAGTAAATTAGATGGCCACACTGAATTAAGAACACCACACTCTGAATTAAGACCAAAATATTCATTAATTAATTAAACCCATTTATTTTTCTTTATTCGTTATCTTTTCTGTTCTGTGGATTCACTTTATTCTAAATCTCTTATCATTTTTGTTTTGTTTTTACCTGTGGTAGTAGTGGTAGTGGTGCGGATGGTGGTGCTGTTGATGGTTGTGGTACGGATGGTGGTGCTAGTGATGGTAGTGGTTGTAGTGGTGGTTATAGAGGCGGCGGTACAAATGGTACGAGTAGTAGTTAGCTTTGTTTTTGCTTTCCCCCTCTCTCTTGTATTCAAGTATTTATTATTTATTTTAACTGTTTAATATACAGTTTTTTGTTTCATTTTGTTTTTTGTTTTTTGTCCTATGTTACACCTCATGTGTGTTGTATTGTTATGTCTTTCTTTTTTTTTCTTTTCTTAATTTTTTGATTGTGATGACAATCAAACACCACAGTTACAGGCAATGAATCTCACCTGTATGCTCGGTCCTTGTTCTGCAGTCCCAGCCTCAGCTTCATTAAAAGAAGAAGGACCTTGTCTGTGATGCTCAATTTCTTACAGAAAGAGGGCAGTTGACGAGCAGACACCACTTTTACTATCCAATCAAATAGTTACCGACTTCTGAGACCTTCAACAAAAAGTGGTAGTAATTTGGATTATGTCACCTACATCGGGTGTAGATTGGTTGCTGATAGACATATTTATTAACCAGTCCAAGGGCATGCACCGCAAAAAGTGATGAAAACATATACAATTTTATATATATATATCATTGCATTGTAAATCTCAATTTCATTCATTTTCATTTCTTTCATCTGCTCAAATCAAGGGCATATAAACTTTAAATAAAATGTTACTTATTTTTACATCATATATTGCAGCGTTCAGTCATATTGAACTAAAAAGCACATACCTGTGAAATACTTGAGTTGTTTTTCGCTCAGATTGTTTACAGTGAATTCTTCTTTATTAAGATCTTATTGGAGTTTCGTGCTCTTTTCATTTTAGTACACAGCTGCTCGTTGCTGCACCAGAAGTTCTTCTGCCAGTCTCTTGGTCTCTGCCTCGAGCTGCTGTATTTTCGCTGCCTGTTCAGAGCAACTGACGCTAGTTTCTGTGGTCATTTTGTTGTCAGCAGAAGTGGGATCGGGGTCAACACTGACGGTCACTTCACAGTCCATGCTAACATCATCATGACCACCCAGGTCCGGAGTAGAAGTGGAAGGCATTGCGGATACTCGTTGCCTCTTGATCCTCCTGAAGAGCTTTTTCTTTTGCTTTTAAGTTTTGCGATCCAGAATAGCCCATTTTGATGTGAGGAACATAGTCCGGGTGCTGTGGATCGCGGTTTGGGAACACTGAATCAGAACACAAAAACATATGACTGGGTTGATTTGACTCAGTTTTATTTTTATTATTTTTTTCAATCTTCTATAAATACATAGTCACTAACACTTACCATGAACAAACTTGGTCAGTAGCTGCAGGAATCCATGCTTTCTTTGAAGCGTCCGGTGTTCCGGTTCTCGCCGTGACCCTGTCACGATGTGATGTTTACATTTTGCGCGAGCTCGGCACATGGATATTTCATAAAATATCGTAGCTAGCTGTGCGCCACCATGGCTAATTAGCTGTTGTGGACCTGCTGTCTCCCCCTGAAGTCGACAGGAACAGGAAAGGATTGCTACGAAAATTGTGTGTGATGTTCATGATAACTGTACTGACATTGAGATAAAAGCTTTATAAAGGTTTCCGTCTTACCATATGAGTGCGTTGGCGTCTTTTACACTACACGCAATGAATAATAATTAAAAGAATATTCACTCTCTCAACCAGTCTCGAACTCACTCCACGTGTTTGACAAAGGTGTGCTTCAGGATACCTGCGCTAACCCCTACACTACAGCACCACACCAAGTGTTGTCTCAATGCTTGTATTTATCAGATATTCTGTACCCATCACAGCAAGCCATGCCATTCCATCGGCCATGTCAAAATGTGACAGTCACCAATTGACGTGGGATGTTATTAATTGTACAACGAGGCTGCGTCCTTTCCTCATCCTGTTAATGCATATATGTGCGCCTGACATCGCTGGTGACACTGTTTGCAGCAGTTGGCTGTCGGTAGGGATTTTACGATCTAAAAGCCACAAAATAGCAGAAGCTCTAATCAACATGGTGGCATATGCACCCATCTGACCACGGCGTGTCGCTGTTCGAATTTCGACGGAGCAGAGCTGAAAAGATTGCACCATAAATGCAGAGCTGAACTTTACGCCTATTCCTCTTAATAGGTTTGATGTTAATGATGAGGAGATGATGCTTGTATGGGGCCTCTTGTTAAAAAAAAAGTAATCTGCACAAATAAGCTAAATTCCATTGGCAAAAGTTTGTAGTACAACAGCGACACGCCGTGGTCAAATGGGTGCATAGGCCACCATGTTGATTAGAGCTTCTGCTATTTTGTGGCTTTTAGATCGTAAAATCCCTACCGACAGCCAACTGCTGCAAACGGTGTCACCAGCGATGTCAGGCGCACATATATGCATTAACAGGATGAGGAAAGGACGCAGCCTCGTTGTACAATTAATAACATCCCACGTCAATTGGTGACTGTCACATTTTGACATGGCCGATGGAATGGCATGGCTTGCTGTGATGGGTACAGAATATCTGATAAATACAAGCATTGAGACAACACTTGGTGTGGTGCTGTAGTGTAGGGGTTAGCGCAGGTGTCCTGAAGAACACCTTTTTCAAACACGTGGAGTGAGTTCGAGACTGGTTTAGAGTGAATATTCTTTTAATTATTATTCATTGCGTGTAGTGTAAAAGACGCCAACGCACTCATATGGTAAGACGGAAACCTTTATAAAGCTTTTATCTCAATGTCAGTACAGTTATCATGAACATCACACACAATTTTCGTAGCAATCCTTTCCTGTTCCTGTCGACTTCAGGGGGAGACAGCAGGTCCACAACAGCTAATTAGCCATGGTGGCGCACAGCTAGCTACGATATTTTATGAAATATCCATGTGCCGAGCTCGCGCAAAATGTAAACATCACATCGTGACAGGGTCACGGCCAGGGTTGCCAGGTCTGGGGAGCCAAACCCGCCCAAAAATATCTGAAAAACCGCGGAAAACCCGCGGACATACGGCGCGGCTGGAATTTCCAATATTGTTTACCAGTAAACAGAGCCCATGTGCTCCCGCGATGATGAGAAACCGCCCCTTTCTCCCTCTCTTATAGAAAAAGCAGCTCACAGAGCCTTGGATTTGAGATTTTGTCATTTGAAATAGTGATTTTGATCAAAAATAAGATAGAAATAGCCAATTTTACATTGATAACAGCAAGGCAAAAAACCGCGGACAGTTTTTTTCACCCGCGGAATGGCTTAAAAAACCGCCCAATTCCGCGGTTTAACCGCGGACCTGGCAACCCTGGTCACGGCGAGAACCGGAACAGCGGGTTCAATCGCCTAATTGCACGTACGCAACCATTTCTTTCGTTTTTCGCGATCCTTTTCGGAGGGAATTCGAAAAAACTTTTTATCAGGCCCCCAACGAGCCGTACAATCGACCACACAGCAAGAGTGAACCATCCTCTTCTCTAAATCCTCCTCCAAACGTGCAAAACAATCAAACTACAGGTATCTAGTGGTGTTTCCTGCCTGACGATTCCCATGATGCGACCATTGACTGTAAATTTAGAATGCGACACGACAAACATAAACAATGACGTCACAAAAGATCCGCCTATAGCCAGATGCTGGGCTAATAAGTGAAATATTAGTTTGTATAAATTATTATTAGGAAATAAAGCAGCGTTCATACTCAGAGGACTTTACCTCTTGGAGATGTTTTGAGGCCGATTTCATGAAAGCACAGGCTTTGAGTTTTGAAATGATAGACTTCAGTTCCAGCACTGATCCAGCATCGGCTCATGTCGTTTATTTTCCTCTGCATGTAATGAGCATTTATTCTAAAATGTCACATGATGAAGCTTCAGAAAACTTCTCCATGAAGTTTATTTGTGTTGCAGATGTCAGTGAAATCAATACAAAACAAAGAAGCAATACAACAGAGCTTCATCGCATCCAAATACCGATTTTCTGTGTTTTGCATCATATGACCACCACTGATGAGCAATTATAGATTTTGGGCCTCAAGTACATGGTCTTTACCAAATCATGTGTTTTTTCTTTGGCTCTTTGTGCTCACTGCTCGATGGGAAAGCCAGAAATTTCACCAAAATACCCCATGTGATGCAGGACAGGGTTCAACTCGAGCACTTGTTTTTATTGACTGTAAAATTACATTTACTGATATCCTGTATCTTCTGTGGGATTTGGAACAAAACCTGGAAAAGTGTAGATCTTAACTACAGCTTTACCACGTTTTTTTTTAGTTATTTGTGCAATTTCAAACTGACTGTAGATATTTTGACATTTACTGATATCAGAAAGATTAGAAATGTCTAGAAATGAGGTTTTAATTTTGAGTATTTCTTTTGAGAAATATGAAGAAAACAAAGTGTCAACACATGATGCCTCAGATTTCCCTTAGTTTGATACAAAATTTAGAAAAGATCTTGTAAGGGCAGCACAGTTTTACAGAAAAAAGTTGCATATTGAGATAAGGGATGTGTTATACATGTTTAGATGCATCCAGAAGAATTGGCATGTGGGATTATTAACTGCTAAACTAATGGAAGGATCACGTGCATTTCAGAACATGACTGCTGAGGTTTAACATCTGACTCCCCGCCTTAACTAAGCGCATTTTCTCCAGTATGGAGGATTGAAAGTGCCACAATTAAATAAATAAATACACCATTAAATAATTAAATACATGTGTCATTAATTAATTAAATGTTTCATTAATTAATTAAATTACCAATGATTCTGTGTAAAAATATATATATATATAATTATTTATCTATTTAATTAATTATTTCAAGGTCCTGTGTTGCAGTGTTTCATGAATTAATTTTATCTGTCAAACTCAGCCATCAAAGTTTGAGGGGTGGGTCCTAACACCTGATTGGTCACTCTGCTCATCGAGTCAAGGCAAATCAATTCCAGAATAATGGATTGACTCAGACAAGTGAACTAAACTAAACACAAGCCTCGGGCAAGTAGACCCGGTTCTGTTTGAGCAAAGCATCGGAACTGTACGTCTTCTTCATTATCGATGCTCCCGCTCTGAAAACACTCTTTTAGCGCCTCGGAGCAAGACGCACGTGTGTAATGATATAGCTCTCCGGTCTGTTGACGCTGTTTCGAAGTAAGCAGGGAAACATCGGCCCAATCTCAATTCTACCCCTTAGCCTCCACTTCCCCTGTCCCCTCCGTTTTGTGCGTTCACGAAAGAGTGTCGTCAATTAAAACAGTCCATTGTTATAAACATGTCAGTTCTATGTTTTCGCTTTGCTGCTGCGAACGCTCCGTTTATTTGCGATGTATTGTTGTTTTTTTCCAAACTTTCGATACGTCACTATTGACATGACACACGGGGTTCAGTGCCTCGCTGCTGTGCCTGCTGCCGCTGTGCTCTGAGCCCGTGTCCGAGGCTGCCTGTCCCCGGTCTGAGTGCAGTGCACCTCGGCAGCCCCCGCTCAGGCCCGGGGCTCAGAGCGGAGGCTGCTGCTGCCTGTCCCCGCCCTGAGCGCACTGTGAACGGGTATACCTCTGCCTGTCTCCAGCCCGAGCACACCAGCCCCCGCTCAGGCCCGGGGCTCAGAGCGGAGGCTGCGGGTGCCTGTCCCCGCCCTGAGAGGGAAGGAGAATGTGGCGCCGGATGAAGCAGAAATAGATGAAAATCTGTAGGGTTTGGGCTGAGACCGAGTCCTGTTGTTTAGGTGTTACAAAACTGCATCAGTCTGTTACAATTACAGACACTTGATGAAAAGTACAAATGTTACCATTATATTTTAGGCTGAGTGGCAGCAGGAGCCACAGTATATTTGGAAACTTACTTTATTTAATGAATATATTTTCTTGGGAAAACTAACAATGTGTTTTTTTGATAGAGTTTATCAAAAGCACTTTCATTCTCTGCTTTTCCCCAACACACAGACAAGTCATTGGCATTGATATCAATAAAATCTTATCAATTCCCATCCCTCCTCATGAAGGTCCTCCATCAGCGTAGCCGCCATGTTTCCAAACACTTCAGGCCAAAGCAATGGATTACACAAGATTTGAGTTAACCAGGCTTTAGCCCGCCCACAACTTTTGATGGGCGAGTTTGACAGATAAAATTAATTCATGAAACACTGCAACACAGGACCATGAAATAATTAATTAAATAGATAAATAATGATATATAAATTTTTACACAGAATCATTGGTAATTTCATCAATGAATGAAACATTTAATAATACATTGATTTATTTATTCAATATTGAATTAATTAATGACACATTTATTTAATTATTGAATGGTGCATTTATTTATTTAATTGTGGCACTTTCAATCCTCCATACTCCAGGTCGGCATTACCTAAATGTAAAAGCTTTGCGGCTGGAGAGCTACAGCCTATAGGCCAGTGTAAAGCCTCATTTGAAAGCTAAGACCCACAAAACTGATAACTCTTGTTGCGTTGTTGTCACGTTTATGTCACATTTTTGAAGAGTTTTGTCTCCTTTTTGTTGTTGTTTTTTGTCGTGTTTTTAAAAGGGTTTTTTTGGTCCTGTTTTTGTCGCTTTTTCATCTCTTTTTTGTTGTGTTTTCATCACGTTTTTGTCACTTTCGTTGCTCTTTTGTTACTCTTTCGGGACGTTTTTGCCGCCTTTTGATGCTATTTTTTGTCACTCTTTTGTGGCTTTTTTAATTACTTTTTAGTCATGTTTTTTCACTTAATTCTGTTTCATTTATGCTTTTGAAATATGAAAATGTGCTCGGTTCAGGTGGGGGTTAAGAGATTTGAAACAACTGTGTCTTCATGTGACACAGAGTCAGATTCAGACCAGGAGCGAACAGTGAGCCTGATTAGTTGCATTTTGCCGAGTTTGTTGTTTCTGTGGGTAAACATCACTCAAGACTCACAGCCTTTTGCGCACGCCATTTAATGCACACTCATGTATAAATGCAATGCACTGCTACAGTATACAGTATATCCATCATGTTATACTCCATCTTTCATTGTTTGTAAAACATTGGGTATGTGGCCTTTAGAGCAGTTCTGCACTCGGAGTGTGTTCAATACAGATATGCTACAATGCCACTAGCTAAAAGTGAAAGCTTGCATTCACTCTTCTATCACGTGCCATTCACATTGTTGCCTGCAGAGGGCACTCCAGGCATATTCAAATCCCTGACTCTCACTCCTGTCTGTATCTTACATGATTTGAAATGTCTAAACTTAGTATATCAATGGAGGGGGATATTGTTTCACACTATTATGCATGATAAGTCCATTTTAAAGAGAAATTGTAGCACAAACTCCTTTCCTGCCCTCTAACCATTGATTGTACATCAGTCCCTGGCCCTTTCAGAATGTCATGTTAAGTGAACCCGACCAACTGAAATTGATGTACTCATGCAAACATCCTGCTGAACTGCTGGCATTCCTCACAAATTAGTCTGTAATCTAGATGACATATAAACACAATGAAGTCCTAAAGCTAAATATGGGACTGGAGGCGAGTGTAATTAAAACAAAAGAAGTGGAGTCCTCATATGACACTAATGGAGCTGGAAACAGGAGAGGAGCGAACATTGAGGCGAGTGGCCCCGTTAGCCATATTTATACAACAGCAGCTTCTGTGGGAAAACATCACTCAGAGCTTTGTTTACACAAATTCAATACATGCAAAAATGCAAGCACCATTTCCACTGATTTATGATGTTTTTGCTTGACTGACCCTTCACTTTACATAGGGTAATAAATAACAGTTCAAAATGTAATACAAATGTTAATTTCATTATGAAATAAAACCGCACTTTGTAAAACTTGGTAAAATGTATGATAATGAAACACTATTATGGATTTGTAAAGCATTTGTAAATACTTATTTAAAGTGATAGTCTGTACTTTTAAATGCTTTAAAAATGTAATAGAGTGCATATAAATGAGTGCCTGGGCCTGCAGTTTAATGTAACATATAATGTATTATATCATATAATAGGAGACGGGACCGCCAGGAGGCGGGACCACATTACACCGGTTTTAGAGTCGCTGCATTGGCTCCCCGTGTGTTTCAGGATCGATTTTAAAGTTCTTTTAATGGTTTTTAAATGTCTTAATGGTCTTGGTCCTTCTTATCTTTCAGAACTGCTTTACCTTATGAACCTTCTCGGCCCCTTCGCTCCTCCGGCAGGGGTCTCCTAGTTATTCCTAAAGTCAACAGAAAGACTCACGGCGAGGCGTCTTTCCAATACTACGGCCCTCGCCTCTGGAACGACCTGCCGGAGGAGCTCAGGACCGCAGAGAACGTTCATGTCTTTAAAGGTAGGCTTAAGACCCACCTACCAAATGTATGACTGAACATGTAAACTTATTTTCTTATTATTGCTGTGGAAACTGAAGCTTCAGGGGTCGAGAGTGATCACGATTTCATTCCATAGAATTATCATTGTTATTGTTGTAATTAGTATTCCTTGGTTGGGGAAGGTGTAGCCTATAGTACATGATAGACATGTCATTTCAGACATGTAATCTTCCTTAACGTAAATGCCATCTCGCCAACCATGACCAGACTGTGCAGCTCATCCTTCTTTGCTGTTGTTCCTTGTTGTTGTTTTGTTCCCTTTACACTGATTGTACTAATGTGAAATGAAATGTTTTATCATATTGAGTTGGGGGTAGGCGCTCATAAGCTTTTTGCTTCGGCCCACTCCTTTTGAGCAAAATGTATGCTCAAATAAATATATAAATAAATAAATAAAAAGTATGTCGAATATGCAGTGTTTTTTTTTTTTTTTTGCGTCATGGCGACGTGTAAACTTGAGGCAACCTCCCTCTCTCTTGGTACAGCAGTGTTTTTTGCCTTTTTCTGCAAAAACTGCCTTTGTGGTTTCTGTGTTCCACATTGTTTTACTGGATGCTTTTGTACATCTTTGCCATGTTTTTGTGAGGTTTGTACTGCAGAGAGTCCATAATGGGCCTGAAGAAAGCAGCGTTTTAAAAGTAAACAAACAGCTAGCGAATGAGCTAAAGACATTTGAGACATTTTTGCTTCTGAAACACTGAAGAGGCACCAAGAGCCCCCACACCTGCAGCACAGTGGAGGCGTCACAAGAGGCGCTACAGGAAACAAGGACGGGACAAACAAGGAGGCATCCGGCCAAGACTCACAGATAAACCACACATGCCTTCTATCCCTACTAGTGTTCTGGCTAATGGATGTTCCCTGGAGAATAAAACAGATTCACTGCTAAGCTCTTTCCAGAAAATGGTGAAAGACTGTTGTGGAGCGGAGGGAGCTGCGCAGGAGGAAGAGGAAAGAGGAGGTGGAGGAGCTGACCAGGACTAACACCTGAACACAATTTCGTTGTACGGTACAATGACAAATAAAGCACTTACTTAGAGGACCAGTGGTTTGTGAAAAAAAAAAAAACATTAATAACCATTTCTATCTATTGTAAGCTTGCAGGCTAGTCTCTTAGTATAACTTTGAGAGTGACCCTGAAAAGTGACTCTATAGTTGTGAAACATGCTTTTAAACTCCTCCCTGTGTAAGACTGGGATGTTAGAAATGCATTACGAATGATGATATTTGCCGCAGGGTTCAAAGCGTGGGAAATAAGTAGCAGCTTATAGGCTGGAAATTACGGTATTGTATGTTGAATGGCTGCTGAAGGCAAAACTTTACTCGTTATGGTGGGGGAACCAGATAGATTAAAAAAAAAAAAAAAACAGGATCCTGTGTATAATATCGTCCATGTTTTCCTGACTAACTATTGTGATGATTACACATTATCAATAATTTTTTTCATCTTTATTTTTTTACCTCTTACCCCCACCTGAACCGAGGACATGTTTCTACAGATGGGATGCAACCAAAACCAGGATACAAGTGTGATTTAAAAAAAAGCCACAAAAGAGTAACAAAGAGAAAGTGATGTCAAAGCAACAAAAAAGTGCCAGAAAAGCAATAATAACACAACAAAAAGGTGAGGAAAGAGCAGCAAAAAGGTTACAAAAACACAATAAAAATGGGACAAAAACCACGGAGAAAAAAAAGCAATGAAAAAGCAACAAAAACACGACCAAAACAAAAGTCAATCATTCAGCAGCATGCTCAATAGTGGCCAAAATTCCTGACAGCCTGGTCGATGTGTTTGTCCTTCAGTCAGCTGGACCTGACACGGAGACTCTGCATCCGCCTTTCTGAGACGCTGTGATGCTTCTAGGCTTTGACTATTAGGGAGGACAATCAGAAATTGGCCCATAAATCCAATGATGGCTGGCGGCGTCATGTTGAATATTTGTCTTTAGTCTCGGGACACAGGACACAGGCTAAGAGGCAGCTGGTTGGATCAACCAAAAACAGGCCCCGCTCCAAATTCAGATGAGACGGATTATGGGTCACAATGCCGTCTCACAAGGGCTTACTGATAGTGCTCCAAGGCATCAGACTTGAACAATAGCCAGATGCCGGGCTAATGAGTGAAATACCTTCAGTTGCTGGTAATTATTTGTATAAATTATTATCAGGAAATAAAGCAGCGTTCATACTCAGAGGACTTTACATCTTGGAGCTGTTTTGAGGCCGATTTCATGAAACCACAGGCTTTGAGTTTTGAAATGATAGATTTCAGTTCCAGCATTGATCCAGCATCTGCTCATGTTGTTTATTTTCTGCATGTAATGAGCATTTATTCTAAAATGTCACATGATGAAGCTTCAGAAAACTTCTCCATGAAGTTTATCATGTGCCATTCACATTGTTGCCTGCAGAGGGCCCTCCAGGCATATTCATATTCCTGACTCTCACTCCTGTCTGTATCTTACATGATTTTAAATTTCTAAACTTAGTATATCAATGGAGGGGGATATTGTTTCACGCTATTATGCATGATAAGTCCACTTTAAAGAGAAATTGTAGCACAAACCCTCTAACCATTGATTGTACATCAGTCCCTGGCCCTTTCAGAATGTCATGTCAAGTGAACCCGACCAACTGAAATTAATTTATTCATGCAAACATCCTGCTGAACTGCTGGCATTCCTCACAAATTAGTCTGTAGATGACATGTAAACGCAATGAAGTCCTAAATCCTCATGGGAATGAGTTTGCACCTCAACACAAAGTTTAAACATTTACTCCCTCTATTCTGTAGACTAAAATTCAGGTATAAGGTCCTTAACAGTGAGTAGTTAGTAAATGTATTACAAATTAATGAATGCATTGAGATTCTAGCTATTTCTGCTTCACCAAAGCAGCCTCACAGTCTGCCTTCTCAGTACTCATCCCATCATCTCCTCAATTTCAATTGTATGGTTCAGGCTGGAAAAGGCAACATTGGAAAAGGGGCTATGGTCTATAAAAACCCATGACGAAAACAGAATGAAATCTTTAGACAGATTGGTGCGGCGTCAGCAGTGATGCGATCGTTGTATCAGACTGTTGTGGTGAAGAGTGAGACGAGTCGGGCTCAGTCACCCGGGAGGAGCTCGGAGTAGAGTTGCTGCTCCTTCGCGTTGAAAGGAGCCAGCTGAGGTGACTCATGCATCTGTTTCGGATGCCTCCTGGTCACCTCCCTCAGGAGGTGTTCCAGACATGTCCTATTGGGAGGAGGCCTTGTGGAAGAGCCAGGACACGCTGGAGGAGGTGTGTGTGGTTTGGTAAGCCTGGACATCTCTGCCCAGACTGCTGCTCCCACAACCCAGATAAAGCAGGAGAAAATGGATGGATGGACATAATGGAGCTAAAAATATTTATAATAATGATAGTTTATACTTCAAGTGCACTATTGGAAAAAACACATTATATAATCCTTATAAGTGCAGAGTGACATACAATGTTCTAATGTGCACTTAGACTGCTGACGTAACTGTGTTAAGCTGTGTTCCTGAACATACTGGACACAGAATGATCTAATGCAATGATGATGCCTTGATCTCTCTTGCCTTGGACAATGTTTTTTTTTTTGCTCCATTTTGCAATCGGGTCCATAATTAAGGTATTCCTGACAGGAACCGGGGAGTGTCTTGCCCAAGCACAAGCACCAACTTGATATTGGTTTCTGATAATTGTCAACCTTTCCAATTGTGAGGCGACTCGCACTGCCCTCTGAGCCATTGTTAGCCCACTAGCCCCCACAATAAACATTTTGTTTAGGATCAAGGCAAGGATGCTTCTTGATGGTCATTATTTGGCAAAACATGTTCAGATCTTAATTAACTGAATCCATATGAATGTACAAATCTTTTTTCACAAGCATAATGAGACTATAAAGTACTACAACAATTGATAAAGAGCATATACTGTAAATATCGAATGTTAAAGATAGTTAAACATCTTTTTTTTTAACCACAGTCAACAGTTTCCATGTCATTGCATTACACTTAATAAAATACTAGTACGGACAAATGTATTAATCTCTAAAATGAAATAAAGTTCCACAAGTTTATTATAATGAGATTATGTATCTGCGTGTTTGTGCATATTGGGAGTTTTCCAATATGCACAAACACTCATCGTGAGAGTGAATCCATCTCCACATTATTCCCACATCCGCCTCGTTCTGTTATCAGCATAATACACCACGTCTAAATCCCCCGTGCTATCTCCCCACAGGGATCAGTCATGTGTCACTCCAGCTCATCCACAGAAATAACTTGATGCCCTTTAGCCAAAACTTGCTGTAGGAAACTTGTAGTGATGAGAAGTTTCAATTGTAGCCAGTGGGAAATTCATTTTTCTGCTGCACTTGTCATAACGCAACAAAAGGCAAGGCCGAAATGAATTGGTTTGTACATTTCCTAAAACATATTTTTTTTATTTCTAATGTAAGAGAATTTTCTTTAAAACTTGGTCTCACTTTGGTGCTTTCTTGTTTTCAAAAACAAGATGCCTCTCATCTTCTGCGCTTTGTTAATGACAAAAAGAGTATCTCCTATTAAAACGTGCAGCTTATGACATGAGTCTGACTGGAAAATAAACCACAATCAGGTCCTTTTTTATTTATTGTCAAGGCATGTTTATTTATAGCACATATTTCGTACAAAAGGCAACTCCATGCGCATTGAGTGTTGACATCTGTACATAAATGTTCCTTGTCTAAGAGGTTCAAAGGAGGTGTTACACTGGCCTATAGGCTGTAAGCTCTCCAGTCAAGAGACTGGAGACTGTTAGATTTGGGTAATGCCGACCTGCCGAATGAGGGTTAAGAGGTTAATTTCTGGTAATGAAGACTGCGTCAGTTAATATTCTATATACATTTGCACCTTGCCAAAGAAATAATAAAATTAGCATTACATTGCACTCCATCACTCAACTTGATAATTGCGCAATTTAAATGTTGTGCCTCGTCACATCCACAGTAACATCTTGAACTCATGTTTGATTCATGATTGTAGAAATACATTCTTCGCTGTACACACCTCCTCCGAAATTCCCCCTGCTTCAATTATCTGCTCCACTTCAACTGGGTCTTATCAAGATGGCATTTGGCCTGAAGGCATCATGAATAACTTTAGGCTAAATCCATATCTACTGTGTCAGGCATCATTTCACTTTTAATTAGAAAACTTCACATTCAGACAGAACTTGAATCAACGATAGAACCTCGACAGGAGTATGAATCTGTTGGTAAATAAATCTCAATCACACTTACAATGGTTAGTCTTATTAAATCAGCTTGGAAATGAATAATGCAAGATTTTGATTTTCAGAGTGTCCCCCAGTCCATTATGTTGGACCTGGCTCCACCCACAGTAGAATGAGGGGAACAGGATTTTACACGCAATATGAGAAGGGTGTTCCACATGGGAGTGTTCTCACTCCATCACTGTTAACACTAAACAATGACTTAAAACATGATTTTCTAATCAGGTCTAATGCCACTGGGAGACACCTACAGATTCCCCCCCCCCCCCTCTTCTATCTATGCAAAACAGTATCTTATCATAGTTATAGCCTAACGTATACTTAGTGATTATAAAAAAAAAAGGATAAATATTGTTCTCACCCAGCTCGTCACATTATTTTATCTAATCCAACCTTACCCACAATTAACATTTTTGTGAACTCAAGGCCTCCTGTCCTGGCACAGGTTTCTGCATTAGATACAACACACGGCGCTTGACAACAGTGGTATTAAAAGCAAACCAAGGCTCAGATTTCCGTTCACCCCAGTGCGATCTAGCGGTCTCTGTGACAGGTTGATGGTTCCTTGTAAAGAGTCCGACCTTACGATTACATAAATGTTCTTCAAACATTTTCAAAGTGCTACTAAAAATCGCATCAAAAAGTCATTATCTACAGTTAATAGCAAGTAATGAAGCCCGAACAAGCAGACGAGGTGAGAAAAAGATTTGTATTAAAGATATTTATTTTTTTTAACTGAAAGAATCTCAGCTCATGCAAGAATACAGCTCTTGTAAACAAAAAAATCACATAAGGTTATAAATGTGCTCCGATTTCTTCTCTTCTGGTGTCAAACTTTGGAATGTGCATTTTTTATTGGTCTGATTTACAAAGCTCTTCAAATGCCACCATTCTGAAGCACAAGTGGTCCTCGAAAATTTCAGTAAGAGCATTTAAGACATTTGTGAGATAAAAGAGGGATTTCACAGCGGCCGAAACACAGAGCGGGCCAGACGCTGTGTCTCGGTTTGCTGGCAATAAAAATGTCTCTTGGAATTGCACCTATACATATATTAAACTCTCCCAACTATGTACAGTACTGGTTTATGGTCATCGTAATAGTCCCTTTGTGCAGCTGTAAAAGAAGACGGGGTGGACATTTTACTGCCTGGATAAAGTCGAAAATCATGAGCGTGTTCCTCAAATGCAAAGGTTTTAAAATGTTTAAAATCAAAGTTATACATTTTATTTCCTAGCCATGCCATGGTACTCTGAACATATACTGTAATTGATGCCGACAGCTTCATCGCAAATGAGAATGTTTCAGTTTAGAGCTGGGTGGACATTTTCTGAATATTTGGCTGAGAAAATGGCCAGTGATATTTAAGATGCAGCTGTGTTTGGAGTAGAATGAAACTAAAATTACAATTTGCCTTAAAAATATACTTTGGCTATTTATACTAGAAGGCCAACGATATTTTTTTTATTCCACAAAGACATCACTGATGGTTTTATGAGGTGATGCTTGCTGGTGTTCTGTAAATTTTCGATAATTTCTTGAATTACTAAGCGTACGTAAGTATTAGAATGGAGACTCGGAGTTACGGAGTTTAAAAATGTTAAAAGTAAGTATTTTCCTCCCCCATACAGCAATATCCTAAAGTGTAGAATGAGCCGAGACCTATACACAACTGCCTCTACAATCCTGCACTGACACTCAAAAAGGTGTTAATTCGGGTCCGAAGTACCGTCATGCACGAGCTTAATATAGACGCTGCAGTTACACGCAAGACCTGAGGTGGCGGTAGTGAGCATAAAATGACCAACTTGCATCTAGTCCCATTAAAGAACTAATTGCTCTGACAGGACATCAATTACCAGTTAAAACTTTAGCCTCATTCCAATACATTTCAGTTTTAGAAACGCAACAAAAACTGTAAAAAAAAAAAAAAAGTACAAAGAAACGTTAACTACCCTATTGAATATTTACATATAATGGCAGTGTGGAGATTTTGTCATAGAAGCCAGTAATGAAAAGGCTCATATTATTCCGCTTTGATGTTAACTTAGCAATTCATGTTTGTAATTCTTGACATAGCATTAAAGATTTAAAATTCAAATTGGGAATAAATGTATGAGCATATAGCATTGGAATCTCAAAGCAACACTAAGTTACTCATACCTCTGGACATCTATTTCTACATTGTGTGTTTTGTGTCACTGGAAAGGACTGGAGTCTGCACAAAGGGCTTTGAGGTCCCACAAGTATGTTTGGCTCTTTCAGGTCATATATCCAGTTGGAGACAGATGAGGAATGTAGAATACACACACAGAGCATCAAAACCCGTCAACCAACGAATCAACATTTGTATCAAACAGTTAACAGAGAGCTAATCAATGAATAGGAATTAATAAAATCAGAATGAGCCATGCTGTCCGCCAAACTGGTACTTGACCATGGAAGTCGTGGAATGTTTTGCTTGAAAATATTGTTCTGTCCACAGTTTTTACTCACTATGCCAAAACAGTACAGTCGCAATAATTTAGACAGAGTGCCACAACGGGTGGTTTTGTTGTCATGGCCACAAAGTTTAGATGCTCAGTGTATTGACTTTAACAAAAACGTGCTCCCAGCTCTAAAGAGTTGACAGAAACAGAAGAGACAGGCAGAAAAGAGGCCCTCTAAATGGACATTAGGCATGTCAGTAGACTCCAAAAATAGACATTTACAATATCATACTGTAGATTCCAGACACCTTCTTGGTAAATAGAAGCTTCCATTATAAAACGTTCAGATTTGTGAACAGGCACGGTAGTGTCACCCTGGATAGGAATACACGAAAATGCATAAAAGACAAAGAAACGATTGTTGCTGGCAGGTGAAGAAAAGAAAATTTGATGTTAGCTTAAATCATGTTTTTAAAATCAATTCCTGTGCATTTAAAAAAAAAATACAAATGAAAAGAGAAGTCGGAGAAGCAAGCTCCCCCTGCTGTCCAAAGTCAGTAGTAGAGAGAGCGAGCCTCGTCCGCACAGGGTCAAAATCCAGCAGTAGTCTGAATAAGGCCGCAGCTTGTGTTGGCAAAAAGGAAAAAGAAAAATCTGAACAAAATCATGTCGAGCTTAAAAATGTGCAAAATGGAAGTCTTACAAATACAGAAAGTTTATTTTGTAAAAGGATTGTGCTGGAGTTGGTCCGGTTTGAGACTTGTCCGCCTCCATGGACAGGCTAAAAGCCAAGCTTCTCCAGCTCTGATTGGTCCACAAACCCGCAGCTGAAGGCCAGGCGCGTGTGACTGCTGCATGAGCTTCACGTCAAGTGCACAGTTCGCTTCAGTTTTTCTATCTCCATCTGGGGGGAAAAGCAGCACAGAAAATGGTTTGCTTAAGGTAATTGTCTACACTGGCAAAAAGGTTACAACTCCCACTGTGCATAATGATCAAATTTGTGGTTAAATCCATAACATTGTGTGAGAACATGTGTGGTCTTTGGTCTTAGACACACTCAGCTGAAACAGGTCATGAATCTAATTTATTACATGAGAATTGTGTGATCTGTTAAACAATCACCAAGTCAGAGGTTTGTTACTGAGCAGAATAAGCCTGGTGATTTAATCTTTTAGAGTTCAGAGCATTAAAACACTGTTGAAGACACTAAGCAAATTAAGAAAACCCAACAATATCAGTACGTAATAAAGCGTTGATATGAGAAAAATGGTTTGTCAGTGTCTGCTAGTTCAGTGTCATAACATTTCACAAGGATAATACTACTTAAGCAATAATCTGAAAATTACTTATCAGGAGGAAAGAAGTGTTTTAGTGGTATTTTTGAAAGAACAAACTAATTGAAGTGATGCTGCTCTAGTCATTACAGAGATGTCGGCCTCACATTTCCCCATCTGATTCACCAGACAACTAATCTTCATGGAGCTCTCCCGTCGTCTTTGTGATTCAAGGAAGTCAGTGGTCAGCGCACCTCCGCAGTGTAGCCCTGCGAAGCGAGCGCTTCATGCCCCCTCGCTGTTTGAGCAGAGTGAAAGTATGGGGCGTTGCTCTGCGCCCAGTGGGACGCCTCGCCTTCCTGCTTCTGAGCGTTATCGGGGATCCCGCTGCGCAGACGTGCTGCTGAGCTAAATCCAATGCTACGGTCAGGGGCAATGATCTGTGGGAAAATTGCGCGCTCTGATTGGAGATGACGCCGTGCACTTTCACTTATGTCCTAAATAGGAAGTCTTGTTTTTTTCATTTACCATCATAACATTAACTAAGCTTTTAGTGAAGTTTCTGATGTTTAATTATCATCCATTCAACGTTAATCCCTGTAAACAATCTCTAATTAACTTTATGTTCCCTTTCACAACATCAATGTTTAACTTTTTTACTGTCTCTTTTTTTTTTAATGATCTACTGTTTTTAAATTTTTAATGTTTTTGGTTTGGTTTCACTTGATTTTAATTTTTGATTCCCATCTACCGTCGATCTTACGTGCAAGCACTTTGTAAACGCTTGTTTATAGAATGTGCCACATAAAATAAATAAATCGAGAAATCCCTCCTCTCCACTAGGACAGCACAATTTTGGAAACATTTCTGACTAGCGCAACAAGATCCTGCAATTTGGATTTAAAGAAGAAATAAGTAACTTTTAAAACCTTTCCGTAGTCCCTCTGGGGTAATACAAGTGTTAATGGGATGATTGGGGGGGGTCTTTCATCTCCCCCTGGTGTCTCTGTCCAGAAAACCACCCTTGCAACTTCCCTGCCTCCGGGTCGGAGGCGCAATACACACTAATAGAATCACAAAGAAGAAGCCAACAGGCATTGTGTCACTGAGTTGTGGCACAATGTACAATATCCCTCTCTCCCTTTGTCTTTTCTGTCAGCGTCATATTTACTCTCACAGACAATGAGTAAAAAACTGCAACATGCTACGACACCTGCAGTGGCGCTTATGGCCTCTAGGGGCATGAGTTACTTAGTTCTGCTTTAAGATGGAGTGCATAATGCCCATTTCAAAACTATATATCAAAGAGCACTAAAATTTGAGAGAAAAGTGAAATATGAACACTGAACAGCTAAACTACTACAAAAATATCCAAGCCACACCAACAGAGAAATAAAAAGTCCTTTGTTGTGCTGAAGGACACCTTTTAACCTCTTTGCCTTGAAAGTTTACAAATATTCAAACAAAACTCATCTGGATGTCACAAAGCAGTAAGAAAGTTAGGAATGAGACGATTAAAATCTCGTGCTTTTTCATTGTTAATTACAACAACAAAAATCAAGTATAGGACTTTAATTCAAATCAACTCGAAACAGAAAAGGCTCTTTTGCAAAAAATAATCCCCCTATGTCGAGCAAAACCGACCTGATTGAAAGCTTTAATTGAGATCGCATGAAAAGAGCTGAGCAATAAAAGCCAATTCCTACAAATAATTCTGTCACAATGTTACTGAGGTTAAGTTATTTGTCTTCATTATCCCCCGGCACAACATTCTTCCTGCCAGATTTCGGAGCACGTGTAATGAGCGCCGACAGGCCACTGTGTGTTTCCATAGCGATCAATAGTACCTGCAGGGCCACGCGCTTGTGCCGCTCCTCGTCCAGCTCTCCTCGCAGCTCCGAAATCTCTTTCCTGGAAAAACAACACGCACAGATTAAGTCCACAGACACGTGCCCTGTGGATAGTACGTCATAAAAAGTCTCTATATAGAAAGCTATATTTTAAGGTTAAAAAGGAATAGGCCACCGTTTTTAAATACTGAGATATTAAATTAGCTTAGACGAGTTGATGCGTAGCTGTTTGGTCTTTACGCGTGCGCTCAGTCACTTAAACAGAGCACAGATGGCGTTAGCATTTAGCCTCTCCTCCATGGATCCAAACAGGAGTTAAGTTAGAAGCGACCAAGCTCTTCCACGTTTTCCTTATTTAAATATAGTTACATGAGCCTTTACACGATCCAAGTTTAGTCACACAAAATTAAACTTGTCGATTTTCTAAGCGGATAAAAAGGGGAACTATATTGCAAGGCGGAGTAATATTACTACGCCTTGCAATATAGTTCCCCACGCATGAACTCGTCTAAGCTAAGGTAAGAATATATCAGTATTTTAAAACTAAGACGCTGGGTATGAAACACCAATACATATTACAATATTAAGTGACGCAACATCCACATTTCATTTTATTGCAGTCACTGATGTCAGTGAGATTTTTTTTTAAATATATTTTTACAAACACTGCCTAAAACAAAACTAGTGGTGTGACTCGATTAAAATTTTCAATTGAGGTAATTACGGCCATTGTGATTAATTAATCGCATTTAAGGATAATTAATTTAGGAGTCGTAATAAGTTTTTAGAGGTATATTTTAGATGCTTCTTTGTAGTTTCCTATGTGAACTAATTTTAAGTGCAGATGTGTGATCATTTCAAACACTTCAAAGACGATAGCAGTTTGATTTATTTTGTCCTGCCCCAAGAAATTAAAGGAAAATTAAGGAAAAGTCCCAGCCCTAAAAATAACATGTGAACGTAAAAATACTCTAAAGTTAAAGTTCAGTTTCAGACACTTTTCCCCCTAATCTAGTTACATTTTAGTCTTGTTTTGATTCCGAATTATAAATGTTTGAACAGTTTGATGAAAGAAAAAGCGTAGATTTTTTTAACTGAATTGAACAATGTACTGTGTTAAAAGGGGGGTATTATGTAAAATCGACTTTTTCAAGCTTTATATCATGTTATTATGTCATTCCCTCATTAAACACATGCCTGGAGTGTTGCCTTGGCTCATTCACATATTTTTGAGTAATCAGTAAAAACTTAGACGGCAGCCATTTTAGGTGTAGCTATGCCTCAGTCCTCCTAGGAACGCCCCCACCTCCTGGAGACGCCTCTGGACCTTTTGTCACCAGCCAAGCCACCAACCACTGCTCCTCAGCTCAGCAGAGCCCCCTCCCCGCACAGTGTTGTTGTTTAGATGCCACAGCAGTGTGCTGAAGGGGGCGTGTCGGAAAGCTTCTTAAAGAGACAGAGGCCTATTTCAAGACGTTCAGTACAGCCATTTTGAGAGAGCAATTTTATTCAAGGCAGTTATTTTAATTTACTGCATATACAGACCAACAGAAGGTTACGTCATCATTGTAGTATGCTATAGACTGGTGCTATGTGATTGAAAAAAGCATAATACCCCCCTTTAAAAGGTTCCTTTGTCGCATTCAAGGTAGTTATTGCATGCTGCATCACATTATTTTCCCCTCATATTGCATATAACGTTACTGCTGGTGTAGCCCATCAAGAGCAGCGGGTGACCACCCCAGGGAATAAGCATCTGAGCCAGGAGGCAACAGGAGGATTGGGTCATTATGTACATTTCTAGCTGGTGGGAGAAGTCAAACAATCAGAGAAAATGACAAAATAAAAAAAAACCTTCTAAGACCAGCTTTTGCTCCATGTATTGCCGGCTCACCTCACTTGGCTCATATTATCTCAATCTTGCAGAAAATGAGGAAATGTGAAAAGACGAGAGAGGAATCCAGAGAGAACGACAAACTGAACAGAAATGGAGTTCGAGACTCAGCCTGCCTCCACAGACTCAAAACAAAACACTCCAGATTCATCACTCATGCACTTCACCTCCGTACCATTTTGTATTGCTTTTAAACATAAGTCAAGTCTAGTCCATACATAGTAGGGCATTTATAAATCCGCCCTCCGCATCCACACTTAACTGCGCATATGCGTTGTCAAGTACATTAATTGTTCAAATCTCTCCACAAGTTTCTGCACAGCACATTCATTATTTTCTATGCAGCTGTATAAACTGTGGTCCCAAATGCACCGTTATAGCTTTACAGACCAATTGCGAGGCCACATAGGCTATACCTTGACAAACAAACGCATTTCTTCCGTCAGATTAAAAGTACAACGTGCAAACAACTTTCTTGAACAGACTGATCAGTGATCGCATGACAATAGACTGACCTGGCACGTAATGACTCCGACAACGGCAGCAGCGAGGACAGTAACAGTCGTTTCACCATTTCCTCCGGGAGGACGACTGCATCCTAAAGTCTCCTGCATCAGCAACCCTCCTGTCTGGTGTAAAATAGTTGTTTCATCTGTGCGCGGTAAGAGGGGGGGGCATTTCTCGGCAGTCATGCAGTTTTCGGTGTAACACCTGTCGGCTGTGGGACGGTTATTTGCCGTAAAATAACTGTAAAGTGCTCCTTCGTCTGCGCGCTTCATTGTGAAGCAGTACTTGAGCTTTAGCAAAAAGCGTCTGAACAATCGTTAAAGCCAACACAGTTTTGAGGCATCCATGCTGTTTCTGATGTAAACACAGGTCACGCGTGTGACGTCAGAGCAGCACGCTGGCAGTGACGTACGGCCGAATACTCTGGTTATTTATGTCCACGCTCAAAACGCAAAACCGGAGAATTCCCAAATCTTCACTTTGGCCGGAGTTTTCAGAAACCTTTGTTTTTAAAATAGACAGAAAAGTCCGGTTTTGTGTGGATGATAGGCCAGATCGTAGGAAAGTATCTTCGGTTTGTGAGATACCCCGCTACGTGTAGACGGGGCCTCAGTGAGAAAAGAAAATTCATTGTTGCTCCAACACTTCAGATAAAGAATACCTCAAAATGATGTAATGGCGGTTATGAAGTGGAGCCACACATTTCACTTCACTGACAGAACAAAGTACAAGTACTCATCATGAACGTTTTTAAATCGGGGAAAAATACCTAAAAAAAAAGAAAAAACACTTTACTGTGAGCGAGTATGCCTTTCCTTGGACATCATTTCTAACCTTGCCTGGTTTGTCTCCATGGAGATTCAAATCATTGAAATAAGAGTGGCTTTAATGGATTTACCGTTTCTTACAGTTAACTCACTGTGTATGGTTGGTCTAGCTCTGCAACACCTGATGAAGTAATACTTAAATTATTGTACCTAGATGGAGAGGTTTTAACCAAAGTAAAAAAAAAAAAAACATGTCCCCTTTCTAATTTAACACTACGTAACCAGGACTCTTACGTTTGCTGGGCCTTGAGAAGCTCCACGGTCAACAGCAGCTCTCGCATCTGACTCCGCAGCTCCTCCAAACCCACGCCCTGCTCGTCGGGCTCCAGGCGAGCTTTGACCCCCACACTGGGGCCATCTCCGCTCCCACTGCTGGCTCCAAAGGCGGACTTGGACTCGAGGCTGAAACTGTGTTTCAGGTGCGAGGGGGAGAGCGACACGTTGCTAATGGAAGGCTGAGGAAGAGGAGGGAATACGTGTTAAAGAAGTTTGGATGTTCTCTCTGTGTCCGTTTCCCCTCAACCTTAAATACGCAGGGTTTTCCCACCTTTTTGGTTTCTGTCAGCTTTGGTTTGGCTGCGTCCTCTTCATCCGTCTTTTGGGACTTCTCCGCATGCACCTCCTTGTTGGGCTGGATAGTAAATGAAACACACTAAATAAGGGTTGCACAATACGAGAAAAAATGCAACATTTTATATTTCACATAATTTCAACAAAGTAGCATTAAACATAAACCAGGGTTTTCCCACAGGGCAAGCAAAGCAAGTTTATTTGTAGAGCACAATTCATACAAAAGGCAATCCAAAGTGTTTCACAGTTGCATTAAAAAGCATAAGCATTTTGCCAAAACCTCTCCATTGTGTCAAATCTGCTTTTGAATAGTGAAATTCTGTACATATGGCCATGAAAAGCTCAGAGCTGGCTTGAATGTGCTTTTGTGTTTCTTCGCCTACAGAGTTGACCCCATCGTTTTAAAGCAGACAGAAAATGAGAAATGTTGTCATCAAGTTGTGGCCGTGGCTGGACAAAGGGCCTGTCTTGATGCAACTCTACTTTCCAGGTCGTCTTCAACGGTACAACCCGAGTGAGTGACACTTAATCACACATTGATTTTGTGTCCAGTTGATGTTTCCCTCCTCTCTGAAGGACAAATAGGAAGCGCAATCGACTGTGCAGCACTTTCCTTCACATATTTTGAAAAGCTGAGATGTTGAAAAATGGGGCAGAAAACACTTGGACGGCTGTGGCTTTACAAGTGCAGACCAAAAGAAAACATATTCAAATAAGGATAAAGTATTTCAATTTTTAAATAAACTGCTTGACCCCAAAAAAATTGCCGCTTTTGGAGTTGGCTCGTTCTGCTAATCTGAGTTTAGACCCGTAGTTTGAACAGTCATATTTTCTAAAGATTGTGAACAGCTAGTTCCTGGTGGATAATGAGTTAACAACTTGATGTTAGAAGTGAATACTCCAGCAGCGGTTTATAAAGGTCGGCAAGTTTGTTTATGTTACTTCGATAATATAATTATTTTGAATGTGAGAATTTAACAACTCTACAAGTAAGTTAATAAATTAGTTCTTCATTGCATGTTAGCCTTTAGCTTTAAGATAAACTTGACAGAGGACGCACAAGTGAGAGAGCGACTCACACATGGATGGGCCAGCACAGAGTCCAGACCTTGACCCTAGGGCTGGGTGATATGGCCAAAAAATAAAATGAATTTTTTTACTCAGTTTGGATGATTACGATTAAAAAAAAAAAAAAAAAGTCTCCTGATCTTTCATACGAAGAAAACTGCTCATTAATATAGCGTACAGTTAGGCCCATTAAAGATAAGATAACCCTTTATTTAAAAATGGTTATTTCTTAAATATTCCTTGCCTGCTCTCAAAAGTAAAACTTCTTAATAAGCCATGGAGTTTTCAAAGGTGTTTTAGTTTTATCCTCATGCCTCTGCTGTGATTGACAACCGTCTCCATGGAGACTCAAGGGGAAAGGGGCGGAGTTAAAAGGGTGAGAGAAAGGCACAGGAGCAGACCCAGGGAAAGTCTGTTTTAGCGGAGGAAAACTCCACCGCGCACTCTTAAAACACAACACGAGGCCTTTGTGTCAGAAAGTCGCTGGCTTCTCCGCTGGTGTCATTTTGCTATGGAGCGTCTAAAACGCTGCTAAATTGGCCACACGTGGGGCCGACATGGAGCACCGGACACAATTTTATGATTTAGCCATTTTCCACATCGTCTGTTTTTAAAAGCATGGATTAATTGAATTAATTTGATTTATCGCCCAGCACTACTTGAACACCATGGGAATCTTTGGGAACACTGATCAAATATAAATCTTGTGACGCTGCGGGGGCTTGTTGAAGCAATGCCACCGTGAATACACGCCGTGATCAAAGCTAAAAGTGTTACGGTTGGAGTGGTGGAACGAGGAAATGGGACCCAAATGCAGAACTGCCACAAAATAAATGTAATTGACAAATCCAAGGCAAAAAAAACACAGATGCAAAACAAACCCAAAACTCAAGCAGGAGCAGACAAACACGGACAGACATGAACTCTAACAAAGACAAGGGAAAACACAGGGGTCTAAATACACAAGGAACAGGGAACAGGTGAAACACTCTAGGGCGGGACAGGTAATCAACACAAGGGAAGCAAAGCAAAACCACAAGGACAGAACAGACATGTCAAAATAAAAACAAGTACACTGAACAAAACCAGGGGGGAACAGGACACAGACAGACAGAACCATGACAAAAAGTGGTCAAATGAAATATTAGAGTGTGGTCAGGCAGTGTATGTCCAACCCTTTTCTTACCGAAGGTGCTGCTGACTGTGAGGGTGGTCTCTTTCCAGGCATCTTTGGTCTGTCTGCAGTCGGGTGGGAGAGCTTGTGTGAGGTAGACGCCAAATCGTCAAAACTCATCAGGTCTGATTTAAAATGAGAGAGATTCAGATTAGATCTTAATGTGAGTTTAAGACACGAGTCCAAGTGAGAGATGGAGGTCAGCGTCGGAGACTCATCCATATATCTCTGTAAATAAAAACCTAATATTTACATAAAAGCTCATGCGGAGACAGATTACAAATACAGTATTAAAAAAACAGATTAGATTACATTATGGATATTAAGCAAACACCCGGTCAACACATCAGCCATCCTTCTGGAGTTTAAAGAATCTTCCTCCAAAGATCACTTCACTGTCCTGTCCTCCATCACGCTCAATAGACTGGTGTGACATACAAGTAACGGACAAATGGCTTCTTAACACAGAAAACCCATATTTGGCCCTCAGGGGAGTAACATAACAGGGCGACTCCAAACTATAGCAGCTCTTTGGAAACTTGAGGGACTGTTGTGCAATAGCACTTTGCACCTACTCTCCGGTCAAATGTGGAGATTTCTGCTCAGCATTCCATAGCGAAGGGCGCCTGGGCTCCTCGGGTCAACAACTTTTAAGCGCCTTTTATTTGGCACAAAACTCAGCGGAGCCAAAAAAAAAACTTTCAAGCGACGCCATAAAAGGCTTTTCACACATTCCCTCTCTGAACATGTCCTGCTCGTTCCCATGCGCCTAAACTGTAAAAGCCAATACTCCACTCAAAACCAAATCAGCGAATTTGTCTGAGCCTTTTGTAACTTGTGTGAAAGAAGACCGTTTTCTACCAGTTTACACATTACAGCTCCCTGGACCAACAATGTCACCCTAAACAAACGTGGCTCTCTTCAAAAGGGTTGGTGTCCGGCCACGTCGACATTATATTTGAATTATTACTACTGTAGTAGATATACAGTGCACCCGGAAAGTATTCACACTTTGTTACGTTACGGCCTTATTCCTAAATTGATTTTTTATTGATTTTTTCTCATCAATCTACACATCCCATAACGAGTATGACAAAGTGAAAAATGTGTTTCAGACATTTTTGCAACTGTACTAAAAATAAATAAGTGAAATATCACACGTATAAGTATTCACACCCTTTCTTCAGTACTTTGTTGAGGCGCATTTGGCAGTGATTAAAGCCTAGAGTGTGCTTAAGTATGCTGCACAGCTTTTTTCAGCTTTTCCAGAGATGATCAATCGGGTTAAAGTCTGTGCTCTGGCTGAGTCACTCAAGAATAAAAACAGACTTGTCCTGAAGCCACTTTGTCATCTTGGCCGAGTGCTTCAGGTCGTTGTCCTGTTGGAAGATGAACCATCACACCAGTCTAAGGTCCTGAGCACTCTCGGGCAAGTTTTTATCCAGGATGTCTCTGTACATTGCTGAATTCATCTTTCCTTCTATTCTGACAAGTCTCCCAGTTCTTGCCGCTGAAAAGCATCCCCACAGCATGATGCTGCCACCATAGGCATGGCATTTGCCAGGTGATGAGCAGTGCCTGGGTTCCTCCAGATGTGACGCTTCACATTAAGGCCAAATAGTTCCAACTTGGTTCTATAGACAATTCCTTTGACTTCATGGCTTGGTTTCTGCTCTGAAACGTCAGCTGTGGGACCTTATAGAGGGATATGTGCCTTTCCGAATCAAGTCCAATCAATTTAATTTACCACAGGTGGAATCCAGTCCAGTTGTAGAAACATCTCAATGACAATCGGTGGAAACAGGATGCTCCTGAGTCCAATTTTGAGTGTTTTAGCAAAGGGTGTCAGTACGTGAGATATTTTAGTTTTTCATTAAAATTTGCAAAAAAAATCTAAACACCTTTTTACTTTGTCATTATGGGGTGTTAGATGGATGAGAAATAGAAAAACATTTTATTTTTTATTATCCATTTTGGAATGAGGCTGTAACGCAACAAAATAGGATATGAATATTTGCAGAAGCACTGTAGATATGGATGACTTTACCTGGCTCAGAGGGCTTGTCTGTAACCTCTACAGATGGAGCTCTGGGCTTGGACACTGGTAATGGCTCGTGGTCTGGCTTTGGCCGAGTAGAAGGCATCTCGCCATTGTGTCTGCAAAAGACAGAAAAAAAACCCTTATAAAACAAAAGTGTGATTGTTAAATGTGTGGATAGTCTTTGAAGAAATGAAAGAGTAATACGCATTAGGTAGCCTTGCAGTTGAGAAGCACGTTACCTGAGGCTCGCTGACGGTGCCAGGGGCTTGTCGGGCCGTTTGGGCGGATGGCTCACAGGTCGGCCTTTCCCGGGGGCGGTGGGTTTGGGGGAGGGAGCGGCGCAGCCTTAGAGGGCTTTTCTGGCATGGGCTTGTCAACTATGAAGAAAGACACGACACACGTTAAATAATAGAACAGTTACAGAAAGTCAGACGACAGATGGTTCTAGAAAAACTTCACAACTTTGGTTAGATTGGTAATGTTTTTCTTTTTGTACCACTGAGTGTGCAAGGTAATGATTCAAAGTTTGGACACAACAAAACCAGGATTCCTCAATGTGTCACAAGAAAATCACTTGATGAAAACTACTTGATATACAAGAGTCTGCCTGAAAACACAGAGTCTGCCGTGAACACTCTAGTAATTATACACATCGTTACGTTTTTTGATAACAGACTAGCGTGATCATCTAATCTATAATTGAAATCCGGTTAAATCGCTCAGCCCTATTTGCAGAACATAAACTCATGCTTCTCCCGCGGTAAACACGAGCAGCCTTTACAAGCCGCGGCACAGACCAACAGAGCAGTGTGGCCACAACAAGGGGATGACACTCCACGCTATTCTCAGAGCTTTGAACAAGTGCTCGCCGCGTGTGGCTTTTAACGTGATGTATGCAAATGTTCAAGGGGTATTTAGGGAAATTGCGGTTAAATTACTACATGATTTGTTTGTTGACTGAAAATAGTACCATAACAAAAGGTTCTAAAATAAAACAATGTGAGAACTATTTGAACTGATTGAAATTAGATTTAAAATTTAGATACAGTCAAATCGAAAGTAGAGTGCCAACGTCATGTGAAGTTTAATGCATGCGGTGAAGGCTGTTTTTTGTCTCAGCTGTGGTCAGGTTAACATGTGTACAGCCAACAAACTGGTCTTAAAGCAGAACTAAGTAACTCATGCCCCCAGAGGCCATAAGCGCCACTGCAGGTGTCGTAGCATCAGATGTCCGTGAGAGTAAATACTACGCTGACAGAAAAGACAAAAGGGAGAGAGGGATATTGTACATCCAATACACAATGGATATAATTTTTTTCACTCAAACCTGGCTGTAAATACAGTTTAAAGGGATACTTCGGGATTTTTGACATAGGGCCTCATTTTCTAGTTATCCAGAGTGTTGTTGATGTCTGGAGATATTTTTTTCTTAAATTCATGCAGTTCTTATATTTGAAGAGTCTAGTGGTGCTAGGCTAGAGCAAGGCTAAAGCATTTCTATGGTAAAGTCTAGCCTGCATTAAAAAACAGTCTGGCGCACTCCACAGTGCACCTGAGGTAAATCTCTTATAACACCAGACTAACAATATAAATGTCTGTGTCGATAGAATAATTTTAACCATTTTGCATTTAAAATAATTTATATTTGAGCAGCATCAGCTTCGTGGCTGTAAGCTAAGGCAGCGGTGGAGTGATCTGCGAGAAAATAGTCCCTCAAAATGCGGTAATTCATGTGATACAAGGTCAGTTATATTTAAAAAATGATTCTATTAACACAGACATTTATATGGTTAGTCTGGCGTTATAAGTGATTTACCTCAGGTGCACTGTGGAGTGAGTCAGACTGTTTTTTAATGCGGGCTAGACTTTACCATAGAAATGCTTTAGCCTTGCTCTAGGCTAGCACCACTAGACTCTTCAAATATAAGAACTGCATGAATTTAAGAATAAAATATCTCCAGACATCAACAACGCTCTGGATAACTAGGAAATGAGGCCCTATGTCAAAATCCCGAAGTATCCCTTTAAGTGGTGCTAGCCCGCAGTTAGCTTTGCCCGTTAGCCTGTTAGCTTCTTGTTCGTGATTCCATTAGAAATCAAGACGGCAAGGGCTGCAAAGAAAAATCACTGGATCCTGTGTGCCTATTTCCATTCACACAGCTTGGAAGATTGCCTCAGACTACTCTCACTCTGCCCCTGAACTGTTTGATCCTTTGCCTTCAGGCAGGACTTACAGGTCTGAGAAAACACTCACTTTAAGATACACATTTGTGAAACCGTTTGTCTGCTAAATAAAGCCATGCACTGAACTGGTTTCTTGCCACCAGAAACGTTATCAAAAGTAATACATATTCTGCTTGGTTACAATGATAAAACAATTTCAAATGGAAATCGTATTCTATTGAGTGGTAAAGGTCAATAAACGGTCAATGTAGACATAGTCACAGCTGTAGGAAAGTAAGTGTCTTTCAAGGAAATCCATGCATCCATGGCTTTAAAATTTACCATTAACATACAGGACATAAAAATGCAGCAGCTGACATGTTGTTGGATCGAGTGTTACCAAAATTTGAGTTGTGTCAATATCAAATGTTTAAAAAAAAAGTGCTCAGAATTTGATTCAAATCAAAAGAAATATTAGCCTCAAGTGTGACGTAAACAATACAGCGGTGAAAACAGAATAATTGACTGTGACAAACAAGTACGCGGCTGAAAGACATAATATAAATGTAAATGAAGGTAAATGTATGTATTTTTATTATAGACAATGCTGAAATCTGCCTTTAGCTATTCCACAGAACACCACCAATCAAATCTCCTCACATTTTGGTCATAAGAGAAAGAAGCGGTGCCTTGAATGTAAAATGTGGCATCTGAATTTCAGACATATTCCATTAGCGGGAGTAGGCCAATGTCCGATTAATTGGAGTGAAAAAGCAGCTCCCAGCAGTTCTTGTTGACATGTGGCGCATAAACAAAGAGCACACGCAGCACTCGCACAGTTCGACCTGTCTGAACGTGTGATCACATAGAAAAAACAGCTGCCTCACTGCCAGGGCCCACTGAGACTTCCAAGGCTACTCTACTCTCATTATGTAAGCAAGGGAAAAGCTTTTTTTTAGCTCCCAAATAGAACAACATTTCATAGGATAAATAATTTAGAGATTGCATTGCTATTAAAAATATACTTCCGCTCCGTGTGGATATTTAGTGAAACACAACTTTTGACTTTTTCAGCCAAAATTCATTCACATAATGTTGTTTGATACATGATGCACTTACTGAAGAACATCACCAACGGCCATTACCATATAGGTTAGAAACTATTTTTTGAATAAGGTAAAAGTACAGAGAGAGTGCTTTATCATTAACTGTACAATTAAACTGTGGCTGCAACTCCATGGCTTAAAAAGGTAGGGGAAACCGAGCACCTGGAAGAAACCTAGGCAGAAACGGGAAGAACGAGCAAACTCCACACAGAACTGCCCTACCCAGTCCGGGCTTTGAACCCTTGCTGTGAGGCAAGAAAAGAAAAGTAGACAGCATAGAATGTTGCCGCTTCAAAATGGAATATTTTAAACAAAAATTAAAGAAAAACAACAATCTTTAATTAAATAATTCTTAATTTCAAGTATCAGTTTGGCTGCTGACTTCTTGACGAGAAACTGAATTACTCCTCTTCACATGAAACTTGATCAAAAGAGCCAGCCTGGTGACTCATCACCACTTACTATTCAGACCCTTCACAAACAAATCATACCATCGTCTATATCAGTGCTTCTCAACAGGTGGGGAACCGTTTTAAGTGGGTCACGTGCCTTTCTCTTTATATTTATGAACAGAAATAGTATAGAATCACTACTCGAGTCTGTTAAAAATGACCGTTATCGGGTTGTTTTGATCATAATTTATTTGACATTATATTTTATAATTTTGGGTCGCGGCTTGTCATCCCAGGGTGATTGTGGGTCCCGACACCAAACCAGTCGAGTACTTGGTAACATTTACTGCAGTAACTTTATAAAGAAATTGTACTTACCGTACTTTATAACACACTTTTTACTTTGAATATTACTTAGCCGAGTAAAAAACTCTTCCCGAGGTGAGTAAGTTAAGTAACAAGATTTGATCAAATAAAAACATTGCTAAGTTTGTGTTTCTTGTACCATAACTTAAATTTTTTTTTTTTTTTTGTCCTGTTTTGATGTGTTTCAACATTATTTAAAATGTCGTCTGTCAGAATAAATCACTACTAAACCATGAATCCGAATTTTTTCACACAAATAGTTAAGTGGTGTATTCACAAAGTACTTTTAACTTGTATGAATAGATATTTGCGTGCAAGTCTATCAGGGAGTGAGAATGATGAGCTTTACCTTTGTCTTCGCTCCGGTGGGCATGAAGTTTCTTGTCGGCACTTGGCACCTCTGGCTTATTCACTGAAAAGCGTAACATATTGGATTAAACCTTTTTTTAAACGTCTCACTACTTTCTGCTGTAAATAAATCAGGTCATGAGCAAAGAGTGCAGACGACAGGAACACAATCCTTTTTTCTCGCAAACCACAGTTACACGCACACAGGAAGTCATGTACTGTAGCAGAGTGCTTCAGACGCATCGAGGCTACAGTCATATCCGGCGCAGACTACTGTGCAAGCGAGAAGTTTGCAAAATCGTGTGCTCTTTGAAACATTGCAGCAATTACAAATGGAGATGGATGCGTTATCGCCAAACTATTGTTATTTCAATATAAGGCAATATCCAGATCACAAATAAGAAACTATTAATATATATCATAAAAACGCCTCCATTTGACTGATATTTACAAAGTTTTGGTTAACACAGACTTCAGCAAAAATACACAGCAACTTAGTCATTATTTTTCTAATTTACTTCCATTTTGTTGTGGTCCTGATGTATTGTCTTCATTTTTGTTTATCTTGTTGTTTATCTTGTTATGCACATTGCTTACAATTTCCATTTCATTTTAAGAGAATGCACGGTTTTGAAGTGGTTTAGTTAAATCAAGCAGTTATTCAAAATTCAAGCCAGTTATTAAAAAAAAAACTCTCACATTGTGCACCTCCAAATACTTTTTTTTTTTTTTTCCCCTTCATTTCGTTAACAATATTTCAAATCTGTGCACTCACCAATGCTTTGCTTTGACGGTGGTGGAGGCTTTCTTGGTTTCTGAAAAACAGAATGTAGGTTAGATTAGATTTAAAGTCGGTCAGTCGCTGTCTCTTTGGACCTCGAGTCCGTAATAAAGTTGAATTGAATTGAGTAAAAGGTAAAAAAATTAAAAGGGTAAAAGCTAAAGCTGGAAAATCTAATATGCAGACATTTAAGGCATTAGATGAGCACAAACCCCTTTTCGTGCATCATGTTCATTTGTTTAACTCAAGAAAAGTGACCGCACCATTTAGAGCAGCTCTTACAGTCTCACCTAACCTACAGTAACCTAATGAAATGGACTTGGCATTTAATGAAGCAAAATACCTCAACTAGTACATCAAATAGATAGACTTAAGTAGTTAACTGTGATAAAAAAAAAAGAAAGTAGTTTCTCAGTCATCCAGGTAGTTAATTAAACTATCAGCTAACTGTCAGCTCTTTTCTAAAAGTCCAGTTGTGTTGATTCACCTTTTTTTTTTTAGTGTAGTTAACTGTGCTGTTCTTATAGAAGTAACAAGTACTTTGGATCAACCATTTTCAATGCAGACAATAGTGCAATAAACGCAATCAAATTCAAATCCCAATTTCAAAAGCCGTAATCAGAAAATCACAAACCGTAATCAAGTAGGACTGGTCAACCATAATCATGTCTAAAACCTGCTGACCCTGTATTTTTTACCTCTACAAACTGTGACGCCCTGGCTCTAGAAGCCTGTGTGCCTAGTGGGAAGAGGGGGGTAAGTTTGTCCCTACAGAAGCTTCTCCTTCTCTCTGCACAGGTGCTGTATGATCCGCCCCTGACCGGCTCCTCTCTCCAGCCTGAGTCATTTAAGCTGAGTGGAGACACCTGGACGGGCGGCTGCCTGCCTTGCCCCGTCCAGAATCTGCTTCACCGCCTCAGCTCAGAGACTCTCCAACTTTGTTGTGCTCTATTATGTAAATAAACAGCGCTCAGGTGCCCTTAAACCTTTGTATGCCTTGCGTCCCTGTCACCTCACTGAGCCGGTGACAGGGACACAAGGCATTCTGAGCCTGACTGAATCCTATTCTGATAGGATTTGTGCATGTGTGTAATTGCACACTGAGACATACGCAGTGCTACAAAGGAAAACAAATTAACATGTCTTACAATGCATGCTTTACATTAGAAAATTTGAAAACCGGGTTCAAATTCTTCTTCTGACATCAGAGGCTGGTGTTAAGTTATTTAATAAGTGACAAGTATTGCTATTATTGCCGTTCTGTCAGTCCAGGCTGTGTAATTGCTATATGAGCAATTACTTTTTCATTTCAATCATTGCCATGTAATCTTGGCGGGCACATCCACATCACCATTGTAAATTCTGAATTAAAATAATTCAATTATCCGCTGAAGCGTGACACAGCATGACATTGTTATTTAGCAGATTGCACAGGGACATAAGGGGTCTGCTCTGTTTTAATAAAATATACATCCACGTCTGTAACTATTATTATCAACATGATCATGAGCCTTTCTCAGTTTTGTCTTTCATGCCGATAAAATTGTAAATGGAATAAGATAAGACTATACCTTTACAAGACACATACATTTCAATGATGAAATTATCATAAAGAAGTTAATTTATATGCCATACAATGTGAATCTAAAACTATTATCTACTACATGGACAGGGAGGTAAGGTGCTTTACTTTACATTTTTATTAATTTGCATTACACATTGCGTTATTGCAATTACATGTCATTTATGATGTAAAATCCTTTTTTTTTGCTGCGGCATTGTATCAGTTAGCTTCTGCAATGTCACAAGAAAATATATACTCATACAGTGTTGGATTAATTCTTCACCAAGATCATGTATTGATGATGAGAGTACGATAATTCCACACTATCCTTACAATTTTTTAATTTAAAAAAAACTCTTTAGAGGTTGTCAAGAAGTGCCTGTCGCCTGATCTACTTTTTTAAACAACAGCATCAAAATAGCAGCAGCTGAGCCTTACTTTCTTTATGTAGGCGAAAATATGAACGTTATTCACAGTTTTCAGCAATTATGGATCAAAGTCAGTGGTGTTTTTTTTCTCAGAGCTGATGTGGGCTAACGCTGGAGCATTCCCTCAAACACTGAGGTGGTTTGTTGACCTATTCTAATAATTGCATTCTCAAGCATGACTCCCATTTCCTCCTCTACCTGACTACACATAGCGCTGTGACAATTACTGATGTTGTGCAGCATCAGTAATTGTCCTCCAATTCACTTTCATTAAGTGGCCGGCCTGTGATCCAACACAGAAATGGACAGGGCAGAGGAAAAGTCGATTGGTTAGCATCAGTAGCCGTTTCAATATTACAGAATCAGTGTCCTTGCTGTAATCCTTTAATCAGTCTTTTTCATGGCTATAAAAGTTAGATTTTCCATTTATATCAGACACTAGTATACTGTGTGTTTCTATGTCTATGTATAATCATACCATTTGTGTGTTTTGTACTTAATGTGGAAAACACTTTTTGTAATTTGCCAAATAAATACATTTGACAACACGCACTGAATCACTCTCACCTGTTCATGGTCCATCTTTACTGCCGTCTTCAATGAGCCCCGCGACACCACAGACTGCAACATAACATGGGCATGAGATTAAACACACACACCGGCGAGTTACACGAGTCCGGAGAAGCTGCAGTAATGACTTCACCCCAAATGACACAACGCTGATTGTCAAGAGGCCTCATTATTATTGTCATAGTGACGAGGATTATATGTGAGGAAAGGCTCAGGCGATAAATCAGAGTGCCACCCTCATAGAAAACAGTTCGATAAGAAATCAATGTCACTGTGGGAATGAAAAATACCATCAAGTGTGTTCACTGCATAGTTATACAAGAGACTTTTATGAGTAACAGCCTATCGAAGGGCAAATACAATAAATTGAGGAATATATTAAGCCATAATGCATGACATTTCCCCTAATAAATAGAATTAAATACAAGTATTTAATTGTCTGTCCAGCTGATCATTAGGAGCATGTTTGATATCACTGACATTAAACCTGGTAAGCTCCGCAGTGTGGCTTTAAAAACAAAATGGATACAGTATAAAGACAATCATTCTCAAGAAAAAATGCAGGTTGTTTTTGTAAACGTGAAACAAACATAAAAATAGGATACTTTTTCACTCTATATTTGTTATTTGTTTTGAATACTGCCATTTGCCATGAAACACATACAAAAGTGGCCAAACTGCAAAATATTTTAAGTTGAAATCAATATTTTTTTTGGAGGGGGAGGGGGTGGTCGCGACTAGTCATGAAACATTGGAGGTGGATCCTGAAGCCACACCAGTTTATTCTGAATTATACGTATTTAAAGTAGGATTCATTACCGTACTAGCGTCCTTGTCTGTGTCATTGACCAGCACCACAAAGTTGTCGGGGAAGACGCCCTCTTTCCCCCCGGCCTCGCCCCTCCACCAGCCGGGCTCGCCTGTGTCCTGCAGGATACAACAAGATAAACGATCGAACATACAAACTCAAGTCATTTGTAGTACTTTCATCGTTCGCCACTAGATGGAGGCAGCTGCCCAAGCTAACGCCAGCATCGAGCCAGAGAGATCCCTGTTAGTGTGTCACAAAGCTCAGATGACACAGCAGGAGTCATTTTCATCCTGACCTGGGGCAGCTGAGACACTGCAGTTTGTTTGGCTAGTTCTGTGCACACTATGCCCCATAAGGAGAACAAAGGGTTGGCTGAATTAACAGGGTGAATTTGTGGATAGCTGTAAAAAGTAATTAGTTTTGGCCTTGGATGGTACAAAGAAAATACTCTCTTCATTCATGTCTGCTTATGTAACTCTGAGAACAGGGTTAAATTGTTTTGGCACTCCCTTTGTCACTCCCTTTGTCAACAGGTTAGTCCAGATTCTGTTGAAGATTGAAGGAAGATTATAGCTCCAAAAATAGGAATGGCCGTTCATTGACACTAATGCATAACCAGAATTGTGTGTTTCCTTGAAGACTTTGCTTATTTATTTTCTCGTCTCACAACATCACACGAGTTACTAACAGTTTAACTTAAAACATGTTTTTGAACGCGAGCAGGGAGGCACTGACCTTGCTGAGTATGTGAATGGTGTCCCCTCCCTCAGGGTGAGCTCGTCTTCATTTGTGGCCTCAAACCCGAATGTCACTTTGCAGTATTCCTTTGCTGAAAACACACTCGGCACAGTCAGCGCAAAAGCAGTGGCGTAGTCCAGATAGAAAACGCCGTAATGTGCCCCGTACTCACTCTGTCCTTTCGGGGTGCCCCTGCTGTCGCCTTCTCCCCTGGGCGTCTCTGTCGGGGTGGGGGTGGGATGGTTGGGATGGGCGGGCTTTGCGGATGGTACTGATGGGACAGGCTAAAGTGAAGCAAATTAAACAAATGCAGATGGGTTTTGGATCATGGATGAATGTAGTACACGGCAGAATATGAGCGGTGCTTTAGACTGACAATGTTCAAGATTACTGAAGGGATTTATTGGCCATTTTTGCACACACCTTAAAGGGATACTTCAGGATTTTTGACATAGGGCCTCATTTCCTAGTTATCCAGAGTGTTGTTGATGTCTGGAGATATTTTTTTCTTAAATTCATGCAGTTCTTATATTTGAAGAGTCTAGTTGCGCTAGCCTAGAGCAAGGCTAAAGCAGTTCTATGGTAAACGCTAGCCCGCATTAAAAAACAGTCTGACTCACTCCACAGTGCACCTGAGGTAAATCACACATAACACCAGACTAACCATATAAATGTCTGTGTTAATAGAATAATTTTTTAAATAAAACTGACCTTGTATCACATGAATTACTGCATTTTGAGGGACTATTTTCTCGCAGATCACTCTGCCGCTGCCTTAGCTTACAGCAACAACACTCTGGATAACTAGGAAATGAGGCCCTATGTCAAAAATCCCAAAGTATCCCTTTAAGGATATAAAAACACTTTAAAAACGTTGCGAGAGTAATTGAGTTGGCAACAGAGTGCGAGAGACCACCAAAAGAAGTCACAAGATCAAACGTGATGTCAAAATCAACTCAAGTTATAAAGTTGAAAGCTGAGTGCAACTTCACACGTGAGAATTGCCACGGTAGTTTGCAAGAAGCTTTTCTATGGCCTTGCTTTCCCGAAACCAAGGAAAGGCATGTTGGGCAAAAAAATCCGGATAAGTAAGTATTTGCTTTAAATGTCATTGTACAACCTTACAACAAAAATGTGTTCAGGTGTTGGTCCTGAGCCGCTGCGACTGAGTGCGCCTCCACTGTGGGCCAACCTGACCAACATGTTTTTGGACGTTGTAGTAGCAGGAAACCTGGCGGGCTGCCTCCAGTGCTCCTCTGATCCTCTGAAACAGTGCAGCGCCTCCTGGGTTTGTCCCCGTTTCAGAGCGTGGTGTCCTGCACTGGTCATCTCCTCCACCTCAATCTTCCTCTTCCTCCTATGCAGCTCCCTCTGTTCCAAAACAGTCTTTCACCATGTTCTCCTTTGTCCCTTCCTTGTTTCCTGTAGTACCTCATGTGACGTCTCCACTGTGCTGCAGGTGTCGGGGGGCTCTTGGTGCCTCTTCAGTGTTTCAGAAGAAGACATTTGTAGATCTCAAATGTCTTGATCGGATTGATTTTAAAATGTTAATGCTTGTTTTTAAAGCTCTTCATGGTCTCGCTCCGTTATATTTAACTGAGTTGTTGACCGTACATCGCCCCAGCAGAGCTCTCCGGTCTGCCAATCAAATGGTTCTGGATGTGCCCAGGTCCCACTACAAACAGTGGGGCGAACGTTCCTTCAGGGTTGCAGCGCCTAAACTGTGGAACAGCTTGCCCCTCAGTCTGCGTGTTCTCACGGACCTGTCCCTTTTTAAGTCCAGATTAAAGACTCATCTTTTTAAACTTGCTTTTAATACTTAGGGCACACTGAATTGTGTCTTGGTTGTATTCATTTAGTGTTTTAAATTGTTTTAATCTTTCTGTGAAGCACTTTGGTCCTCCTGGTGTTGTTGTAAAGTGCTATACAAATAAACTTTGATTGATTGATTGAGCTCATAAGCGAGCCGTTTGTTTCCTTTGAAAAAGCTGCTTTCTTCAGGACCATTATGAATTCTCTGCAGTGAAAAAAATCCACCGAACCCCACAAAAATCCGACAAAGACGTACCAAAAGCATCCAGCGAAACAATGTGGAACAAAGAAACCACAAACGCAGTTCACAGAAAAAGAAACACAGCTGTACCAAGGCAGAGGGAAGTTGCCTCATGTTCACGTCATTATGTCCACGACTTTATAGAGGGCATGGATCGCAACAGTTTTACCCATAAATAATTTGAACTGGGGTTGGTAAACGGCATCAACTCTGTAGCGTAGAATTCATGAAGCGTCGCGTGTGAAAGATAAAGACTTACAGATTTGTGGAGATATGATGAGAATATGAACAGTTCGAGGGGAAAGTGAAGGGAATGAGAGACTGTTGAGTAAAGGAGGGTCATGTTAGTGGTGACAGAGAGTGAGGGCTGCAGTGGGAGAAAGACAGAGCAGAAAACAGTTACATGCGACAGGCACAGAGCATCTCGAGCTACATGTGCATGTGACGCGCCGCTGCAATAGAAGATCGCAGTGAATCTATGATAAATATGCATCAATCTTCACAGCACATTCTGATTCTTGGAGGGCTGTAATCATTGTTCAGTTTTATGGTTCAAATAATCAACACGGATACAGATGGAAAATGTATCGTAAACAGTACCGACAAGAATATAGACAAGAAAATATTGACTGACTATAAAGACGTAAATTCACAACCAGCCAATTTCCACAAAACTCACTTTTAATTTCAGCGATGCTCCCGCGAAGATATCCCCAAAGCCCACGCCCATCACTTTACTGGGCGGCCTGACCGCACCGTTTCCAGCGCTCACTGGGGGCGACATGGGGGTGCTAGCGTTTTCTGTTGCAGGTGCATCTAAAGACGAGAAATGACCACAAGTTTACGTCATATGAGGCACATAAAGGTGCTTGTCATATAATTAGAATATCATGAAAAGTTCATTTATTTCTGTATTTCAACTTAAAATGTGAAACTAATATATGATATACACTCATTACATGCACGTGACAAATGTCAAGTTTATGTCCATTTTCAAAATATTCAAATTTATGAGATTTTTACAAGCTGAGCCATAATCATCAAAATTATAACAAATAAAGGCTATACATATCTAACTTTGCATGTAATGAGTCCATCATATATTAGTTTCACAGTGTAAGCTGAATAACAGAAGTGAATGCACTTTTTCAAGATATTCTAATTACAGTAGAGTCAGAGGGGCCACATCCCGTCTTTCAGTAGGTTCAGTTTTGTTTCAGTAGCAGTTAAGCCTGAATTCACTTGATTGCGGTTAAATGTGGAGGGGCATCCTGGACACAGCCGTTTGAACCCACTTCTAGACCTGGATCTGTTCACTTTGGATTTGAAAAACTATCACATACTTGAATTGGCGCAAGTAAGATGACTGATGATCATTCGGTCCTGCACGTTACATTTTGTGCACACTGAGTATAATTGGTATTCCACTGCGTCCTTTAGTATTGACACTGACAATACACAGGTGATGAAACCCAAACCCAATAACAACAACAAGCTGATTTGAAAACAGGACGGGCTAAAGGCCCATTGCGCATGTACAGTATTAGTTTGGCACTGAATTGGACTTCATTCTGAGACATGTCTTGAGAGGCCTCAACAGCTCCACTACTGCACTTGCTTTTTTTCTTACTATTAAGGCAAACAAGATATATATAAATCTAAAACGTGAGGCAGTGGGGGTACCTTTCATACCATTCTCCTCCGCTGTGGCCTCATTGGACTCGCCGTCTTCTGCCGCAGCGTCCAACTCTTTCACAAAGTTTGAGGGGAAGAGCCCCGTCTTCCCGTTAAACATGCCGCTCCACCAGCCCTCCTCAACCTGAACAAGAGCAAAGACAAACTTCTGTGATCCTCAGCAACAACATGATATTAAGTATGTGGATGCATTTCTTCAAGTTTAAGCAGTTTAGATAGATGTGTTCTCTAAACCAAACCTTCTAATTAAATACTGCTGGACTTAAAATCCTCAAACTGAATGCTGCCTAATAATCTTGTTCTTAGCTGCCATTCATATTCATATAGTTGACATAATTATTATCAGCTTTCTATCTGTAAATCCTTTGTTACAAAATTTGGACTGCGCATGCAAAAGTCCAATGCAACTGCAAAGAGGCATGATGCAATGAAAATGATCAAGACAAAAGGCTCCAGGTTATCAACTTACTGCTCTTTGATTCCTGCCCTGACTTGCCAACCAATTGAAGCCCAACTTAACAGTTTTAATGCCCCGAGTTCAAAGTCCCGACGGCGGCAGTACCTCTTCAGTGACGTCGATGATGTCGCCCGCTTTCAGCTCCAGCTCGTCCTCGTTCTGCGGATGGTAATCGTACAGCGCTTTGCACTGCCTCTTCTTCGGCTCTGTCAACATGAGGCCCAGCGTTAGTCGCCCAACCTGCTCTGTGTGGCACAATAGCTGCGCATCTGTGTCAGAGTTTATGCTGCGCTCAAGGCTGCTGAAAGAGGAGGGAGGGGGCGGTGGTGGGGGGAGTTAACCAGGAGGTGGGAGCGGCCTTCGCAAGGTGCTTTAAGTCAGGTGATCCTCCAGGAGGCACAAACACCCACTCGAAGAGTCATTTGATAATGAGGTTTAATCGTTTTTTTTTTTACTCCCTTGTTGTTCACATATATAGAAAATACCAATTTATTAGCTTTAAAGAAGCAAATTAAGTGCATATACTGGGCCTGCGCAACTTAGAAAAATAAATAAGTGCAATTGTTCTTTAAATGTTTATATAAATATTCAGTTGTTCACTGCCTCAGGCCCAGGAGAATAATCCCTTAATACATACAAGAATCACATTCATTTCAGAGCAAGCTAACTACAGGGTTGAAGGTTTTATGCGCAAGACCATAAGGAGACTGAGGGTGCCCAATATGAGAAAATTGCAGTCGATAAGTTTCCTAAATATTGCCATAGTGTGTAGTAGTACCTAAAAATGCAGCAATTGCAATTTGTTTATTAAAACCGCACTTTCTTATTATTTATAATCCTGCTGCCGTAGAGAATACTTTGTCAGTGTCATTCAAGTATGAAAGGTCGAGACAGAAAGGCTTCATATACTCACTAAAAATCCAGAGCCACTAGTCATAGTTCATGATATTTCTATGATGCAGATTATTGTATTCGAAATAGATTAAATGGATTGTTTCTGGCCTGAGGACAGTCATTTCTAACCGGTCTTTTATACTTATGTCATCTCTGCCTTGTTCTGCATTCTACTGCAGAGCAAGACTGGACACGGTGAAAGTATGCAGCTGAAGGGAGAGTTTGAAAAGAGTCTATTTAGATCTACCCCTCCCCTGTCTCCTCTATCATACTTTTAGACAAGTGAGTTGGGTCAAAGTAAATGCAGAGAAGCGTACTCTTGCCCTGTGAAGGGGGGTGTGGCTGGAAGCCCCCCAGCGGGATGCCGATGGCACTCATTCGATGAACCAGGTTGGCCACGTTCCCCGAGGACTTCTCTCGGAGCGGAGCCGTGGTCTCCTCTTTGGGCTCATTTTTGCTCTCCTTGGCCTCTTTGGGATCCTTTTTCACCTCCTACAAACAAGACACCAAACTCAGTGTCAGAGTGGGACCATTTGACTGTCAACCATGTCAAGACAACCATTTTCAGAAAAAAAAAAACTGTCATACTTGACATGGTTGCTGTTCATATGCTCAAATGTGAGTGTGCGAGTTGATACTATTTTGTGCAAATATTCCAACTCAACTCAAATGAGATTTTACAGGTTTCTTCAATATTTTGTTGAGTACATTTGGTCTAAAGAAAGAGGACGTCACAAAACCACACAAGAACACTTTAGAAGTCTCAAATCAACAGAATAAAATACAGATTTTTTTATAAATATAGGAACGTTTTTTAGTAAATGATGGTACAATGAAGCTAAATACAGTAATTAGTCTGTTAAAGATGAGGCTCCCGATAACTGACTGAACATGCTCAAACATGAGAGAAACAAAGCAACTCCAGGTATGCTTTTCTTGAGGGGGACATTATAGCATTATAAATAAGAATAGACATGGACAGTTTAATAGATAATAATAATAGTCAACATAAAATGTTAAGTCCAGAGCATAACATTTCCTATTTTTTTGGTCATCTGGTGTCCCAAACCTACGGCTGCACAATTTTGGCAAAAATATCAAATGTTTCTGTTCAGTGGATTTGCAATTAGATTTTCTGAAGAAAAAAAAATCAATATTTTAAAAAGGTCCTACACATCATGCAAAATCGATTTAAGCCATGTTGTTATGCTATTTCCTTATCAAAACACCAGAGTGGTTTTTGGCTTCATTCACGCAGTTCTCAGCAATCCTCCTAAATCCTGCTCTCTGAGCAGCTGCTCCGCCCTCTCCTGGTAAACGACTGACTAGTGACCATGTGATGTATTTTACATCATCGTGTCAAACAGAAGTGCCAGACCTCTGTAATTTAATGCCTTACGGTCTGATTTTAATTTATAAAACAGATTTTTCATTATTTCTGTTGTAAGAAAAAAAGAAAGAAAGAAAGAAAAAAAAAAGGAAGGAAGAGCTGGACGTGACCCCGCCGCGCTGTCCCTGTGGAGTAAACAATCACAACCCCCTGAGCATCTGAACAGATGTCATGTTTGCACCAAAAGTTTTGAAGAGGGAGCTCTTTCTAACCTACTCTTGACACCGCTTGTTCTTTTTTCTTACCTCACGATAATGTCATGACGAAAATGCGCGAGAGCTACAGGACTTTATTCAACCTTCCTAAAGAAGAGGCCACTCACCCGAAGTTGGAATTTCTTTCCAGGGTTCAGCGACTATCAGCCAAAAGAGTGTTTGTCTGTGACTGTCACTTGATGGATGCTTGGTGAACCTTGGCCAGAATCAAAGCAGATTCACTTTTATAACCAACGCGAGTCCCATAATGGAAACACCCGATGGAGGCCAGAACGGTGAGTCAATCAAAATGCGTGTTAGCGTGTGTGTTAGCCAAGTATGAAGCTGTATTGCAAATGTCAACTCCTTATAATTGCATTGTGAAGTAACTTCACTTATTGCTGTGATATTTCTATTTCTTTTACTGCTAATATTACATGGGCGGGATCTGAATCGAAGGGTCTTGTCTTCCGGGTTTAAAAAAAGACTTACATTTCTCACAAAAATGTGTCCTCCATGTGGTAGAGGTAGAATATATCATAGATATGCCTATAGTTTACTTTGGAATGGCTGAAATAGTATGATACAGATCCTTTAAAGAGGGGGTATTATAATGCTTTTTTCAATCACATAGCACCAGTCTATAGCATACTACAATGATGACGTAACCTTCTGTTGGTCTGTATATGCAGTAAATTAAAATAACTGCCTTGAATAACATTGCTCTCTCAAAATGGCTGTACTGAACGTCTTGAAATAGGCCTCTGTCTCTTTAAGAAGCTTTCCGACACGCCCCCTTCAGCACACTGCTGTGGCATTTAAACAACAACACTGTGCGGGGAGGGGGCTCTGCTGAGCTGAGGAGCAGTGGTTGGTGGCTTGGCTGGTGACAAAAGGTCCAGAGGCGTCTCCAGGAGGTGGGGGCGTTCCTAGGAGGACTGAGGCATAGCTACACCTAAAATGGCTGCCGTCTAAGTTTTTACTGATTACTCAAAAATATGTGAATGAGCCAAGGCAACACTCCAGGCATGTGTTTAATGAGGGAATGACATAATAACATGATATAAAGCTTGAAAAAGTCGATTTTACATAATACCCCCCCCCTTTAAGCATGTCCAGGAACATAATAATAAACTATGACACTAGTCTAAACTACAGGGTTTGAAGATTTTTCACCTCTGGCCCCAGGGACAGTAGTTTTAAATCGAACAGAAAATGGTATAAAATATGGTTTGTAGAGATCAAGTACTTCGCCAAATTCAAGCAAGCAAAAGTTTACATTTGAATTTTTTTTATTTATTTACTTTTTAAAATGATGATCATCATCATCATTATCATTTTTTATTTTACTTTCAACCTATTTTTGTTGTTATTGTAATGCTACAATATTAAACAACTCTAATAAAGAGAATTAAAAAATAATAATAATATGGTTTATGAATCAATGTACAAAATTGTATCATGCATTATTATGGGTCCTGTCTGCTACTGAAAGATGACTTTTCTATTGCCATTATATACATCTGACACCAATATATCGTGATGGAGTATGACTTTATGAACTCATGTTAACCTGTATTGTAATCTTACATGAAGAAATAAGCGCCCTCCTTTTTTTCCATTTCCATAATTTCCAATAGATTAACTGTGCAGCCTATAACCAACATTCATTTATGAATACGAGATTGTAGTGTAGAGTTAACAAAACAGCGAGTGAGCAAAGTGAGCATTTCTAAAGTCGCTTGAAGTCCGCCACAGGTTTGGTGTGATCTGTGCAACAGCCCACTCGCGCTAAATGTAGCAACAACAACCGCAGTCATTCCCACAGACTCTGCCCAGTCCACACCTTCACCAAACAACAGATACCAGAGGCTCTGCGCAGGCACCGTCCTATCCCAGCATGCATTTCTATCGAGCGCTGTACCAATGGCATATGGTTGATACAAACTTAACAGGTGCTCAAACAAAATGGTTCAAACTAAACTTTAAGCCTTTACTGCCATAGACTCTCGGTTCCCAAAAAACTCAAAGTCCATAATAATAAAAGGAATCACTCTTTACGTAACAATACGACCATGTGATATCAGTGTGCCTAGTAGTCTGACTGTTTCAATCTGTTGTCACAACACGTAAAACCATCTATAGGAGACAGGACTTTACTGTAACTCTGTCTACTACATACAAAACAGGAAAACTATGGAAGTGGTGGTTTCTATGAAACAAGAAAAAGGAAATCATTGTACAGGCTGAAATTAGACAGGCATCACTGTAAAGAGAAAATATCTGCCTGTTATACCGCTCATCTGTCATAACTCCAGCATTTCAGGGAAACGGAGAACTTCATTAAACAAAAAAGACATTTCTTGTAATAAACTGCCTTAATTCTCTTCACCACATATCGAACTGGAAAAGGTTACGAACCGTGGAAGATCTTTTAATGCTCCTGGTGAACATGTCTCATTGCGATCCGAGGTCTGGACAGGCGGAAGGAGAGACCGCGCACTTCTACCGGGAGCAAAGTTCAATGTGCTGGAGCTCCTCACGGGATTAGACTTCCCCTTCGGAGTCTACAGAGCATTTAGCAGATTACTCATCTCACTGCCAGGATTACGGCCGTGCGGCGGGCGCAGGGAGACGGCGGATTAACACGGAAAAACCAACAGAGATCAACAAGGTTTATTACATTTAAGTCCACAAAGACTCTGATACATGAGACAACTTCAGGCTTTGTGCTTCTGTTTCATAGAAGAACACATCGATGGTATAAAAATTACAATATTAAATCTTAAAGGCGTGTGTTACAGGGGTCACTGGGTGGATGGATGGGGGACAAGGGAACCCTTACCGAACAGAACTGACACCCTGGGGCCGAGCTTGTGTTTCTTGCAGGCTTTAGACTAGAACGTTTGCGCTGTCGAGGTGCGCTCTGTATAATATTCAGCTTCATACCTGGCGTAGTAAGTGGGTTGAACGAGGGCTGGACAGACATGGCGAAGTTATGTTCAACAGCAGTCCCTCGCCGAGCTTCTTCCTCCTACAGAACAATATTCTGCGCAGAGCCCGTGGCAGTGTGTGTGTAGGGCGCACGTGCTGGTGTTTTGATCACAGTTCTACTCCGCGTGGCGCTCTTCAATACCAGAGCCAGCTCTCTTCTCTTACTCTTGGGACAAGGCCAATGTTGAACACACAGTGGAATAAAGTAGGGCTGCAATTAAATTGCGATTAAATCGATTAACTCGATTAGTAAAATGCTTCGAATATTATTTTCCCGCTTCGATGATTCGTTTAATTAATATATCTCATTAAAACCGTGTGAAACAGGGCCGCTTACGTGCCCGGAACATTAAGTGGCGCTTGTTTCCGCACGACCGCTTCTGAAGAGCACAGCTCAGTCTATGGTAGTAAACAGAGCGGAGCTAGCTGTGCTAATACTCTTAGCCGGGCAGAACCAGGCCGTCGAAATCATCAAAACACGGCTCAAAGAAGAAGAAACTCAGCAACGAGAGGTGAAGATAGGACGGAGGCTAACGAGGCGAAAGGACACGGCTCTCCCCGCTATCGCGCTACAACAATGCTAACAGCTGCATCAATGATGATTTACCATCAGGACGGGCGATCTACACATTCATCCACTGTTCAAAGTGTGACATAAGGTAAAGTATGATGGTGAACTTACCTCCTTTCCCTCCTCACCAAACGCAGACATTAACATCCTACTCTATCTACTTCTCCCTTGCTGCAAAGTTTTTTGCGCTAATATCTTTACGCTGCATCTACGATTTAAATTAAGATAAATAAATCCACAGATCTAAATATAGTGACCACCTCTTTGGGTTGTACTGCAGAGCCATGTCGTTCTCTGTCCCTCCTGGTGCTTAAAATGTCCCACTTTTTCATTGAAGCCTACCTCGTGATTTTATTTTATTTTTATTTTTAACGTCTAACTGCTTTATAATATATTGCGATCTGTTGCTATCCCAGTGTTATATACATTGTAATGGTGAAAAGGTGTGTGTCGTTCTTTAGTGGGATGAACATGCCTGATCTATAAAAAAACTAATTCCTCTGTACTTCAAAGTTCTGCCAAATTGTCCCACTGGTCTCAGTTTAAAGGTCCTATATCATGCAAAATCGACTTTTTGGAGCTTTTAGCCATGTTGTTATGCTATTTCCTTATCAAAAACACCCCCAGAGCGGTTTTTGGCTTCATTCACGCAGTTCTAAGTAATCCTCCTGAATCCTGCTCTCTGAGCAGCTGCTCCACCCTCTCCTGGTAAACGACTGAGCTGTTCAGTTGTGTCGTCACAGCGGAACGGAAGTGCTCTACGTCTGTAATGTAATGCCTTACGGCCTGATTTTTATTTATAAAACAGCTTTTTTTTTTTTTTTTTTTTTTTTTTTTTTTTGAAAAAAAAAAAAAAAAAAAAAAAACAGCAACCCTCCGAAGCGTCTGTGCTGTCCCACGACGCTAATCAAGCGCACCCACGGCTGGAGGAGCCATGGATCCGAGCATAAGTGTTGTTTTTGAAGACTGAGCTCTTTCTAACCTACTCTGGACACCGCCTGTTCTTTTTTCTTACCGATAATGCCACGGATGCGCGTTTGGCTACGAGAGCAACAGGACTATTCAACCTTCCTAAAGAAGAGTGCACTCGCCAGAAGTTGGAATTTCTTTCCGGGATTAAGCTAGCTACTATATCAACCAACCTGATGGATGCTTGGTGAACCTTGGCCAGAATCAAAGTGGATTAACTTTTATAACTTTTATAACCAACGCGATCTCATGGGAGTCCAAACTGAGCGGTGAGTCAATCAAAACGCATGTTAGCGTGTGTGTTAGCATGTGTGTTAGCCATTTATGAAACTGCTTTGCACATGTCAACTCCTTATAACTGCATTATGTGAAGTAACTTCACTTTTTGCAGCGATATTTATATTTATAATACTGCAAATGTGGAATGAGCAGAGAGAGGGGCGGAGTTAACTGAATCGAAGCGTCTTATCTTCCGGGTAGGGAAAATACCCCCCAAAAATACTTATATTTCTCTCAAAAATGAGTACTCCATAGTGATAGAGGTACAATATATCATATATATGCCTATACTTTACTTTGGAATGGCTAAAATAGCATGATACAGATCCTTTAAACTATTTGAGGTGGTCACACGATTTCAAAAGCAAAATAAACTCCAACACAGTCATACTGTTTCACCTGTACCTTACAGTTTCTCATATCCATCCTTTCATTGCTTACAACAAATACATTTATGAACCATGCAAACTGACACATGATTCCCTGCTCGATGGCAATACTATGACAAAAATAATTAAAATGTTTTCCTTCTTTTAGGAAACCCCTCTGGTTGAGATCCTGGGAAAGCAATGAATCACCTGAGCTTCAGCAGAAAATTTCAAGATGATGTCTCAGTCAGGACCTACTTCACTTGAATAAAAGTACTGATATACAGTGAGGAAAATAAGTATTTGAACACCCTGCTATTTTGCAAGTTCTCCCACTTAGAAATCATGGAGGGGTCTGAAATTGTCATCGTAGGTGCATGTCCACTGTGAGAGACATAATCTAAAAAAAAAAATCCAGAAATCGCAATGTATGATTTTTTAACTATTTATTTGTATGATACAGCTGCAAATAAGTATTTGAACACCTGTCTATCAGCTAGAATTCTGACCCTCAAAGACCTGTTAGTCTGCCTTTAAAATGTCCACCTCCACTCCATTTATTATCCTACATTTAGATGCACCTGTTTGAGGTCTTTAGCTGCATAAAGACTTCTGTCCACCCCATACAATCAGTAAGAATCCAACTACTAACATGGCCAAGACCAAAGAGCTGTCCAAAGACACTAGAGAAAAAATTGTACACCTCCACAAGGTTGGAAAGGGCTACGGGGAAATTGCCAAGCAGCTTGGTGAAAAAAGGTCCACTGTTGGAGCAATCATTAGAAAATGGAAGAAGCTAAACATGACTGTCAATCTCCCTCGGACTGGGGCTCCATGCAAGATCTCACCTCGTGGGGTCTCAATGATCCTAAGAAAGGTGAGAAATCAGCCCAGAACTACACGGGGGGAGCTGGTCAATGACCTGAAAAGAGCTGGGACCACCGTTTCCAAGGTTACTGTTGGTAATACACTAAGACGTCATGGTTTGAAATCATGCATGGCACGGAAGGTTCCCCTGCTTAAACCAGCACATGTCAAGGCCCGTCTTAAGTTTGCCAATGACCATTTGGATGATCCAGAGGAGTCATGGGAGAAAGTCATGTGGTCAGATGAGACCAAAATGGAACGTTTTGGTCATAATTCCACTAAACGTGTTTGGAGGAAGAAGAATGATGAGTACCATCCCAAGAACACCATCCCTACTGTGAAGCATGGGGTGGTAGCATCATGCTTTGGGGGTGTTTTTCTGCACATGGGACAGGGCGACTGCACTGTATTAAGGAGAGGATGACCGGGGCCATGTATTGCGAGATTTTGGGGAACAACCTCCTTCCCTCAGTTTGAGCATTGAAGATGGGTCCAGGCTGGGTCTTCCAACATGACAATGACCCGAAGCACACAGCCAGGATAACCAAGGAGTGGCTCTGTAAGAAGCATATCAAGGTTCTGGCGTGGCCTAGCCAGTCTCCAGACCTAACCCAATAGAGAATCTTTGGAGGGAGCTCAAACTCCGTGTTTCTCAGCGACAGCCCAGAAACCTGACTGATCTAGAGAAGATCTGTGTGGAGGAGTGGGCCAAAATCCCTCCTGCAGTGTGTGCAAACCTGGTGAAAAACTACAGGAAACGTTTGACCTCTGTAATTGCAAACAAAGGCTACTGTACCAAATATTAACATTGATTTTCTCAGGTGTTCAAATACTTATTTGCAGCTGTATCATACAAATAAATAGTTAAAAAATCATACATTGTGATTTCTGGATTTTTTTTTTTTAGATTATGTCTCTCACAGTGGACATGCACCTACGATGACAATTTCAGACCCCTCCATGATTTCTAAGTGGGAGAACTTGCAAAATAGCAGGGTGTTCAAATACTTATTTTCCTCACTGTAAAAGACACTATGAAGCTGCTCTCTCTCTCATCATCATGGACATAAGGACAGGTGTCTCTTTATGAGAGTCAAACGTTGCTGCTTTTGGGAAAAACTGATAAGAAATGAAGAATAAATTATGTTATGCGGTGTACAATAATATCAGGTGTGTAGAACAACGTGCAAAACCTAATTTACGTGAGGGTTGTTCTGAGTGATTTTCAAATTGGAGTTACAGGAGAAGTAGGTGATAAACAATTTGCACATTATCTTACAGTACAAAGAAACAACTTTTGCATCGTGTGAAAGGTTTTTGTGGTTGTGAAAATACTCAGCATTACATTACACAGGTTATCAGTAAAAGCAATATCAGCTGTGAACACGGATGCAAGTCAGTCAGTAAAGTGCTTCAGGTGTTGGGTTAGTCCTTTGTTCACCTGATATCTGAGGAGACAGACCTGTTTTTGATCTTACACCCTTGCATTTAGAAGAAGACTGACTGAGTGATTATGCAGGATTGTTTGAGGCGCACCTTGACAAAGTTGTCCGGGAACAGCCCCCTCCGGCCGTTGAGCTCTCCCTCCATCCAGCCGTCCTCCTCGATGCAGCGCACGTTTCTGATGACATCGCCGGGGTGAAGCGTCAGCTCGTCCTCGTGGAGGGCCTCGTACTCGTACTCCGCCACCACCTCTGCACAGACAGGTCAGGTTAGGTTTGTCTGTCTTTCAGGATCCGGAAAAGTGGCTTGCCTCGATCACGGGCAACCTGCTGCGTGTTTGTGACAGGTTTTTTTTGTTTTTTTAAGGTGCAGCACTGAATCCATCTGTGACACTAGAAGCTCAACAGCAGACTTGTTGCAAAGAAGATGCAAAATATTTGTGAAGGAGAAATCATTTGAATACATTAAACTGGGCTTTAAGAAAATAAGGAAGCAAACTTAAATAGTGGATTGACTGATTTATATTTTCCCATTTCCAAACAATATATTTTATTAGTTTGCGTCACTTTTATTTAAGACATAATACTTCTACTTTAGCAGTACTTTGATTTGATATGCACCATACATGTTAGTCACTATTCACTTGCTGCTTCTTCTAAACTGTTTGACTCAGAGTCTGTTTATTTGCAATGTGCACCGGTTACAGCAGAGCACACAGCCTGGGTCTGATGCAGAGGAAATGCCTCACTAAACATGCAGCAGGTACACAGTCTGTGCGGCTCCTTCACACACACAGCAGGGGGCGTGGCCTGTGGGAGATGTGTCGACCGAGCAGAGAGCTAAATAATACACATAAAAGACGAAATCAAGGGCTTGAAAATGTAATTTTTTCTTCTTTTCGCAATTGTCATAATGTACCCGATTTGCTTCACATTTTATTTACCAAGCTCCTCACAGTTATCCACAAAATTAATCAGGTCAAAGAGTCACTCGTCTGGTGGCAAAAATAGTTCATAAATCGCTTTGCAAATACAATATACTGCAAGAGGCTAAAATGAATCTCACTCTACTTTGAGTTGCAAAATGGGTACAGTCGCTTTAATGTGGTAATGACAAAGTTGTGACACCTGCTGGGAGTTTCCAGAGGATTCTTCACATACTTTAGATCTGCAGCCGAGAGTCGTGTGACCAATCCGAGATCACAGTCCAAAATGCTTTTCACAGCTCAAAGAGATCAGAGTCATTCTTCAACTATTAACCGTAAATCAGCACAAATCATGGGCCAAACCAGGAGGAGGGGGTGACTGAGGGGTTATTATTGCTAAGAAAGCTAAAAATGCTGATTATAAAATGTATTGAACAATGGTCACCCAAAGCATATTCTCTAAGGGCTACTAATTTAGTTTAGTACCGTTTGTTTTGTGTTTGTGTCCTAGTTCGAAGGTTTGCCCTGAACAATGTCCTTCACTCCTCTCCGTGAATCCAAAATGACAGCATGTTCTGCAGCACTCAGCAGGGCTTGTACCAGAACTACATTAGGATGTTTAAATCTTTTATAACCAGAGCGCAATCCAGACAGGGCGCTGACAACAGAATGGTCACGACTGATTCATGACACAAGAACAAGAGGGGAAAAAACATTTAGGAAACAAATGTTAATGCATAATAAGGCAGATAAAGCTATTTCTGGCGATAGAAATAATGATCATTATAAAACCAAATAACTGCTGTGACATTGTGCATGTTGGTAAAACAGCTCCTATCTGTACATTATTTTATTCTCCTCTTCTTGCAGATTGTATCTTTCACAGTTGGTCAGCAGTCTGACTCATGATGCTCTGTCTGTTACAGTGTGTGGGTGCTGTGTCTACCATACCTCCATCAAGTACTTTCTTCATCAGCTCCCTCTTTAGAAACTCTATTCTGCTCTATGGCAGAATGAAGATTGACTGAACTCGGAATTAACGCTCAATCAATAAATGTATATTACATTATTTTTAGTAATTCAATTACGAGCATTACACTAAAGAGTAAAATTCACATAACAAAAAAAGGGATTAGCAATGCTAACTTTGCTATGCGTTCAATGCGTGCTCCCGAAAGCCCCGCTGCCGTCAGAAAGACACTCTGAACATTGATGAACTGAATAGAATCAGTTTAAATGCTGGACAAATTAGCATACTTTTTAGTACAATGCCCAACCAAAACCAGGTTTCCACAAAACAAGGTCACCTTTAGCTTTGATTACGGCACACATTTGCTGTGGGATTGTTTCAAGAAGTTTCTGCAATGTCAAAAGGTCCAGTGTTGCATTCATTTTCCACAAGATCTTGTACTGATGATGGGAGAGCATGACCACCGCACAAAGACCTCTCCAGCACACATACTAAAGATTCTCTATGGGTTTAAAGCAGTACTAAGTAACTCATGCACCCTAGAGGGATAATGTACATCCAATTACACAATGGAGATAATGAGACCCATGTATATTCATTAACATGCACTGTCCCAACCAAATACACAAATAAATAAATCCATTAGTAGAAATCATGTCTCATGCTCCCTGAACCACTCTTTCACCATGTGAGTCCAATGAATCCTGGCATTGTCATCTTGGAATATGCCTGTGCCATCAGGAAAGAAGAAATCCATTGATGGAATAATAATGTTCAGCTGATCTAGACCTGACCAGTTAAATCCAGGCCTACAGTTAAATCCAGGCCAACTTTTTTCAATTTGTAACCAAAATAAATGTATTTTCTTCTGTAAATGAGCAAAATTCTGCATTGAGCTTCCTCGTCAGTGTTGGATGTGGCTGGACGTTGCTCGGGCACAGACAGGAAAAGTGAGAGGAGAGGTTGAAAGAAAGAGGAAGGAAGGAAGTGAGGGAGGAAGCACAAAAGGCCGCTCGGAGCGGCTGAAGCCAAGCTCCTTCCAAGAGCATTCCACTGACCTGAGAGCTGCTGACACACAGGGAAATCCCTATTACACAACACACTTTTACTACAGGCTTTGGATACTTTTAACCATCTCACTATTGAATTATCAGTGAGGAGCAGTTAAGGAAGCCAGGCACCTACGAGAAGAACATGCTTTGGCACATAACTTTATGTGCAACTCAATCTGACACAAAACCGGGAGAATAAATGACCCAGTAACCCGGAATTGTACAGGATAGCTTGTACATTTACCAACATGCCCATGCACATGGGTAAATATTAGCTCAGAGAATATGACTGTAGGAGCGCATCAAGCGGTCACCCAAGGCCTGAGTACTACCATTGTCATTCTGTATGTTGGAGAGCAGGAATAAAACTGTTAAAACGATACTTAGTTTCTATACCGCACAGACTCCCCTGCAAATTTAGACTTTATTCATTGGAGAACGTTTCATTTATGCTTTGGTAATGCATTTTAAGTTGGATGTTTTCCTGGTTTAGACATGTTTTAGTTTAGCTATAATTTAGTCCCAATTAGACATTTGATGTGGTGCCACTTAATGTAAAAGGTTTTGGGGAACCAGTCAGTGGCGTGCACAGACATTTTGAGGGGCAGGTGCTCAACCAAGACAAAAGGGCAACCGTATCACAAGGCTCTGCACTTATGATTAGCACAAATAAATAATGCAAAGGTACTATAGCCTACACTTAAAACATCTGGTTTGCCCATGTCATTGTTATGTGCAGATCAAAGTATTAATAATCCACTGGGCTGTTCATGTTCCAGTGCTCCTCCCACAGAGACACCGTGTCCAGAGCCCAGGCTCCTCTCCTCAGCTCGTACTGCCCGGGCCCTGGTCTATGCCCAGCCAGAGTAAGAGCTCATTTTAAGACAATTTTTAGTGCGACAAACAGAACTGCTAAGTTACTGACTTCTTACCGCTGACTTTGTCCGGACGGTCTCGACATGCGGTGCTGACCTCCTCGCCCTGTCGGCCCTTTCGTTTCCATTCCCCTTAATAATCCAGTCATGTAGCGCTGGTTCGTACAGAAAAGTTATCGAATTTACTCAGTTTAGCATACTCCCGCGTCCTACAGAGATGGGCTGTACCATCTTCTCAAACGGGGAAACACAGTTGCCCTTCTGTGATCAGGAGCTCATCAGCGCTGCTGCGGCTCAAGAGGCAGAGGAGGAATGAAGCGCGATTTAAAACTGTATTTTCAGCACATGATGGCTTAGTAGGACAAAGATCTAAGAGATAATAGTTATTTTTTGGGAGGAGAAAAAAAATACTGTGGTCGTGAAAAGGGCACAGGGCTGGTGTAGCAGATCATCATATTGTGAAAGGAAAAAAGGAAGTTACGAGCCTGAAATTTAACAAACTTTGGTGACCGTGTTTTTTGTTGCAATTCTCGTATGACAACATAACTCAGCAATGAGAAGTTCACGCTTCACACATCCTTAAGACGGCTAAAGCTGAATACTGTAACCAAATGTCAAGGGCCATCAGCGACACTTTACTTACATTAATGCCCCTGGGCCTTGAAATGACAGAAAGTGAATCCAACTTTAAGAAAAAGAAGCAAAATCTGACCCTAAACAAAGGAGCTCGGTAAAACTACTTAAAATAATGACACAATTACACCTCCATGTTCTTATCCCACAGTAATCTGATGAAAATAGTTCGCCAGGCAGCACAAACTGGTTCAGAGTGTGGTATGAGGCATTGATGGGTTGTGTAGGTAAATTCCAGCCCACAGATGTGAATGTAGTCAAAGCAAACAAAAAGTGAGGGTCTCTGTGAGTGCAGACATGTTCAAACACAGATCTGCATCTGCACGACACAGAGACACACCGCACGGAGGAGAACCGAGAGCTGCTGTCGGCCTACTGCACCATGCAGCACACTAGGACACTACCGGTCCTTCTGATATTACAGTCATGTAAAACAATAGTGGGAGCACCTTAGTGGGACAAGAAGTGAAAGTTTCACATGCATATTCTTACTTCTATGTGACAAATTATAAAGCAGTCATCTAAATATAACATCTGAATATTTGTCTGAGGATTTGGATCAGTGACAACAAAATACTATAATAGGCCGACTTAAGGCAGAGCGCCAGATGCTTTGGGGGTATTTCATAAGTGGCAGACTAAAATTGTGTCCTTCTGCAACCCATTCGTGTTAGTCTAGTTTATTAAAATAAATGTTCCCTAATGAGGGGCAGGCCTGTCCAAGTCTATTAGGGGAAGCAAGAACTGGTCAATGAGCAAATCGGGGTAATAATAAGCACCGATATGAACGGCATAAGCTTAAAATTGACCCCATAGTGCTTATTAACTAACTGAGTGTGTACATTGCACAGTAATAAATGCTTTTGTTCACCAGACTGTTGAATTGCTGCTTATTGCAGTGATGCTTTGTTCTAGAGCTGGGGCTAAACAGAAAAAGAAACATGTAAAAGTAGCCAGACAGATTCTTAACAAAAGATCCCCACCTCGTGAGAACCATTGTTTATAATAAAGACTCAAAGTACTGCTGACCTATGTTGCACTAGAAACCATCTTTAAGTTCACACAGCAGAATGCTCTGTGAAAACTACCAAACCTGTTTCACAACATAGCACCGCAGCAGAGGCACCACGGAACCACAAGCTGCAACTTCAGGCGAGGGAGTATGGCAGGTTTCAAGATGCACGCACGACACAAGATAACCGTACCCTTTTGCGTCTGAGCATTATGGAGACGAAAATACACGTTAGCGAGGTCGTGATTCACCAGCCAGCCTAAAAAAAAAACACAGAGTAGACCAGGGTATGCTGAGGTGCGATTCATATCATTACAGTAACGGGGCGAAGAATATGGGCGTGGGAATAAGGATGTTTGCACGAATGGAAAGAATGTGTAAACGCAATCTAAACTCCAAATCGCAGCTTCTGCCTTTTATCAGCTTAGAAAAAGTACATCGTAGAGGAAGTGGCTGGCTAATTTTACAAGAAGTTTCCCTGACGCCTGAGGTTTCCTGTCATGAAGAAGCGAGCAACCAAGGACTTATGTCAAAAAAAGTATCCAAAACAAGCTCAAAGTTTCGGAATTGAATTGCCACAATGTGGAAATGCCAAACTGAGGCCTTTTGGGGTTTTACTGCGCACGTATAAGTTGTCTATTAACCATATGAATCGCTTGTTTAAACATTAGCAAGAGGAGGGCAGCCTAAATCCAGGGACGGAGCGTTATCCACAGGACAAGACAGGCAGTTAGCGGGCTATGCTAACAGGCTAACTATCAACATTCCCTGCCTTATTTGTAATAACGATTTCGCTTGATGACATCTGGCGAAAAGATACGTGCACGCTGGTCATTTTTGCACGGTTGCATAAGAAAGAAAACGTAGCTGTCGTGTGTACAAAAAAAGTAAAGCGCCACATCACGGAAAAAAAAGAAACTACTCACCCATTCCTGTCCTTCGTCTAACGACTTGGGAGTCACTGATCAGGCAGGAGTAGCGCCACCACGGCTAACTTAGCTTTAGCCAGGTATGGGAGGGGGTTAAAGGTGTTCCGTTTCGATGCAGTTAGTTAGGCTAAGGGTATATCCATACGTCTCCAGGGGCAGCCAGCTTTCCTGTCGGTGGTGGTGGTGGTGGTGGTGGTGATGATGATGATGGCTGTGCTTGAAGATCACTGTGTGCAGGAAGTTACCCAGAGTCTCCACCTTTCTTGGACTTGTCCTTGCTGCTGCTGCTGCTGCTGTCTCTCTGCTGCCTGAACGCCTGAACTGTCACGAAAATAAAAACTGTCAGGAAGCTCCGCGACAGGATAGTCCCGCGAGAATGGGGTGATGGGGATGGGGGGGTCTCAGTACTTGTTGGCCTACTGTAAGTTAAGAGGGGGGGTTGAGAAGGAAGCAGTGAAAGAGAGTGCAGGGGAGTTTGAGTCTTTAGAGCTGCATGATATGAGGAAAAGAATATTGTAATAACCAAATGAATAGCCTGAATATTGTGATAATGAAAGTATTGCAACATTTTTACGCTGTGTGTTATAATTTTAACAAGATTGTAAGCTTGTTTACCCTCAGCATATTGTGCCATAATAAGAAATAAAATACTACAGTCAGAGCCGAAACAAGTAAAACCTGATCTTTTGTGCATGAGGAAATGCTCAAGCCTGCATTTTTGTTTTGTGTTTGTAAGAAAATGTGTCAAAGGTCTCAAACCGCTTTTCAATCAAGAAACTCACTCTCACATCAGTGTAGACACTGGAGGCAAGTATGGTGAGGCATCTTGCTTATTAAGGACACTACAACAGTTTTCACCAGTGAGAGCTGGTATCTCTAATCTCAGACAAAGGGCATTTAATGAGGCATACACGATCAGCCTATCAGACGCCTAAAATTACTATTTTCCAGGCCTTTAGATATTGAAGGCTGTTGACAAACCCGGCTCTATGGGCCCGGGTCCAAAACAGTGCATGACACTAATTTTAAAATGTTTGCCCCAGCAGTTTTAGCTGTATGCCAACATTAACATGCATCTCTCTTTGCACCCCCATTCAGTCAGTCTCTCTTTCTCTGGTTTCTCCAACCAGCATCAAACATACATCACACTGCCCACTGTTTGAATGAGGTAGGCCTATAGCCAGGCCTAACCTTGAGGCCGCGGCACAAGGACATTTTTATACTCTGTGAATACCCACTCTACAGGTCTTATCAGTGCCTAACAAACACACAGAAGCCTATTGTGTAAAAAGGGTGTAGAGAAAAGTGATACTGGGAAATTACAACACAAATATATATGAATGCATGATTAACATATTAAATATACAGTAACTTACAATAACACCCTACATCCTACTGTTTGTTATCCTTAATAAATATCTTACACTATTGTGATGATATATTGTCAGAATATTATAAGATATTTATTAATGATATGACATTTCTTACAGTTTACATTATTGCAAAAATATGACTTCAGCACACTTTCACATTTCTAGTGTACTTTAACAGGCATTTGAGCTCTGATTTGTGTAACAATATTCCTCAATATCATCTTAAGGGCCAGAGGTTCTATGACGGAGGGCCAGTTTTTGGCCCCAGGTCTAGCTACGACAAGTTGTTGAATATCTCGCCCCACTTTTCATCCCACAGATAGGAGTAGAAAGGTGAGAACTGAAGAAACAAAGATGAGCCCAACTTGAATAAGAGGCTAGTTGTTGTGAGAAAGGAGTACGCAGTGCGTGGTTGGAGGTTTCACTGTGTGACTGGGACAAAAATAGCTGATGAAAGATATGAGCCCACATTTGTCAGTAGTGAAATGCATTGGTTGCTGTCTGTTTCTATTTAATGTCTTTTTAAAATATTGACTTTAAGCTCCTCGGTGTATCTACCAGTGCTTTGCAGAGGATGTTGCCAAAACTGCATATCAGAAGTGCTTGAGCATAAATCCATCCCACAGGAGCCAAGTTGGACCCATGTCAACAGCCTGTCACTCTACAAAACCACAAATCCTATGCAAATGTATCCGCACTCACAGCACGCCTCATTGTTGTTGGAAAAACAGACAATTTCCTATTTGCATCAAATCACAGTCCCACTGGAAAGGTTTGGATGTGACAGAAAACGTTTTATTTTTTGTAACCGAAACCAAAAAGAAACTACTTTGACGTTGGAAAATTAATGTTAGAATATATTGCATTGGTTACATCAATGAATATTGGACTTGGAAGCATGACTATTGTTCATGATACAAACCACTGGGATATGGTTAAATATGGAATAATTCAAACTCAAATACATTTTACTTTTCAGTGAATGCATTTATAGTCAGACAGTGTCCTTACTTGCTATTATGTGTTGATGTCTTGACAATAATTCAATTAGTCATATTATTTGTCATTTCAAAGCGAACAAAGCTTGAATGTCTCATGAGGCAAACTTGTGACTTCCAGAAACATTTTCACATGTTTCACCCGTTTCACCATGTTAAATCTGGCTGTGACTGATATTACCCTAAATTGAACCGAGTACAGACACTAAGAAAACAAACTGATTTTTGCTTTTGACAAAGTTATTGATGTTAGACTTAGTATAATTTTGTAGCGATAAAATAGAGGCAGAATCTGTCATTCTAAATAAGTAGCTCTACTCATAGCCTATCAATTCTTTTTTTTTTTTCTCTCTTTTTTTTTAGAATCACACTTGTTACTTTACTCTACCACCCCCTTGTGTGTAATCGGTATAGGCTGCACAGATAGAGTTTCCATAAAGTCAATTTCATGTGCATTTGGTGAGATGGAAATAATTTATATGTCCCGAAACTCAGATCATTTTCCTTTGTGTGGTAAAACATAGGTATAAATATACACAGGCTATAGCTACTCCAGAAAACCTTGAAATACAAATCTTGTTTCTAGCATCTTTTAACTAATGATTACATTGTGCTGAATAGAAACACTCTGTAACACGGTAGATATGTACATATCTGAATGTCTTGTATTATGAACTAACATCACATGTAGCATGATGAAGTTGCTGTCTAATATGTGAAAGCGCAATTGTTAGATAATTCCAGCAGAGGGCAGTATGAGACCAGCCTGCAATTCTTAGTTTTACCTCAAGAAGGCCCTTCTGTCAGCTGCATCCTGTGATGACTAACTAAATTATACTTTGGGTCAATGTTGAGATTACTCATTTAAAGCTATTCAACTACTGATTACTCCTCCTAAAAGTAATGTAGATAGTTTTGATTACTTTATGTTAAAAGTAATCTGATTACTTAATTCTAGTTACAAAAATTGATTAAGCTAGCCTGTTCCGCTCTGCTGCACTTACTTGTCTGTAAAAATTCTCAATAAGTTCGAAGTGGAGTTTTTTTCCACTGTTGAGTCTTGTTTACTGCATGCACTTTACTGACAACTGACCAGATTATAAACATTATATTTGAAATTCTCAAAATGTCTGACATTTTATGGATAATAATACATTTTCGGCTGTCAATTTATTACAAAATAAATCAATAATTACTTGATAACATAATTATATTAACAGTTTTTCAGTTGTAATTGTAATACAAATATGACTACTCAATACTTTGGTAATCCATTACTCGCCAACACTATTGGGATCGACAATTACAGTATTTTAATAAACCTTTTTAAATGGCATACTGGATGGATGGATAATTGAAAAAGCAACAGTGATGTTTATGTTTCGTACTTACTACTTGCCTTCAGAAATCTCATTTATTTCACAAAAGTACATTTTTATTGGGAATTCTTTCATTAATATTTTGCCTATACCTGTGACACCACCTTTTTAAGTCCACCTATTTCTGTACTTCAACATTGTTTGTTATTCTGGCAATGTCTGGGAACTTGCAATAGTTAAGAGCAATAGATCACAGACTAATGAGCCTCCCTCCCTCACTCCCATCTAAGCAGTCTTCAATTTGATGGAGTACTGTTTATTGTAGCGTATGATAGTCTGCAGCAAAGACTCATAATTTAGCCCCTGAAATCAAAGTGAGACCACCAACAGAACATGCTTATGTTTCAGCCTGTGATCGCCCATACCGTGATGGGAGTTCCTGTTTGTTGTGCTCATTGTAGAAGGCAGTCAGAAATTGCAATGCTTTGTATAATGAAGGTTTGTGGTATATTATAGAAACATAAATATCATTCATCTCAAAGTCAGGACAAACCTCAGCACACACATAAGCAAATCAAAGTGTATTTAAAATATAAATAAAGATGTCGAGCCAGGCTTTATGGTATCACAGGGCTGGAATACAGTGTTATACCGGTGTTATTGTTGGTATTTAACCACTGCCTTGATTTACCGCATATTTGCTTTATTAATGTGTATTCAGCTGATCAGAAAATATTTGCAGGTCTTTTATAGGCTCTTGAAAATAAATCAGTGGCTAGATTTACATGATCGAAGAACATAGCTCTCTATCTCTCTCCCCCTCTCTCTCTCCCTTCCGCTCTTCTCCCTGATTGGTCGATGTCCTCACGTGCAGGGCTATGGAGTGCTGCTCTCTTATGCTTCTATTTGCAGAGTGGTCCGGGGCTATAGCTCGTGCAGTGGCTGTTTACGGCGTGTTGCGACAGATGGGCGAGGGATGCCCTGCTCAGTGTGACTTGTTTGTTCCACTGACACATATGGAGCTAAAGCAACAGCTAGCATTCGCATCAAAACTAACGCTATTTTTGTGTGAGGTTGCCTTTTGTGTATCAATGTAACGTCACATTTCATTTAATGACAATTAGAAATAGAGGGTAAGAACAGGTCGAGCAGCCAGGCACAAAGAGAGGGTGTTCACGGTTTGCAAGTTGATAGTGGACAATGGTGGCAAAATGGGGCTTTGGCCGTAAGCAGCACAGAAGTCAGTGGTTCCTAGCCTTTGTGTCATATTAGAATACCTTAAGTATTGGTTAGAATGCTCTGAATCACCTGTCTGTGGAGGCTGTTGATAACTGCTGGTTTCCTAAAATGTTTGCTACATTGTTTTGTAATTGTGCGTACCTCAAAATACAGAATCCCATGATGTTTACAGAAAGGATTTTGGAGAATGTCCTTCACTGAGGCAGAACAGTTACATATTAGTCAAATAAACTTCCTTTACCAGAAAGTGTGTTCATAGTGTGTGTCTCCTCTTTTCACTGATCACAATGTGAAACAAGTCGCAGTTCTATATCAGCTGTTGAATTATTCAGCAGAGCACTGTGGCTCAGCACTTTTCAAACAGGCAGCACATGGCGGCTGTCCAGGATGTGACTGAACATTGCTGTCCAAGCTTTCCTGAAACTCTATTTAGACACAAACCCAGTGCTTAATTTGATCCCCCAATTTTCAGTTTTTCAGGGTAAAGGATCCGGGAAATATTTAGGAGGATCCGGCAAAGATTTGGTCTGATACAATGGTGTTTAATGAGAGTGTTCCCCGAATCCAAGCACCGCATAAACCTATACAGTAAGCAAGCAAGACTTATATACACACGAGAAAGGGCATAGACTTTTTTTTAAATTATTATTATTTGTTTTAGTTATCAAAGGTCTACGGCAACTCGTGTCCATTCTAGTGTTAACTTGTCAGATTTGTAAATTCAGATGGCCTGGCTAGTCTAAAGTTAGACTTAGAGTTAGACTGTACTTTAAACGTGTGAGTGAGCTAATATGAAAGTTCTTTGCATTATTTTATTCAAGTTGACAGATTCTTCTCATCCAAGTACGCGCCATGGCTGTGTTGACTGTGTGTTAACCTGCACATAATAGATAAATAAATAGGCCTATATCAGTTTAAGCGAAATAACTTTATCTGTCAGACGCGCAACACCGCAGCTTATCCGTGGCCATTCATTCATGAAGGCTGCACCGACACAGCAGCAAGTTAGGCGTAGCCCTTGCCTGTGTATTTTTTTTTTTTTTATCACATTTGGGCTCAAATGTAACTAGCAGTATGATTTACGACAATCGCCCTTGTTTATCAAAGCAGCTGCTCTTTTTTGCCCACCTCGGAGACTCCAGAGAGCGCGATTAACTCCGGTCTGTGGATTAAACACACGTGCACAGCTGACACTGCGCTCGGATTGGCCGCGCTCCTGCCGTAGTCCCCGCCCCGCCAGGTGACGTCTTCGCTGTGGAGGATCTCGCTCTGCGGAGTGGTGGGGGTGGAGGGGGGTTCGTGTTACTGGAGCGGACAGCCGCACTGCACACTCTTCAGCCGGACACTTGGGCGAGGCGAGCATCGCAGTTCCGCTATGGGAATGAGCCCAGCTTTACAGGAGAAGCTAGCCCCTCTCCAGGACTACCCGTCACCTCCAACACCCGTGCGCACGCCCACACACAACACCGGCCAAGGACAGCCCTGCTCCTCCGGGCTCAGCAGCACCAGCGATGAGACCCGCGGGAGGACGAGGATGACCCGGGTTTGAGGAGAAGTCTGCACCGGCTCGGACAGAGAGAACCATGGCAGCAGCAGCAGCAGCAGCGTGTGTGTCCGCAGTGGTGAGTTGCAGCGCCGGTTCATAGCCATGGATGGCACCACTGCTGCGCACATCATTCAGGACTATTACCAGGCAGCATCTTCCCAGATAAAGGCGCAGTGCGTGTTTCCATTCACAGAAATCTCGAGATGAACAAGCCTCAGTTGTCTAAAATCAACCCATGTCCTTCATTGACTATGCCTTTTTCGGATTGCTTATTACTTGTTTCACATTCTCAACATAACAAACGGCATATAGTGTCAGGAACAGAATGGTGTTGAAAGATAATGGGCTAACTCTGCGTCCTTTTTGAGTCTAGACTGTTGCCAATGTTTCAGTTCAGTCGGCTTCTGTCTACATTCCCACTGGGCTACAGTTCCCAAGATCCCTCACACCCTCTTTGTTACATCTTTACACTGTTGAGCCAAAATTCAATGAAGCTTACTGTTTCCTAAAAAAAACAAAACAACTATCTTCTAATGTATTCAATTTAAACAAAAAACAAAACCTAAAAGACCCAGGACCAAAACAATTGTGCACCTGTTTGAATGCATTTGCAGTTTATTGTCAAGTCCTGATACAGGTCATGACTTGCACCCGTGGCATCATGAAAGTATATGGTGCCACGTGCTTTATAATGGATTTTTAAGCCTATAGTAAAAGGGAATTACAAGCAGTGGCAATTCATGAGTTGTCATTAATCCTTGTTCTCAGTATCTTTCATTGCACCATATGTTGTGGCCATTATAGCTCTAACAAACGTATTATTATTGACTATAGGCTGACCCTCATGGAGTGTGCACCATTCTGTCGGGCCATTTCACTCTGGCAGTGTGTTTAGAAAAGACTAGGCTGTACCTGATAAAAGTGTGTGTTGTGCAAGTTAGGGACAATGCAGGTGCCAGGTGGGCTGCTGTTGACTTCCCCTTTGTCCATCGGAGCCCCATTCTGATGATGTACACACACAAACGATTTACACTGTTTAATAGACATTTTCAAGACAGTAATAGAATATAGACCTATTTCTATGGATTCAAAGGATTGTATAAACCAATTCTAACTAAACATTTCATTCAGAGATCTGTCTTTTCTCACCTGTTGGTTGTGCTTGCCCCCGTCTGGTTTTGGGGTATGATTATTCAGAGGAGGGGGGGTTGGTCCTCCGAGCCGACGTTTGGCGCAGTGATCCTCAAACTCAGAGCAGAGTTTATCGCGTGCCCCAGTTTAATTGGAGAGTAATTAAAGGTGGATCGCCATTGAAACACACAGACAAACACCCTGCCCACGGCCCAAAGCTTGAGGCCTTGAGCAGCTCATCGTAGGTGTTTTTCCACATGCAGGCGCGTGTCAGCCGAATGGCTCTTTCACCAGCTTTGTCGAGCTTTTCCATAACAAAGGCCAGTGCCAACCGGTCTGACCAGGTATAGGTTTTGGGACCAACCTCTGGCTGTGGCCAAAGCGGGCTACCTGTGTCTGATGTGACGTGAACAGACTGCTGGCCTCTGATTGGCAACGAGAGAGTGGACAGCCCTCACTATTGACACTCAGGTCATACGGATTTAATATTTCACAACATCATACCGCTGTGCTAAAAGGGGATTTCGCCAATAATAGCATTTAGCCGCTGTTAGCGCAGCTTTAGCTGGTGTTAGCAAAACATTTTCATGTAGCTTACCTTCATAGTTGTATTTAGTGGTTTATTTTCTGTTTTAATACAGCTTGGCTCCTCTGAATGATTCCATAACTCCCACCAGAAGGCAGCATTTGTCCACATTTGTTCTTATCGCGGCTTACAAAACATTTAATGGCGATCTGTACAGCGTGCGCCTCTGTGCGGCTCCGCCCACAACAAATGCGGGTGTGTGTGTGGTGGAAAGAGAAAGGTCTGCGGGCTAGTGTAGATCGTGGCGTGCACGGCCGGGTCGCGCTATGTGGAACGACGGCTTATGTAAGAGGGAGGGGGGCACAGACACAGTCTTGTTCTGGGGCAGCAGGGACAGGTTATCCTTAGAGGCTGGCCTGGAAACTGCGGGGGAGAAAACTAATGAGTCAGCTCAGGCTTTATACATAACTTTTCGATGTCTATTTATAACTGATAATTAAACATTGCATTCAGGGCTTTATGTATATACTGTCTGATAGAGTAGCTTAATCTTTTATAATCACGATTCTGTAATACAGCTGATTCAGTAACATTATTATAAGAAGGCACAACTATATGGCATCAACAAACACAAATTAATCAAGACCTAATCAATGGTCTCCGTATGACAGGTTGTTCAACTGAACGTGAAGATATTTGTATTGTTGCTGCCGCTCAATTAGATGGGTAGAAGTTTAGCCATGCTTGAGCCTCCTCGATGTTGTTTGTCCCCTTTCTTCCGTTCACAGTAGACCACAGTTGAGTCCACAGTCTATTCAGTCAGTGTGGTTCAGACAGTAACTCGTGCTGACTGACTCTCAGTTCCTTGTGTCGACAGTCCAATGCTGAGGCTGTGTGTTGAAGGCATGCATCCACATGATGTTTACTGCTGCAGTGGATTCATTCAGCGGAGCTCTTTACTACAGTCAGAGATGAAGAACTCAATTTCCAGATTCTCGACTCAAACATCGACTCTTTGATTTGGACTTTGATTTGGACTCAAACTTGAGTTAGCTGTCAAGTTAATGGCACTATCAACCTCTGAAAATACACTTGTATAAACATGCTTTTAAATGATAGTTTTAGGTTCAACCAAAATCTCTTCTCAATGGGCTGGACTTGAACATACAGTACTTGATCTTGTCTTGTAAATTGATGACTCATGCTTGGACTCGACTCACAAGTCTCAAAAGTCAAACTAGAACTCCGACTCGAACAATGAGAACTTGAGGCGGACTTAAATTTGAAATACTGTCACTGGACAACATCTCAAACTCTACAGTACATACAAAAATTATTACATTATATAGACCCAACATCTTAGTACAGACAACATTGGTCTTGTTTTGAAGGGTGACTCTTTTGGCCATTTGTGCAGTTACACGATATTTATTAGCTTATGTCCCATTTCATATCATTTTTAGCCCATGGTATAATAACGATGTAATATGCACGAATGTTAAGGTTTGTTATTGATCCCATTGGAAAATGTGTCCTCTGCATCTCCCGATCTTGACCTTGGGTCTTGGTCAGAAGTAACTTGGACAAGGAAAGAACCCTCAGTATCTTTGTTCACTTCCTAACAAATCAAATAACACTTGCAGCCTACGTTCTAGTGATTCTTTAACCCTGGTTACGCCAAGAGTCTGTACTTCGCTCGTTATTCCCCATTCTATTTTTCTGCCCTCAACGACAGGAAGTACAAATATTTTTGAACCATTTTAATTTTTGTGGTGGCTACTGTAAATAGATCATACAATTAGGCCCGAGCGCCATCAGGGCTGGCAAAGGGGCTCTTGAAATCGTATAGAGCACTCCCCCAAAGTGCGCGGAACGCACAAAACAAGTGCGAAGCACTCGCCTCCTCTCAAACATGCTCTAACGCACTCCTCTCGTCGTGCACGTCCCGTGCACATACAGTACATACATATATAATGCAAAAATCAACATTGTAATTATACAGAGCCCATAAAAGTCAATGGGCGACTGAGAGCCCTGGGTCTTTCTTTCTTTCTTTCTTTCTTTCTTTCTTTCTTTCTTTCTTTCTTTCTTTCTTTCTTTCTTTCTTTCGCACTGTCGCAATTTTCACCCAGTGAACATCGACGTAAAGTCACAGATTATGGCCCACTATTCAAACCCGATCAGAATCAAAATCGGTACAGACGTGCATCATGACAAGTTGAGCATATAATATTATTACGGCAACGCTGTCCGCCATATCGGGTATCGGCCATTTTGGATGACAGCCCGCGAAGCGGGAATCCGCCTTTATTTTTCACTTCGTACAAAATCTATCTCCTCCTAGAGCGTTTATCGGAACGAGCTAATTTTGGGTGGAAAATAATCTTGAGAAGTAGAACTTTAAAAGTTATCCAAATTACTTTTCTAAATTTTACGTTTTTTATGCGGCAAAGCCGCAAACTGTACAAAGTATTTTGCGATTTTTCGTAAACAAAAAATGGCTCCCATTCGCACATATGAAGCCCGATTTCCATCATTTTGTTATCAGTTGTTAAAGTCCAGTCCTAAACACTTTCATCTGGCAAAATTCAAATTGGGTACGATAACGCCCCCAATAGGAATTATATGGAGAGTACAAATTTTACGTTTATGAAAATTAAAATAATTTGGCACAAAATTGTATTTGGTCATTACGATCAGAAAAGTCAATCACACCCATGCCATATTTTTCATGGTGTTGCCGTAGCGATGACCAGAACGTCCCATTTTATTCTGATGGAAAAATGTTAAACTCCATAATTCAGCAAGAAGTGAGGAACCAAAAGTTATCCAAAGTACTTGGTACTCGGTGTTAGCCAAAAGTGTCCGTATGTTTATTGTTTATTTGGTAGGGACAGTGCAAGTTAATGAACAAGCCACACCGGATTGTAGCCTTGGGCTAATTTCCATCCGTCGTCCCCCATGCGCACTCTCTAACACACTCTCATTCATCCTGGCCTATTGTACATGTTTTTAGTGGTAGGGGAAACCGGAGTACCCGGAGGAAACCTACGCAGACACGGGGAGAACATGCAAACTCCACACAGAAAGGCCCCGGCCTTGGTGGGAATCGAACCCGGACCTTCTAGCTGTGAAGCACGAGCGCTAACCGCTGTACTACCGTGCCGCCCAAAAACACGCCCAGTTTCCCTTTGGGCGTGTTGGAGGTAGAGTTCCCCTCGGCTGCTGTCATGCTGTCTCACTTCGAGGGGGGGGTTAGCTTTTTATTGATTTGAGTGCAATGGGCGGGGTCGCTCTGCAGTATAGTTGGTATGTTGTAAACAACTAGTGTCCTTTGCTACTGGAACTTTGTCATCAGATACAAGGCCACCTAATACCTTGTCCAGAAGCAGCTTATGTTTTAGACAATCGAATTTATTTCGGCAAATCTCCACAAAGGTCCATATTAAAGTACTGTCCTGATCTGAGCAGGTACATCTTGTGTCTTTATAATGAGATGATGCGAAACATGTGCTGGATAATGGGTATCACAAGAGTTTGCAGTCTTGGAACACTTTTATTTTTGTTTTTTACTAACAAATGTTAATCGTGTCATCTTTTATTTAATCAGCTTATTTTATTGCTCAAATTAATTAAGGGGTGTAGGTTGAGCATGCCTTAAATATCAAACCACAAACATGGGCTAATGATTCAGGTTGGTTGTACCTTTTTTTTTAAACTTCAATCAAAGCAATTTAGTCATTTTCTACGGCAGCGCTGACCTTAAATGTTTTATGAGGTTATTTTCTCTAACCCTTGCGGCATGGGACTACTTAATGAGACCCGAGAAACTGAACTTTACACAACGCTCAAACCACCTGTTCTTTTTTTACTTCAACTTTTATTACAATCACTTATCGCCCTACGTCATATTTGTTCTTTATAAGGTTGTGATCAGGTTGTGCAAACCCTGTTAAATTTTAAATGAAATATGTGGGCGTTCCTAGATCATTGATTAAAGACTGAAACATAACAAAATATACTAAAACAATCACATTAGGAGGTTGACTTTAAATGACATGGGTGTGGTGTGGTGGCTGGCCATTAAAAGAACAGGCCACCGTTTTACATACTGAGATATGTTCTTACCTGAGCTTAGATGAGTTGATGCGCACCTGTCTGGTCTTTGTGCATGCCCTCAGTGACGCAAAAAGACCAAAGATGTTGTTAGTATTTGGCGTCTCCCAGTATATTCCTATGGCTACAAACAGGGTGACGTAAGAAGCGACCACGCTCTTCCACGGGCACGCACAAAGACCAGACAGGTGCGTATCAACTTGTCTAAGCTCAGGTAAGAACATTATCATTATCGCAGTATGTAAAAACGGTGGCCTGTTCCTTTAATGCCTTTTTTATTGCAGCATCCTTTACATTTGAAGCCATAGTTGTAACAATAACAGATAAGCAGATGCACACAGTCACATTCCCAAAGGCCATACAGGAATGTTTCTGCGTTTCCATCACAGGATTTTAATGCATATTTTGAAGGAGTGATGGAAACACCAAATTTCGCATTTAAAACTCTTAATTCGCATAAAAAGTTTATCCGCTCACATGAGGTGGTTTTTGATTTGTGCGCATAAGCATAAATGCGCATTTTGGAAGATGGCAACAGTGTTTTTCGCATAAAGTTTGACGTAGCGAATAAAAAGTACACGTACCTGTTGGCGTAGCCTACCTGTGGACACTGGACAGGTGTGGACAGAAGTGAAGAGGGAAAGTAATCCATCAGTAGCAGGTCGTCTCTAGTCCAAAAATATTTCTCAGATGCAGAGGCTCAAACATCGCTGTCTTTGCCGTAGCATTTATGCTAACAACAGTCTGCAACTATGGACCAAGTTAACCAACAAAAAACTTGCCCAGAGACGCAGACGCCGCCTGATCCTCATTAGAAAACGTAGTAAACTCACTCTGGGATAGTGTTTGTTTGTCCAGCCTTTACAGGTCATGCTAGGGTGACCAGATTTTCTGATTAAAAAACTGGGACACTATTTGGGATTTAGTTGCATGGTCAACCAGGTAGCCATTTATTGACTGTTTTTCCCACGCTAAATGGTAAATCTGCTTGGTACTATCTTACACCATGCACCAATCAGCATTAACATGATAGACTTGATATTTTTTTAATGGTTTCTACTTGGTAATGGACATTTGCATGGCCCAAAGACATGAAATTTCAAGCGAAGTTTGTTAGTTTGTGTATCATATTGGCCAAAAACTGGGACACTTGGGACAGATCCTGTGTAAAACTGGGACAAATGAATGGTTTTGGAGGAATGTGTGGGGACATGGGACAGAGGACTCAAAACTGGGACTGTCCCGGGTAAACTGGGACGTCTGGTCACCCTAGGTCATGCAAGACTTCAGAGTAGTAGCAGTTAGCTAGCTCAGATACTTTTGCTTAGCTTTAGTGTGTAGGTTAGGTTAGGTTAGGTTAGGTTTCTTTATTCGTACCCGTAGGTAAATTTGTCTTGCAATTCTGAGAACTAGTCAACATTAAAACACATTATACACAGATAAAACACAAAGTACATGTTTAAATATAAAACTTGTAAGTGCTCCAGATACTAATAGGATGTGCCTAAAGATACAACAGAAATTTAAGCCACTGGACAATAACAAAGATAAGAAGTCGTGTCAGGGGCGATTAGATCCGTACTTGTTCATCAAGGAAATGGCAGTGGGAACAAAGCTTTTACTAAAACGATTCGCAGCTAATTCCGACATGGTCAATTAATTTGGTGCTGCAATTGCGCCACCAGGTAACCAAAGCCACGATTTGAAAAAACTCTTGGTTGGGAATTTGCTTTTGTTATACGCATTTATTATGCGCATTTTAGACAGATGCAGATTTTCTCTGATGGAAACACAGTTAAACCTGTCACACTTTTACGTCAGAGCCTGATTTACTAAGCGCTCCTTAACCGTATTATTGGCGTCATTCAATTTGCCGCTGCTGTGATTTGGAGCAGCATTTCACACTAACGTTGCTTATATTGAATTAGCCATATATGGAGAAACTAGAGACACCGCTTTTATTACTTGTTTGCCTTGTCTTGTTTGAGTCACTCTGTTGCTTAATCTGTTACATTATTGACTGTGCAGTGAAAGCCAAAGATTTGGAGAATTACTTTCATATTTGGCCATCCATACCAAGCTTTTAAAGATCACGATTCTCTGAGGACAGCAGCCTGAGCGTGACGAGGCAGTGCGGCATGACTTGGCACCGGAGCACTGGGCTTGCAAAGGGAGGGGGATCGATGTTGGCTGTGCTGATCAGCAAGAGTAGTTCCATAAATGCTTTAGAGTCTTTGAACCTTAATGCAAGAAAGTGTTTAAAAGGCACTGGCCACTAATTGAGGGTGATGGATGTTTTGTGGACATGTTTATCAGCAACTAGAGTAGCCAGAAATTGTTACAAGCGTATCGCTCATTTTGAAATAATAATCGTAAGTGATGACTGTGCTGTGCTTCGACATTGTATCTGATTTATGCCTCCTCGCCGCTTCTGAATTCTACATTGGTATTCAATCCTAGAACAGTTGGGTAAGAGGTTGAAAGTTGCGTCTGACCGTCTGGAGTTTTTTTCAGGTCAGTGGACTGTCTGAGGTCAAGCAGACTGTGAAAATGATACTCTGTGGGAGGGCTGGACAATATGACGATACAAAGCAAGTTGTGATCTAATCCCTGACCTATAACTTCACCAAAGCTTTACTAGGACTAAACACGAGCCCAGAACTGTGCACACTCACTGTTTTTCTATTGGTCAAACTGGGGCAGCGTCTAACACAATGTCTCCACTGTAACTGCAGTGTGTCATTCTGGGCGCATGTATGAATGAAGATTGTTCTTTGAGTGATGCAGTTCCGTGCCACACGCGCTTCTGTTTATGGATGAACTTCTGGGAATGCCAACAAAGACTCAATCACGGACGCACAATAGAGCAGAGGCAGAGCGAACAATGCCCTTTTATTGCGAGAAAAAACATCTCTTCACTACATGTGCTCAATCCAAGAATTGTTTGAGCTGTGCTTGTCCCAGTTCTTGACCGATCAAGTTAAATGATCAATTTCGGAACTGGGTTAGAAATAATAGTTGTCATTCATGTCTTTGAAGGAGGACACCAGACCACAGTGAGTCCCAGCTTGTCGGATTTCTCGATATCACCCGATCTACAGGTTGTCCCAGCAGGTGCTCTTCTGTTTGGTCCCAGTGTCTAACAGTACCCAAAGCTTCCCTAAACCGTCGGAAGCTTTACTTTTCTTTGTTACAAGCAGTAACCTATACTTTTGCTGTCCGTATCTGAGCACCAAGGTTTACTTATTACACTATGCATTGCATCTCATTGTGTCTCCCATACTTCCCTACCCTCCCTCTTCTGTTTTGAAAAAGTACACATCAAGATACCACAAGCTACACTCCTAATTGTGTACTACTTGCTTTGTAAACATGTTATGAGACACACAGCTGTTTCCTAGAGAAGGTGAGAGGGAAGGCCCATCAGTCACCCTCTGCCACTGACAGGGTCTTTATGAGAGTGCTGTAAAGGCGTGTTGCCAGCAGCCTGAGGTATCCATGTGCTCATTCCACTCCACAAGTCACACTCCGATATTTTTAGTCATGTTTTGTCTGAAGTCTAAAGGACACTGGTGCTGGTATATTTGCGGGCTGGCAGTGGGAGGTATAGTAATAGTGCCTTTGGGAATGACATGTGCCTACACTGTATGTCAGTAAAGGAAAAGTCCAGGCTCGTATACTTGCCAATTGTGAGACAGCAGGGATTGAGGGAATGTTTTTTATTGGGGGTAGTTTTGGTGGAAGTCTGTCAAAATCAAAATGTCAATTAAAAAAGTCAACGTAGAGCTTTTTACATGTGTAACTAAGCAGATACTGGAGCCAATGAGTGAGCTTTAAATGTGTTGTTGTTGTTGCAGCTCTTGTGCTCTGCGATAGTGTCGGCGCGGGTCCTGACTCCACCCGGAGAAGACCCCTCTGTCCCGTCCACTCACAAGTACCAACATATTGACCCCTCCTCGGGCAGCCACATGACCTGCGACAAGTGCCCCGCCGGGACCTTCGTGTCTTCCCACTGCTCCCCCAGCGCTGAGCGGGAGTGCACCCCTGCCCCAAGGAGAGCTACACCCGCGGGGAGAACGGCATCGAGCAGTGCCATCGCTGCAGAGAGCCCTGTCCGGCCGAACTGGTGGAGAAGACGCCCTGCTCAGCCATCCTGGACCGCGTCTGCTCTTGCCCGGCCGGGACGTTCCTATCCGAGGGTGTGAGGTGTAAGCCCCACTCCCAGTGCCCGCCCGGGACCAGAGTGAAGCGGCGGGGCAGTGAGACGGAGGACGTTCTCTGTAAACCTTGCGGTAAGGGCACTTTCTCGGAGGGGAATACCAGTGCTGTCCGCTGCAGGACCCACCAGGACTGTCAAGCTCAGGGGCTTGTTCTGATCACACCCGGGGCAAGAGAGAGGGACAATGTCTGTGGACCGCCTTCTTCTCATCCGATCATTGGGACGTCCTCCATAACCCCAAGTCACACCTCCACAACTGAACCACCCACCTCAGCATCCACTGCCCTGGGATCAGACCAGATGGAGGAGTACTCTACCAGATCCTCTGCTCCTTCATCACACAAGTCACACGCAGGACATGGAAATATAGGTGGGTATTTTGTTCATTAAGTATCAAAATTACTGGGTAAACACAAACATGAGTGAACTGTCAAAAGTATAAGGTTCATACTAGAGCTGCATCATTTATTTGTTTTGTCATTTATTAGATCAATGTTTGTAGAGATCGAAACTATAGAGTCGGCAAGTTTTATACATGATAAATCCGTTCAGACACAGATCTTTTGTTGTTTTCAGAGGAGATTATAATACCTACATAATAGCTGCCTTTGCTATTGGCCAATTACAACCATTTAAACTGTACTTATGATTCGATCGTAATTGTTTAACCCTTCTTGCAATTTAGTCTGTACAAAGTGACGTTTTAGAGACACCCCTCATTGGATTCATTAGCTTCGTTCCCACATTATTATGAATCCAGCTGGAGGAAAAAAACATCTTTGGCCTTTCGATGTCTGTTTAAGGTAAGCCTGTGTGTCCCCATGGAAACTAAAAGCCTCTGAGATAGCGCCGTGGCTATTTCTGTCACTTTATATTGAGCCATCCATCCCCTTCCTCTGTCATAGACTCATGTTATTGTCCAATACACACTTCCTCAGCACCGCATTCCTATAGCGTCTTGATAGCCTGATCAGTCATTGTACACAGTGACACTAATGGGGAGTGGATATAAGGTTGTTCTTCACAGGCCTTTTTTCAACCACTCTCCAGCACAAAACAGCCATAAAGACCTACGCCCCTATTTACAGAGTACAGAGTGTAAAGAGGCTCTGCGTTACAACACCTATCCTAGCAACAAGACCAGCAGACGGAGAATCTGCTCCCACTATTTCATTGAGTAAGGAGTAAAAAGACTAAGAAAGAGACTATGCACATTTACATCATTTGGCTGCCATTTTCAGTATTATCAGGGTGGGTGGCATCATCGATTCCAGACAATGTCCATTGTTTATCTACAGGTTATGTCGCTTAGTGCAAAGTTCCCAAAGTGGGGGTTGGGACCTCTCGGGGGTAAGATGGGGGTCGCAAGAGCACATTTTCTCCAGTTTGGTTTTACCAAAATCTGAACGTTTCTTGAAAAAAGTGTCAAAATAGAAACAAACGTGCGACAAAAGTGCAACAAAAAAGCTTCAAAACGCCAACAGAAAAGCAACAAGAGAGTAACGGAAAAGTTACAAAAAAGTGATGGAAAAATGACAAAAATGTGTGACGAAAACGCAACGAAAAAAGCAATGGAAAAAAAAGTGACGACCAACAACAACAACGTGAGGGAAAAAGTCGGGTGTTACATAAGGGTTAAGAGGTTAAGATTCAAGTGTTTTTTGATTGAAAGCAGTGTATTTCAGTGAAATTAAGCCAAATATCTAAACATACTATCAAAACAAACATTAATAAACCAGATTTTAAATATTGTGCAGCTGAATTGATTATAAATGCGGATTATATTTTACAGTGTGGGGTACTGAGTTAGTCAGGTGATTTTGGGGTTATAAATTATCATGCTCAAAATAATTTTGTATTGGACATTGGACAAAAACATATCATGATCATAATCATTACAACTTCAGTCCCTCTTTCTTATATAATATACAACATTGACTCAACATTGATTGGAAATCCAAAGCCAGAGTGTGGAGTAAGAGCGCTGCATTGTTGTTTTGCTTCACAGTGAAAATGAAACTGTCAGCTCTGTGATGTTTCTAGTGTTCTTCTCTGTTCTACAGTTATTCAGATGTTTGACAGTACAAGCTGTCTTGTCGTTTATTATGACATGGAAGTTTTCAACTTAAGGCCAACCCACACTGAGACCAATAGAATGACTTTTTCTCTCTTCTCTCACTCTCCTTACTTGTTATTATAGTTTAAAGTAGAGGTGCACCGATCTGACCGGTCACCGATCATGATCGGTCGATCACGGCCTAATTTTTGTGATCGGTGATCAGTGAAATGTGGCGATCAGACAGGCCGATCAAACGTAGATTTCACAGACTTTCTTACAGTAGATATTCTGGTGAAAACTCTGCAGTATAGCGCCGCTCTAAACCGAGTTTTAAATGTAATTCGTGGCTACACAACAGCTCTGGATGTACTGCTCGGCTGTATCGCTCTGCGCCTGGCGGCTCTCCTCGTTTCCAGACTGCAGTGTAACTAAACAAAACAACGACGGAGCTAGAGCTAACCCGCTACCGCTATCCCGCTAACGCTACGCTTTAAGACAAAAGCATAATAAAGGTTTGTGACCATAATATATCAGCGTATGGGACTTCTAACAGGTGGCAAAGGAGACGATGTGCCATGCGTAGGCGCCGATCCTGTGGGTGCTGTGGGTTGGAGCACCCACTCACAAAACCGTGCTATCTGAAACGCATGTGAAACTACAATCCGAGGCAGGGGTCATTGTCTTGTCTTATTTTGCTGAGAAAAAATGTGCTCTTTAGTGTCACTAAATGGCTGCTAGTCAAAAGAGAAAGTAAAACGCGTATGTGTTTGGCACCTCATGTCACCGTCTCCTTATGGAAGTTTTCTTCTGATTCTTAAAATATTGTCCTAAGTTACACTCCAAAACCAAAATGATGCTCCTAATTCCACCGTGTTTAGGCTGAGTGCTCCACCGGCCTCCCCACTACCATCCATAACGCGGATCTGATCTGAAGCAACTACGAGTCGCAAAGTAAGATCAAATTGAGGATCAGTGTATTATTTTGTGGCCATACCGCCTTTGCTATGCCCAATCCCGTCAGACCTTGGAAGCTAAGCAGAGAAGGGCCTGGTTAGTACTTGGATGGGAGACCGTTTGGTAACACCAGGAAGCCTAGCGAATGTAGTGAGTGAGTGAGTGGTGGTGGTCGGAGGGGCCGATGGCGCAAACTGGTAGCCTCGCTTCTGTCAGTCTACCCCAGGGCAGCTGTGGCTACAATAGTAGCTTACCACCATCAAGTATGGAGTGAATGAATAGTGCAATGTAAAGCGTCTTTGAGTGTCCAGAAAAGCGCTATATAAAACCGATGCATTATTATTATTATTATTATTATTTCACTGGATTGTGTTAATTACAGTAGGTATTTTTAAGAATTACTTTTGCTTTATCGAATGCCTTGATGTTGAAAGTAGGATTAGTTTTGGACCTGTGTATGTTATAAGAGGATGAGAGGGATTACTCTGCCCAGACAACAGCTAAAACAACACTCCCATTATGATCACACCGCATCAAAGAGAACAGCGATCCCTCCGGGCTGTGACCAGCTCAGATGGTGTATGGACAGGGATCGATACAAACCTCTGACGCACTGGCAATGATTATTTCTTCAGTAGTTGTTCCATTTTCAAAGGTTTGCAGTTCGAACCGGTTTCATTGTTTTTAAATGAGAATTAGTTCTCAAACATTTCACCTAGTTTAAAAAATAAATCCTCCAAAAACAAAAAAACATTGAGTTCGAACTGGTGAACCAGAGAAGAGTCAGCGCAAGGTCATCACAGGCTCCGTGAATAACAATGAGGGTATTGTACGTACAGTAAAACAATATAAAAGTTGGCGAAAGAGCCGTGGATCAATTGCTCCAGGGTCTACTGGTAACACTCTACTGGTACTTGTGCTCGTGCCTCACAGCTAGAAGGTCCCGGGTTCGATTTCCACCTGGACGGGGTCTTTCTGTGTGGAGTTTGCATGTTCTCCCCGTGTCTGCGTAGGTTTCCTCCGGGTACTCCGGTATCTCTTACCACTAAAAACATGTACAATAGGTTCCCCTCTGGGGTCAGGACTCCCCTGAAAAAGAGATTCTTAATCTCAGTGGGACTATTCTGGTTAAATAAAGGTCAATAAAAATAAAATAAAAAACACTGTCCCCAAATTATTTGAATGACAGCTCCAGTATTGTACATTCTAAAATCTCCATAAATTTATATTAATGGCATAATCCCAAAAATCTTAGCAGTTTTGACAAAAAGCAACCAGACCAGATTTAGTCTTTCTGATGTATACTTTATTTCAGTGTTTTTCAACCACTGTGCCGTGGCACACTAGTGTGCCATGAGATATTGTCTGGTGTGCCTTGGGAAATTATCCAATTTCACCTACTTGGTCTAAAATAGATTTTTTGTTATCCACAAATAATGTGCTGTTGTTGAGTCTCTGTGCTGTCTAGTGATTGGCAGAGTAACCATGTAATACTCTAACCATGTAATACGCTAATTTCTTTGAGACAAGAGAATTAGTGATTCATGGATGCGGTGACAGTGGCATTGTGGCTAGCGAGACTATACGGTGTTCCTATTCAAGACACTTTGATGAGACCGACTTTATATTGTGATTATAGGCTACAGAGTTACATTTTTTAACAATTTCTGCTGGTGGTGTGCCTCGTGATTTTTTTCAATGAAAAAAATGTGCCTTGGCTCAAAAAAGGTTGAAAAACACTGCTTTATTTTGTTCTGCATAACCAAAGAAGAGAAAGTTAGATGACTTTATAGTAATGCTATCAATCGATTCTTTTTTTTTAATCTCGATTAATCGCACTTGTGAAATTCGATTAATGGCGGCTAATTTTTCTTAAATTTTCTAATAAATATGTTCATTATTAACACTTTGCCGACATAAAACACTCACATTTCAGTTTAATAATTCTATAGGAAAAGCCCAACAGCTGATAACGAGGATCTCTCCAGCCCTTTCCTGGTCACTCACCCAAGGCTTTCAACATTTCTACATGCACAGACATTTTCTTTGGTGCTGAAAACTTTGAACAGAATCTGCAAAATTAAAGTAATTTCCGTTGAAATCGCATAATTAGACAAGCCTCTTTGATGCATAAGTAGCTCTGTCGCTTTTGTTACATAAAAGTACCTCATCATTTGAAAAGGTTGGACACCCCTGGCTCAGAATATGAGGTTAATTCCACCAGTGCTTTGTCTTTCAGGTCATGTGTGTGCTCAGATACAGGAGTGTGTTTGGTCGAAACATATGATGTGATTCATCGCGATTAAAATAATTAATCACAATTAATTATTTTCTCAATTGATCGTGAGATAAAGCTTTAATTTTGACAGCCCTACTTTATAGTCAGATGTTGTTGCTCCAAAAAAAAAGAAAAAATTCATCACAATCATAACGAGTAAAGAACAGCAGTTGCAAACCATACTTTTTGCTCTCCTTTATTGTTTACAGGTTTCCACCATCATTTAGCCGCCATCCAACTGAGAAAAAACGTGAACGAGCACCTCCTGAATGCACAACTTTTAGAACACACTTCTGCTCCTAGAGTCTCAAACCAGGACCCCACACGGACTCCTCTATCCCCACATCTGGTGCACCAAGTGGGCCAACAGAACTCTGAATCCCTCCCCGGCACGAACAGAAAGAGCACGGACGTTTTGGAGAGCGTAGACACGGTCAAACTTGGAACAGGGGTCAACAAAGTCAACGGGATCTCTAGTTCCTACCGTCCCACTCGGAGGGGGTCACCGAGGCCCAGCACCACCGAGCACTTCGACATCAACGAACACCTGCCCTGGATGATCGTTCTGCTGCTCCTGTTGGTCCTGGTGGTGATCGTGGTGTGCAGCGTGAAGAGGAGCTCCCGGGTGCTGAAGAAGGGCCCCGTGCAGGACCCCACCAGCATCATGGAAAAGGCCATTCACAAGAAACCCCACGGACCCCCCACCCAGAAGTGGGAGAAGTGGATCTACTACTCCAACGGACAAGGTGAGGAGGAGTGATGGTGACTAAAGGGTGTGGCTGGTTCTCTAGGCCAGTGGTTCCCAACCTTTGTTGTCTTGCGTACCCCTTGAGTCTTTTTTTAAAGTCATATTGAAATGTAGCCTGGGAATGGCCTATGTCAGACTTTATTCAGGCTATTACAATATACCCCTTAGTCCTCATTCATGTGTACATTAATGTGTAATCTTTATAAGCCCCATGAGAAAGTTTAGCCCAAGCATTTTGTCACCTATTTGATGACAAAGACTGACTCATTTAGGCACTGGCAAACTCTTGTCACTGTGAACTGTGACAAGGCTTACTGGAATATCAGTATCCTGTGATAAAGCCACCGAAAAACAGCTTTAGTTTGGGGGGAAATGTATCTGTAAATAGCCATGTGTGCGTATAGTGTTTTAGTTCCTCTGCCCTAAATGTGAGACTAGTGGGCCCCAAAGTCAATGTAGGTTTGCTGTGATCGTCACCATGGGACTAAAAGAAACATATTGATCCCATTCTTCAGTTGTGTTGATCCATGTGCCAATGTGACCTGTCTGTCCCTGGCTAATAATAAGTTACATAACCGGCACTCATTTATCCCTAGACTTCTGCTATACTGTGTTTGGACAGACTGTACATTAGACCATGATAATTGGGTTTCTCAGTGGGATTAGGACACTCTTCATGCCAGTGAACGTAGGATGTGGACATGTGACTTCATACCATTCAAAAAGGACTACAGTGTCCTGAAAAAGTATCTGAAGCTTTTGGAATTTCTCACATTTCTGCCTAAATTGGTCACTAAATGTGGTCTGATCTTCATCAGAATCACAGGAATGATTTAAGTGTCTACCTGTAAGTAAGTGAACCCAGAAATCTTCAGAAATCTTCAGCAGTTTTGTAAAGAGGAATGGTCCAAGATTCATCCTGATCGTTGTGAGCGTCTAATCTGCAACATCAGAAAAGCAGTTACTGCTGCAAAAGAAGAGTCAGCAGCTATTTAACACAGGGGTTCACTTATTTATTCCATGCATGTTGTGGATGTCTCAGGTTTTTCTGCAAAATATCTTGATAAACTTGTGAATTATTTTTTCTATTGATGATAGCACGTTGTCCAGCCCCACACCATGATGCTCCCTGCTCTATACTTCACAATGAGCATAGGATGTTGATGTTGATGTGCTGTTCCATTTGTCCTCCACACATGATGTTGTGTGTTCCTCCCAAACTATTCAACTTTGGTTTTGCGAAAAAGCTCTCGGATGTTCCACAGCACTACTGGATAAATATCCTGTGGACTGTTGGACCCAAAGTTGAATTTAAGTTTATCAAGTTTATCAAGACATTTTGCAGAAAAACCTGAGACATCCACAACATGCATGGAATAAATAAACCGCTGTATTAAATAGCTGCTGACCCTTCTTTTGCAGCAATAACTGCTTTTCTGTAGATGCAGATTAGATGCTCACAACGATCAGGATGAATCTTGGACCATTCCTCTTTACAAAATTGCTGAAGATTTCTGGGGTCACTTACTTTTTCAACGCTCTCCTGTGAATGTTTACATGTTATTGCCAATAAAAACATGATAAAATGTAAATGTTTGGGTGGTATTAGTTCAGGAGAACACTGTTTAATCATTCCTGTGATTCTGATGAAGATCAGACCACATTTTGTGACCAATTTAGGCAGAAATGTGAGAAATTCCAAAAGCTTCAGATACTTTTTCAGGCCACTGTATACTGTATGTAATTGTTTAAATTTGAGCCGAGGGTGCGTCAGAATTGTACGACAGGATTTGCCTTTAAGCCTGTTGCATAGGTTTGGACCTGGATCGTGGTTAACATCAAAAAGTCTTCTCGTCGGCGCAGATGACCCAAGATAAGAGCTAAGATGGGTCTTTATTCATCTCACAATGGGAGAAATTCAAGTGTAAAGTGTTAGCTGCTTCCACACATACTGATTGTTTATGTGAATTAATTATTATACGTACGTTTTGTCAGACCGCTCGTTCTCAAATTGCGGTGTTTACAATGTAGGCCTATTTAGCAAAAGCAGAAGGAATCCTGAGAACCATCAGGCTCAGTGTTTGTGGTCATTTCCTTAAAGAAAATACAGTGCATAGAAGTAGCATTGCCCCCTGACCTTGATCTGTACTTTGATATCCGAGAACATGGACCCAGCCTGCACTAGTCTGGTCCAGTTGGTTCGTTTTCTTACTTACTCACTCTGCCCAGACACCATCTATCAACAGCTCCACCGCCGCAGAGGAGTGGATTTCAGTCTCTCACAATGGGACCGGGGACAGCTCACCCTCTCAGCCTCCTCTCTTGACGGGTGAGCACACAGGAAACTGGAATGATCCGGTCCGATGCGGCTCTCGTGGGCCGTGTTGGCAGGGCGCTTCCGTGGGTCACTTAGGTCTGTTACGCGGTGACAAAGGGACGCAGGGGCGAGAGGAAATAAAGGGAGTCGCCTGTTGTGAGCGCTGAGACAGACTGCAGGGCTGGCTGCGCTCTCTCTGGGGGATTCCCTGCGGTTGCCTGGCAGCGCTACTCCACTAGAGAGATTCAACAAACAGTTTGGTTAAGCAACAATGTTTTAATGGCAGATATACAAGTGCACTCCTGTCACTCCTGGACCTGACCTTTTGCCATAACAATGAAACAATATGCTATCTACCGAATCATATCCGGCTTTTATACCTTTTTTATTTTTATTTGTCTTGCAAAATTAACTTTGTACCTCCCCAACCTGAACCAAGTAAATTTTCTCCAGTTCAGCTTCACCCAAATCTAAAATGTACAGCCAATAGGCCAGAGTAAGGCCTCATTTGAAAGCTAAGACCTACAAAACTGATCTAAATGGATCTTTTTCCCACATTGTTGCCGGTGTAACAAGCCAAATTAACCCCCGCCTAGATTAAACCCGGGTACATTATGGCCTAGGCCAAACTATACCCGGGGATATAAAATAGCCTAGGCTCTGCCCCCCCCCCCGGGCCAGAATATACCTGTTTAACGTTTCACAATCTGAACAGATGTTCAGATGTTATTGTTATTGTTTATTGGTTTATTTGGTAGGGACAGTGCATGTTAATGAACAAGCCACACTGGATTGTAGCCTGGGGCTCAAAGTGGTTGTTAAAAAAAAATAAAAAAATCAATCAATCAAAAAAAAAAAAAAATTATTATTATTAAGGAGAAGAAAGAAAAATGAATGACCGTTTTCAGAGATTTTGTGATAAATAAAATAAATAATGTTTGTCATTGATTTAACATTTCAAATGTGAACATGTAGCTATTGGTGATAACATAATATAGGCCTATAGCTATTAATATTGCATCACATGTCAACTTTGTATGCCTTGACACAACAACAGCCTGTAGCCGCAGGAGCATGGATTTGAACTGCCAACCTTCTGGTTAAAGGACAACCCACTCTATCACCCTAAACCACTGTATAATTCTTGCTATATCACTTAACATAACTGTTATAATTGGGAGTATAATCTGGCCTGGTGGAAATGGCCTAGGCCCCTTTAACCCCGAGTGTAGTCCAGATGGGGGGTATACTCTGGCCTGTTACACCGGGTTGTTTTTTGATACTATTTCATAGCTTTTGTGTTGCTTTTGCTGTCACATTTTTGTTGTGGTTTCATCAAAATTTATCATCACATGTTTGTCACTTTTCCAACACATTTTTTATCACTTATTTGTCATTTTTTGTCACATTTTTTGAATTACTTTTGAGTCACTTTTTTTGGTCAGGTTTTTGTTGCTTATTTGTGGCTGTATTTGTCCATTTCAATGCTTTTCTGTCACTTTTTCATCCTCATTTTTGTCTCGATTGTGTCGCTCTTTTGACACTTTTTTCAAGAAGCTTTTAGATTTGGTTGAAGTCGAACTGGAGAAAATGTGCGTTGTTTAGGTTGGGGTTAAGAGGTTAAAGCATAGCATTAATATTGCATTCAAAGACATTTAGATTCAGAACTTCATTCACAGGAGACTCCAGGCCTTTGTTTATTCAGGGACATCAATACACATCGAGGAGGACTCTACACAGACACAACATGCAAACTCAATAACTTATTCCACCACTGCTTTTATTCTGCTTTGGAGGGAAATATGCTTCACAAATGGATGATCCTGTCCTTCCCGAACTTGTTTGTAGGTCTTCTCTGTACTCGTGCCCTCTCGCCGACGTGCCGATTTCCATGTGGCTGCGTTTATGTGAAAATGTATAGTATGTACAGTATGCACAACCGACCAAAATAAGCATTTTACGCTGCTATTTACTCGCCCGGTACATAAAACTAAACGGCGTCTTAATCCGTCCAAGGTGCGTGGCTGGCTTCACTTGAAGGCCGTAATGCCCCTTTACTAGAGCAGTTAAGAAGCCAGGGCCGTAAAGGCGAGCGGGGGAGATCACACACATGCAGTACCTGGCATACGCGCAGGAAGTAGTGAAAGGAGCGGGATGAATGGGGCTTTCCATGTTCACTGGTGAAATGTTTACTGCGCACAATCTGAGCGATTTATGTGTTTAACTGGAATAAACGATTAGAGGGAATCACAAAAAATGTGACACAGAGTATATGGTATGATGTTTGGACTGAGGTTTAGACCTGTTCAGTGGAAAGCTATTCATTCATTTATTTTATATTCTTTTTTGGTGTATTGCGAATTTGTCTTCATACATCACTTTTTATTCTCTATTCTGCATGATTCACGCTCTCAACTTCTACCACTCGGATAACAGTGGCTCAGTAGAGTAGAGTCGTCTTATAGCCTGAAGGTTGGCGGTTCAAATCCCAACTCCCAAAGCACCTGCACTCCTGACAGATCTTTTAACAAAGTCTCAAACCAGCAGACATTTTACCTAAGTGTATTATTATTTATTCATTTTATGTGAGTGTAACTTGTGTCTGTAATTTTTGCCTCTATCTCTTGGTTACAACACTCCTGCAAAAGAGATTTTGATGAGTAAAAATGGTTTCAAAAATATTTTTAAAAAATGGAATAAAGAGAAAAAAGCACGTTGAGTACCCAGTCAAGGCTGTAACACGCTATATGAATGTGATCATTTGTTTTTATACTGCCTTTGCAAGGTCCTTTTGATTTGGCTTATTACTTATCTCAGAACGCCAGTTTAACCTCTTAACCCCCGCCTGAACTGAGCACAATTTCTGCAGTTTGGCTTTACCCAAATCTAAAAGCTTCTTGAAAAAAAGTGTAAAAATAGCGACAAAATCGAGATGAAAATGAGGGTTAAAATGCAACAAAAACGTGACAAAAAAAGTAATGAAAAAGTTACAAAAAATCAACGAAAATGACAAAAACACAACAAAAACAAAAGTGATGAAAAGTGATGAAAAAGTGACAAAAATATGTGACAAAAATGCAACAAAAAAGCTGCAAAAGAGCAACAAAAGAGTGAAAAATGCAATAAAAAAAGTGACAAAGATCAGTTTAGATGAGTTTTGTAGGTCTTAGCTTTCAAATGAGGCGTTACACTGGCCTATAGGCTGTGACCTTTTAGATTTGTGTAACACTCAACTGGGGAAAATGCAGTTGGTTAAGGCGGGGGTTAAAGGGGCTATCACACCTGCCATTAATCCATTTTGCCACTAGGGGGTCTCATGTCTTCTTTGTGCCGGTCCCTAACTAAGAATAATGAAATAACCGTTTTAGTTAAAATTCTGCAGCGAGCATATTGTTTTTCTTTCTTTTGAAATACAATACAATCCCTGCTCACACTATTGGTATAACCTCTGCTTGTGATTCTTAAACTATGAAGGACATCGTAACCAAAGGGCACAGTTGTTGTTAATTAACAGGAAGCCACGAGAATCTGTTAAATGAGTGCAATTTGTTGGAATGAGGTCTAATAAACAGAGCTGTATAAAGATGTGGTCAGACGCAGCATTAGATGGCCCACTTAATAGGCTGTTCAATGGACCCTCCAGGGCCTTGGTTTGCAATGAGGTCTTTTCATTGAAACAAGGTTACTACGTGTTTATGAAGTTTGGTAGGGCAAGCATTCCATAACCAAAATCTGTCAAGAACAGGAGAATATTTTAGATTTACTATTGAAGTGTACATAAATTCAAGGTGTATTTAATTGTTCCCATTTGTAATTATGTCCTCTGCATTTAACCCATATTTCTTTGCCCGGGTGGGGGAAACCTTTCGAGGCACTGCCCATCTCCCAATCTTGAGCCCGCTTTTGTCAGGACTGCTCCAAGATGATTGCCTATTTTATACATTTAAAATTGGTGCACCTGAAAGGAACCCAACCAGACATTAAATCACATGCAAAGTCCACACAGACAGGGCCCAGTCCAATGTGGAAATCTAACCTGGGATCCTCTTGTTGTGAGGCCGGAGCATGAGCCACTCAGCCCCATATGGCACGGTCTCAAGCTCAAACGTGTAAAACATTGTAAATCTTCGGTGGAGGCCAACTGTGGTTACTATATTCTTTACAACTTACATTTCCATTTCAAGTCAGATGTGAATTGTTGAGGTGAACATGAAATAAAAGAGCGGAGTTACCTCCCCACGTAGTAAAACATCCACACTATTAATACTGCCAACTTCCACATGCGCCCACCGGGATATCCTCTGTTACAATACCACTGCTGAACCAGGGTGGGCCTGTCGTATAGCTGCTCTCCCTGTGGTCTTTGTATATTCAAGACAACCGAAGTTTTGAAGCACTTCATTTCAAATGGCCTCTAACACATCTAGCATTGGAAGTTCCGATTTAGGACACTCAATAAGGACAATTACTGAAGCATTAGAACTGGACTTTAAATACCCGCAATATGAATTACAGAACACTGAGAACGACATCGACCCTGAAAACGACTTTTTTACTAGAACTGTTAATGTCAGTATTACACAGAGGATCTCCACTCCAATTACAAATTCAAAACGTTAACGCATTCTCTGTTACCCACTTCAACAGTCGAAGTCTTTATGCACATTTTGATCAAATTAAGAGCTACTTAAAACAAAAAAGCATTCAATGTAATTTTAATATTAAATTAATAACATATTGACAGAGAAGGTGAGTTCTTTATTGAAGGTTATGAGTTTATAAGCATGAACAGAAAAAACAAGCAGGGTGGGGGTGTAGCCATGTTCATAGACTCAAATTATAGTTATAAAATGATAGAAAATAAGACTATGGTGGTGGATGATATACTCGAATGTCTTACCGTTGAAATTACAAGGGAAAAAAAGAAAAATATTGTTGTAAGTTATATTTATAGAGCCCCTGGCTCTGACATAGAGGTTTTTTCTAATTGGATGGAGGAGCACTTTTCCAGCTCAAATCAGAAAGTCATGTTTGTGGGGGGAGATCTTAATATCGACCTGCTAAATCCAAATAAACATAAAAAGACGGACACATTCATAAATACTTTATTCAGTATAGGCTTGTAACCTCTAATAACTAAACCAAGTAGAATTCCAACTCACAGTGCCACTTTAATTGATAATATTTTTCTAATGAAATAGAAAGTAATACAGTCAGCGGACTAATGATAAATGATATCAGTGATCACTTTCCAGTTTTTGTATTATATAAAAATAATCCTCAAATAAATGAACAAGAAAACATGTATTGGTTTAGAAGACTTAAAACAGAGAAAATTTAAAAACGGAGCTATTAGCTCAAGACTGGAGTATTGTACAGAGAAAACGACACTAATAAGGCATATGATAAGTTTATGCGAGTATTTCAAAAAGTATATGACAAAAATTGCCCAATGGAAAACCCATGGATGTCTAAGGGTTTGCTAAATGCATGCAAAAAAAAAAAAATCTTTACAAAAACTTTATAAATGACAGAACAAAAGAAGCTGAGGATGAACAGGTGTCATTAGAAAATGTAAACAGGATTATTATAATAAATTATTAGATAGCAATAAGAATAATATTAAAGGGTTATGGAATATTTTAAATAGTTTAATTAGAAATAAACCAAGAATGATCAATTATCCACAATATTTCAAAGATGAGGATAAAACTCTTAATAATATGAATGAAGTAGTCGAAACATGTAATAAATTCTTCGTAGATGTTTGGCCTGAATCTTGCTGCAAAAATTGCAAGCGTTGAAAAATATAATTGTGAGTTCATAGACACAAATCCTATGTCCATGTTCCTCAATCCTGTGGAGGAAAAGGAGACACTGGACATTGTTAAAGGGTGTAAAAATAAAACCTCCACAGATTATTATGACATAGATATGAAAACTTTAAAAACTGTTATTGAAAGTATCTCTAAGCCGTTAACATACATCTGTAACTTATCGTTGCAAACTGGACAATTTCCTGATAGTATGAACATTGCAAAAGTGATTCCTCTGTTCAAGGCAGGAGATAAACATCTCTTCACAAACTACAGGCCTGTTTCCCTTTTACCGCAATTCTCAAAAATCTTAGAAAAGGTTTTCAATTCTAGACATTACAGCTTTATCGAAAGGTGTAATTTACTCTCAGACAATCAGTTTGGTTTTAGGAATAATCACTCAACCTCACACACGCTCTTTAATATAATTGAAGAAATAACTAATACTGTAGATAACGAGAAATATGCAATAGGGTTATTTATTGACCTGAGTAAAGGTCAATAAATAACTTGATTATCAGTGGAGTTGTCGACAAATTGTGTGTGGTTTACCTCAGGGTTCCATTCTGGGCCCAAAATTGTTTAATGTATATTAACGACATTTGTAAAACGTCTCCATTTCTTGATGAGGAGCTACTGCCCTCTTCAATGGACCCGCTCTACACCCTGGCTTTTTAACGCACTACACTATGCAGGGCTTACATGTTACATAATTCATTGTACATAAAAAAAAAAAAAAAGGAAGCAACCAAGCAAAATTGTTCACTAATCAATACCATATCAAGGATGGAAATGACAACTGGGAAGTAGCAAGATCACGGATAATATGTATTTAATGTTCTTTTTAACACAAAACTAGTGACCTTCGGGAATGTTGACTGTGTTTGGCATTAATAACCATCTGTAACGAAGTAATGGCCTTTTGTCACTTGCTTTGTACCAGATGTCGTACATGAAATGAGAGCGTTGTTGTAGTTGTAAAATGTACATAATAATATTCACTGAATATAATATGTATATTAATGTGTCTTTTTAACATAAATCTAGTGACTTTCGGGAATGCTGACTGTGTTTGGCATTGATAACCATCTGTAACGAAATAATGGCCTTTTGTTACTTGCTTTATACTAGACTTCGTACATGAAACAAGACCGCTGTTGTAATTGTGCTTCCTTTCTGTTGATGATATTATTTTTTTTATCAGTTTATCTGCTCAAAAGGAGTGGGCCGAAGCCAAAGGCTTATAAGCGCCCACCCCAAAAATAAAAACAATAACATTTCATTTAACAAATCATCAACAAGTCATAAACAAGGGAACATATGGCAACATGTGTTATTATTTGCTGGTAACAGCAAATAATAAAGAACAGTAATAAAAAAACAACAACAGCAAAATAAAGAAACAACAGCAAAAGAATATACAACTACACTCACAATGTCTGTTCATATTTGTAGATCTTCTTAAAGTGTGCCAGATTTTTATTGATTTAATTGTATTGATTTTGGGGTAGGCGCTTATAAGCTCTTGCTTCGGCCCACTCCTTTTGAGCAGAGTGCTTGCTGCTCAAATAAACAAATAAACTAAACTAAACTTCTCAGTTTTTATGTTCACAGTTATCTCCCGATGATGATGGAGAGGCTGAGACGGTCAAATGGTGACGGGAAATGGAAAAGTTGCAGCGCATTGTTGGAATCTTCAGGATAAAGTTACAAATAACACCACAATGTCAATAACAGCAGAAAACGGTCTGCAAAGCTGGAAAGACGTAGGACAGTGTCTGACTGTCTATAGTGCCCGGGTTCAATACCCTGGCCAGATGGAACCCGTCTGTGCAGAGTTTGTATGTTCATGGATAGGTTATAATGACCAAAATCGCTCCCAAGGTCTGGAAATGGGTCCTGAGACGCTGCTCTGCGACTGACTACTTACGGCACTTTTCCACTGGCAGACACAACACACCCGGTTGGGCGAGCTTTTCAACTGCCGAGGCCAGGGCCAAAGACCAGGTATATGTTTTAGCACCGACCTCTGGCTGTGGCCAAAGCGCGCTGAATCTTGACTGACGTGACTTGAACAGACGTTGGCCTCTGGTTGGCAAACAAGAGAGTGGACAGCCCTCACTGTTAACACGCAGGTCATACGGATTTGATATTTCACAACATTATACCGCTGTTCTAAAAGGGGAGTTTTTACCAATATTAGCATGACCTCCAAGCACTACATTTGCCTGTTACTTACCTTTATAGTTGTCATTTAGCTGCTTATTTCCCCAAGTATTTGCCTTGGCACCTTTGAATGATTCCATAACCCCCACCAGAAGACAGCATTTGTCCACATTTTGTCTCATTGTGGCTTTCAAAATTTTCAATGACATTCTGTACAGCGTTCACATCTGTGTAGGCGCTGCCCACAACAACTGCGATTGTGTAGTGTAGTGGAAACACAAGCGTGTATTGGGTAGAGTCGATACGTTATAGTCCGAGAACATAGATTCATCACTTTTTGGTTGCCTTTTTGATGCTTTTATTGCTGCGTTTTCATCTTCATTTACGTCTCATTTTCGTTGCTTTTTGACGCTTCTTTCAAGAAGCTTTAAGATTTGGGTAATGCCGAACTGGAGAAAATGTGCTCAGTTAAGAATGGGGTTAAGGGGTTAAAGGATAGGGTATAGGGGGCTCAGGAAGTGTGTAAGAGCCAAAACTGTTGTATGGTATATGCTGCACAACACAAGTCTGAAATGATAAGGAGTCGACTGAAACAGCTGCATGTGACGAAAACCTCTGGGAAAACATCAGCCAACAGCCCAGACACTGCACACACTAGCACAGTTCTCCAGCGTCTCCCATGCGTATATGCAGCACATTGTGGGCTGACACACTGAATCCTCACTCGCACATGTAGGTCAGTGCTGCAGTGAGCCGTAGTAGAGGGATTTCTCTCCCGTCTCTCTGTATTAAAGCTCTGAGACAGTCACAGAAGGTTTCGCACGCGAGCTCCTCCGGCTGGGGATGCACTCACTGCACTGGTCTGAAAATAGACCACTCTAGTGCCTTAAAAATGATAATTCATGCAAAAAATAAATAAAATTGATTGAGTCTTCTAAGGTTCGGATTAAAAGCTTAGATGCCTTTCTGGGGCTGGCTGCAGTAAATCTTCAGCTGCCAGGTGTGGTAGTGTGCATACTGATTTGACCGAATTTATTTTTTACAGGTTGGGGACTGGCACCAGAGCAGTTCTCAACCGGTGCAGCTTCAGCCTATACAAAGGCAAACATATTCTTTTTTTTTTTTTAACTTTGAAAAAAACCTTTTCGATCTAGTTATAATATCAAAGTACAGTTTTTTCCTCACAGACTTTTGTTGTTTTAGGCTCAATCAAAAAGGCTGAAAAATAATAAAATAAAACAATATTTGTGAGACTCATAAAGAAGTGTTACATACTTACTTGCTTAGTGCAATAAGTTCTCTCGTAGTACGTCGTCATTTCTGCACATTGGCTTCAGTGAATTAGAGCAAATAATCAAGGTCTTTGTTTTCCCATCTGCATATTGTATCAGTAAAGTATCAGTCTTCATGCTGTCTTGATTTGAAGGCTTTGAGAGATTGGTTGAATAAATTTTTTTTTCTTGATGCCTGGCTGTTGTAATCTTACCTGCGTACTCTTCACACAGTGGTCATAATTGCGTTTTCATTGTCACTGATGGTCCTATTCTTCTGAGCTCATCACTGTCCTATTCTTCTTCTGAGGTCATCATTGTCCCATTCTTCTTCTTCATCAGAATTATGCTTGTAGTCATTTGCGTCCCTTCATGTGTGTTGTGTTCACATGTTTGCGTGCCCAGTGCTGTCATGTTTTTTTGCACACATGTGATCAGCGCGACTGCTCATCATTTAATCTGCATCAGCCCAGATTCATACACCATTTTAGTGACAATGGCTTCCCGATCAAACGGCCATGAATCATTTGAGTGAAAGATGTAATCCGGCGCTGATCTGTCAACAAATTAAAATGACATAGCGCAAATTCAACTTCACACGAGATTTAAATAATTAATACGCTATGGGTATACTTGCTAGAAGTGATTTGTCGTCGAGGCAGTCCAGGGATGCCGAATGATGGGGGATTTGACTTTAAAACGCAGAGTAGCACCTCGTGACATCAGCAGGGGGTGGGCCGGTGTTTTGAGAAGGAGACAGACAAGTAGGGCTGGGTACTTTTTTCCAATACCGGTGCTTTAACGATACTTGGTTTTCTATACCGATACCTGAACGATACTTTTTTTCTGATTCCTATATACAAAAATATTTGTCATCTAGAACCAGAAAAAAATAGTGTTTGGGAGATCTGCAAATTTACAGTATCGGGTTCATCTCCAATGTCAAAAAATGTGTGAAAACTGGGGGAGAAAAATGTTGCAAAAATACAGAAAAAAAATGGGCAAAATGAGGAATAAATTGTAAAAAATGGGGGAAATAGGGAAAACGTTAGTAATAAAAAATGTGTGAAAAGAATTTGGGGGTAAAATTAGGAGAACGAGAAAAATTTGGGCAAAAAAAAAAAAAATTGGAGGAAAATGGGGCAAACATTGAGCAAAAAAATTGGGGGAAAATTAAAAAAAAAATATCTGGGGGAAAAATAATTTATTTGAGCTGAAACAACCAAGTCACTTCCTTTAACAGTATCAACACTTGATGATTGTTACTGTATGTTTTATGTTTTTTCAGTTCCTGCTTTTGATACTTTCATTTTTTCGATACTTATAGTGCCTAATCTTTTTTTTTTTCAATACCAGACTGGCATCGTTTAACCCAGCCCTACAGACAAGTTCAATAAAGTCAGTTTAGCAGAATATGGGCTCGTTCATTGTTTTGTGCATGGCTTTTCATTGTTATTGCGACCATTCTGTTGGCGAATTTCTATCCCGGTTGCATGACCTCTCTGTCACAGAACCCCCACTGCTTTCCTGTAGATCTGATTCACTCTCATCAGCCTGAAGCCCTTTTACTGTATGTCGTTAAAACAGCAGCCACTGACTAAAGATAGTCAGCGTTTTCGAGTCACTGTCGAGTCATGTTGCAGTCAGAACAGAGGAGCATAGGAACAGGGGCAGAAACAAGGCCATCCTCGGGCAGGACAAAACACATTCGCCAAGCGGTTGCTCATGTGCAAAAGTGGAGCAGCTGCAGAGTCATTTTGTACTCACGTTCAGTCCCTTGACCTACCATTAAAACTGCTGTTTATGGGTTCCTTCTTCAAGTGTGACATTGTTTTTGTTAGCCTTGTTGCTGCTCCAGTAATTATAAAATCCATGTTGTATTTCTCCAAGGCTAAGTGAAGATCTGGTTTTATCTGAATGCCTCATCTGGTCAACATGGTTCTGTGATGGATTGCACCAGCACGAGAGGTGACACAAACAGAACTGGAAAAAACAAGTTCCATCCATTCATCCATCCATCCATCCATTTTCTTCCACTTTTCCGTTGCCGGGTCGTGGGGGCAGCTGTTGGAGCTGCCCAAATCACATTGCACCAGCCCCTATGGCTCCTCCTGCAGGTGGTGGGTCCACGGGAGGACGGCCTCATGGTTCTAACCGGGCCTGTTGGTCTCTAATAAGGGGCTTCTTAAAAAACAAGTTGATAAATGAAATGGTCTGGAGCTGGAAGATTTCACACAGTGTCCCCCGTCAGCGGCAAAGTCTCATCTACAACCTGCGTTTAGAAAGACAAGATCGGGCCCTGATTGTCCTAAAGCTGGAGCAGACTGCAGTATCTTTGAATCTATCTTATTTTGCAGTGAGAGGTGGAGATTGCCGAAACCTTAGCCAGCAATGCCTCTGTTAGTTTGTAACAGGCAACATACAGAAATTTCTTTAGAGACTGACGAGACAATGACAATTACAAATGGGCTAAGGGCTGTGTGATACTTGAGAATTTGTGAGTGCAATATTATCTACAATAACACACATTTACAAGAGGATGAGAAGTAGGATTAGCTCCAAATTCAGCTGTCAATATGAACAATATGAAACTCACTCCTCTCTTCTGCCCCTCAGGAGTGGACATCCTGAAGCTGGTCGCGGCTCACGTGGGCTCGCAGTGGATCGACCTGTACCAGTCGTTGGCGAATGCGACAGAGCGCGAGGTGGCCGCCTTCTCCAACGGGTACTGCTCTGACCCGGAGAGAGCCTACGCAGCGCTGCAGCACTGGACCATACGGGACAGCGACGCCAACCTGGCCAAACTCATCAACGCTCTCCACCGGCACAGGCGCATCGACGTGGTGGAGAAGGTGCGCTGCACCATGGAGGACAACCCACAGGTAACCTTCAAACTGAATTGTTAGTCTAGAAATCTCTTTGGTAGCGATCCACTGGGGCGATAGTGGCGCAGTTGGTAGAGTGGGTCGTTTCATGATTGGAAGGTTGAGGGTTCGAATCTCAGCTCCTGAAGGTGCCCACTGCCGTTGTATCCTTGGGCAAGACACTTCACCCACCTTGCTTCCAGTGTCTGTGTACATTTGGTGTATGAATGAGAGTGTGAATGGGTGACTGGTTCCTTGTTGTAAAGCGCTTTGGGCCTGATGAAGGTAGAAGAAAAGCACTTTACAAGTTGAGACCATTTTACCATTTATTTGGTTTCATTTAATTTGCTGAATTTGTTTACCTGTATGTCCAAATTATATTATTTCAAGTTGTCTGTTCTGAATTTGGACACCAAACTCACAACTGTACAGTATATCTGGCTTTTAGTCAATAACCTTTGGCAGGTAACAACGAGTCATCTTATATAGCGCTTTTCCAGATGCTCAAATTTGCTTTTGAATTTCCTGCATTCGAGGCTCAACTGTCGTATGAAGAGGAAGGGAGGACTTATTTTTTGTGTGGAAAATTAGTATGCTTTGTGTTTAGCTTTACAGACTGCTGATAGGGCTTAGGAGCAGGATAAATAAATCACAGTCTTTCAGTTTCTTTCAGTCTGGCTTTTCCTTCCCCTGCTCCTCCTCGCACACGTGTTGAAAGGGCTTTCACCGGATAGTATTCAGTAAACAGCTCACTTGTTGAACTAATGGGGCCCTCCTGAGTGCTGTGGGACTGTACATTCAGCGAGCACCGGCACATTTTGGACACAGTGTCTCTTTCATTGCAGTCCACTCCTCGCCCCGTGATGTAACACATCCAATCCTGAGACCTTCACCGCACAGTTCAAGGTCACGACTGCATACACCTGGGTCTGTTCTGCGTCCAAATAATTTGTTATTCAAGTCAAGTCTGTGTCCAAGTGACTGGCCTCTTAATTAAGGCTTTCATCACATCTTAATAATCTGCTTCTTTTTGTTGCTGTTATCGCTGTTGGTTTGTTTCCGTCCCAGCAAATTACATCAGATAAGGAACAATCTGTGTGCCCTTGCACATAAGAGCTAAAGTCACTGTTTGTCATATGCCCATATAAAAGCTGGAGTACCTAATTTGTGTTGGGTTGTTGAGTGTAATCTGTTAGCAACAGTAGCCTATTAAGCTCCTTCAATGTGGTTCTCATCAAGGTTTCACTTTTAACCCACAGGGTTTTTGAGCTTTTCCTCTCTCTGCATCTTGTGTAATATCGACGTCTGACGTAGTTATAAACAGTGTGTCCCAGATGAGCAGAGGCCTGTCATCTCTTTGATGGAGCTATTATTATCTTGCACCAGATTGATGGATGCGTCTGTCACTTTCTGTTCTCTACACCCGACTCAGGGCCGCTGGAGCTTTTTCTCCATGCGGTGTTGGTAAAGCCTCTTCTGCGCTTGTTGTTTAGTTTGTGCATCCTGAAGATAAAAGTCCCAGCCATATACAGAGCTTCTCTTCGTTGCAAATGAGAGGCAAAGTGCAAAGAGGATTATATTGGAGAAACTAAACAACTACTGCAGAGGAGGCTTCACCAACACCACCACCACAGAGAAAGGTAAAGAGCTGTAATCAGGCGAGAGTGGGGTCATTAAGACTGAAACTCAGCTGAGAATAGGGTTGAAACTCCGCTTCAGCTGCAAAGTACAGATGATGACTCTGACTCTGAGATGTCTTCTCTCTAACTGCTATTCACATTAAACAAATGCTGGCACAAAGTTCAAGGTCGTTTCATTCAGCACGAAAGTTTAACTGGACTTTTCGTACTGCAGTTGCAAAAAAGTGATGATGTCATACAAGAGTTTTTTTTAGCCAAAAACATAGAATGGTAGATGTGAAAAGGAATGACATTTAAAAAAAAAACATTGCACTTGGGATATTTTGGAGATTTCAAAACCCAGTCGATAAGAGATGTCATGCCGACTCACAAAAATATTCAGCATCTTATTTTGTAAGGAACTTTTTGGTGCCTAAGCCTTTCACATTAGATAACCCTATAACCTTGTGTGAATCATGTCAAATGGTAAATACTCTGAACAAACAGATGATTAAGGAGGAGTCCTGCTGTTTCATTACGAGCCTTCTGTTTGTAGCTAATGAAGCAATCACGGCTGAAGCTCCAACTAGCCCCATCTGAAGGGTGCGGCCAAAACCAGACATCTGACAGTGATAAATAAAAGTCAATGAGCTACTATCTGGCATTGCAATGGTTCTCAACAGTGCCCGCCCAACTCCAAACTGGTTCTGGTTGGAGAGGTATTTCATTTGTTCCATAGACCTTTATGACTATTAAGAGTTTAAAAGACAGAAGAACGTTAATCAGGATTATAAAACACACAATTAAGAACATTATACAAGCATTTTGCCGTATTTTCAAATAGTTGGTATTTTCTTTTATGAAAAATATTATTGAGATCCAGTAGTCACAAAATTAGCCTTTGCCGATGCTGTAAACCTTTTTAATGTATCTATTTATTTACTTATTTATTCACCAATAAACACAGTCACAGTAATCATCCACCTATCCACATAAAACAGCAACTAAAAAATAACTACATAACAACAACAAAAAAGAAAAATGTGACATAACAAACAAAACAAGACACTTAACAAACATGATGTAAACTTTGGGAAGTCTATAGGCAAAATGAATGGGATTTTTGGTGGGCATTTCATGAGACCTTTAATGCTTCCAGGCAGTAGCTGCATGAAGTCAGATTGAGATGTTGAAACACTGAGAATGTTTAAGTGTTTTCACTGTAAGTCGGTGCTCATTTGGCAAAGTGCTGAAAACACACGCAGCAATAAATAGCTCAGAATGGTAATCTTAGTAAATTGGTGCGGTTTACTGTGAGTTTGCGAGGTTCAAATGCAGAAGCCAAATGGAAAGCCTACTGAAAAAAAACAAAAACGGTAGGGTTTGGTGAATATAAATGACCGTTGACACCTTATTCAAGATGATGTAAATTCACTGCTCCTCCACCTAATGTCACATCAAATGTTAAAAAGAAGAATTTCACATTATGCATAATATCATATGTACGTAAACACCTAAATGATGTTTAGGGGTTTACGTACATATGCTGACCCCAGCACCTATTTAACAGGGTTGCACTGTGGACAATGGCCACTTTCATGCAGGGCTGGACAGTCGCAATAGGAGGATCCTTCGTAGTCTGGTCCAAACCGGCTCAGGATCTGTGGTACGGCGATCCCCTGCTCCCGACAGTTTTCCCCAAGCAGTGGCACAGAAGGAGTAGGTCAAATAATGAGGAGAAATGTCCTTATGGGGACACTTAAGTTAATTTGCAGTTTAGATCATTGTGTCATGTTGGGACCACATGCAGACTTCAATCAGAAAGATTGTTTACTGCCTATGTGTGTGGCCCATGATGTAATTGCAAATCAATTATTTTTTGTTGGGATGATCTAACAGTTTATGAAAACCGGCAATTATTGTGCCTTTTAGTCTAACCCAAATACACCAAACATTTATCATCCATCTAACCTCAGCCACAAACCTCCTCCATCCACCATCAGTAATTTCAGTCTAAATGGGTGTATATGACTCCGACCCCATTAGGCCACACTGTAATAAAAGAGGTCCAACCACATCCAGGAGTTTTTTTTGGGGGGATAAAGGACGACGATTTCCCAGAAGCATTTCCGATCTGTTCAAAATGGAGATGCCAGAGATTAGCCTGCAGTATATTTGGGCATTTATAATCTTCCTAACGCCCACTAAATGTTACCGTGGTACGATGTGATGAGAGAAGGCCATCATAAACTTTGTTCTTTTAGACTTGCGTAATCCCTTTGAGTTTAGAAGTAATTCTAGTTGTGAGAGACTTGGCTGCAGCGGTTTCACCTTATTAATCAAAGTGGTCCATCCCAGTCTCTTGTGGTCCTTAAGCAAAGTCTTCCTGGAATAAGAGAACGTGGCTGGATCTGGAAAAAAAGAAGAAGACGTTTCCAGGATGATGAATTTATTCAACTGTATGATAGCATCAGACGAGGAGTGAGAAATGTCATGGAAGGGGCACAGATAAACATACTTAATCATACATGCGTGAATGAAAACTCTACCTATGTTTTTCATGAGAACACGAAATTGAAATCTCATCGAAAATTGTCTTCCAACATCAATGCATTTGTGTCATGATACGCTGATAAAAGCAATGATGGTCTAGCTGAAGCATAGTCTATCGTGCTTCTCTTAGGTGGATGATTGAAAACAGGAAAAACAAAAGTATAAATACAACTTGATTCCATTTGATCAAATTATTGGGCATTTCCCCCTAAGTGCCTCTAAACTGTTGCTCGTGCTGCAGCGAGAGAGGAGGTGTGCTGATCACGTGTCCAGAGTGAGTGACAGAGCTTGTCTGTGTGCGCTGTCGGACTGCGGCTAATATCGTAGACATGATTCAGGAGAGAACTCCGCTCACACAGTGGTGCAACCAGCGCCACCCTGTTGAATCCTAGTCAGACTTTAAGATCAGTGTGTCTGTGTTCATGTAAGGGAAAATACTGTTACTGATAGCTAGAGTAGTGTAATGTAAGGCTGAGATAGAGCAGGTTTTTGCAATTTGTTGCTGAGATGCAAATATCTTGTCATATCAGTGTTTAGGTTGATCCATCACAAACTGCAGTTTAAATCATTGGAAAGAGAGACCATTATGTAGCAAGCAAGACACATTTTTATTTTAACAATTCATTTTGAACCGATATTATTCAAAAAAGGGATGGTATAACTGAGGTTGCTCGCCCCAATCATCAACAACATGAATTATGGATATCTGCCCCCTGCGTTCAGTGTAATTTTTACATCATCAAAGCCTTGAGCTTGAATGCAGCCTATTGTTTGTACTGACCTGTGGCGCTGTGACCTGGGCCTACTGTTCTCCTACCGAGGAAAACACGAGCCGCTCTCATGAGCTCATCCCTGAACCAGTTGATACTGGTTCAGCCACAGCTTCAGCACCAGAGCCTGGGGAAGAGTGAGCACGCAGGCACGGGATATGACTAACATGTAATCAGGGGGAAGAGAATGAAGGAGGCATAAATGAAGTCCTATTATCTTTTTTATTGTGGATATATTTGTAACAAGCGTATTTATTATTCTATTTATTATTAAGCATATTTTGTGATTCTTTTTTGTGACATGTGTTTTTCTATACATCTGGGAAATAAAAATTGTTCCAACTGAACTGGTCATAAGGTCATATTTACTTTGTCTATTTAAAGACGAGCAAAAAAGATATAACATTGAAAAAAATAATAGTCATAATCTATGCAGCGTTTCATTGTCTGTGCTTCCACCATGTGTCAATTGAAAGTACTACACCTAATCTTTGTTTCTTCTTACTCACTGTTTGAAAAATACCTGTTCACTTTTTTCAGTTTTGTGTAGCCATTTACAATACATATATCTAACGTTACTCGGAAAATGAATATTTAATTCCAAATATTATTATTGTTTACATTGTGGCTGCTCTGCAAGTTTCTAACTCCTCGTTCCTGTGTTTGTCCACAGTTTGACCTGAACCAGCTGATGCCCTCAGTCAACGGCAGCCAAAGCCTCAGTCCCGTCCACAGACCGCTGGGGAATGCAGGCAGCGTGGGGGCAGCAGTTGCAGCGTGGGCGGGTCCAGTATGGGTGGAGGCAGCTCTGGTGGGGCCAGTGTGGGCGGGGCCAGTGGAGTGGGCATGGAGCCGTCGCCGTCGCCCAAAGGCTTCTTCCCCGACGAATCAGAGCCGCTGCTGCGCTGTGACTCCACCTCCAGCAAAGACTCCGCCCTCAGCAGGAACGGCTCCTTCATTACCAAAGGTGAGAGCTCTTTTTGACGATTTTAAGACACATTCAGTGCTGCAATTACTGTCACGTCACCAAGTTCATGTGTTTTACAGTCACAATATTTAGCCCAATAAACAGTCAAATATGGCCATTATTTCATATTGGGTGTATTTGTTGGTGACAATACTTTTAAAGTCTACGCCTCAAGCCTGACTTGAAGAGGGACATCACCAGCTCGTCTACATAGAGATGTTGCTACAGGTAGCCATACATAATATAAAAGGGGTTTGGTCCAGCTGCTTTATGGCGATAACCCACTGAAAACATGGCACGTATGTTTTGAACAGTTACCTTGTCACATAACTTTACTTGGTATGTTCCGCAGCATGGCTTTAAAGTACACATTTCAAAACCTCAGTATTTAGTTACAGTGTATTATTTCCACCTATTCCAAGCTCAGAAGAAAATGTGTGTGACCAAATTCAACACATCTTCTATTCATAACAAAGGTAGTGTTTCCCATAACCATTTAAAACAGTGTCTCACAATGGCACTATTGTTGTTGAAAATAATAGACTTAATTCATTGCTGACCTGTACATACACATGGTGACATTTCCAGAAAGGATTAGGTATCAAGTATAATTATTTGTCTGCCTTGAGAGAAATATGTCTTGGAAAAAGGGCGTTGCTGCATTTTGAAAACACATACAATAAAAATTCTATTGATAAAGACAGTTCATAAACTCCGACTTCATAAAACCTGTGTTCAGTCTGCCATCCAGTGGACATTGAGTAAATTGCACAATTCAAGCATTATGTTATATCTTAGCTAAATGTATAGGTTTAGAAACTTGACATTTCAATCATCTCTTTTCTCTTTCTTTTATCCCTTCATTTTCATTCTAGTTTGGACGGCACATTTTCGTATGATTATCTCTGCTGCGACATCAGGTTTATTCCGTTAACGTCTTGTTTTTGTTTGTTTATTTGTTTATTTGAGCAGCAAACACTCTGCTCAAAAGGAGTGGGCCGAAGCAAGAGCTTATAGCGCCCACCTCCAAAATCAATACAATTAAAATCATCAACAGAAAGGAAGCACAATTACAACAACAGTCTTGTTTCATGTACAAAGTCTAGTATAAAGCAAGTAACAAAAGACGATCATTACATTTCTTTCAGATGGTTACCATGCCTAACATTGTTAGCATTACCAAAAGTCACTAGATTTATGTTAAAAAGACACATTAATATACAGTTTATACTCAGTGAATATTATTATGTACATTTTACAAATACAACAACGCTCTCATTTCATGTACGATGTCTGGTACAAAGCAAGTGACAAAAGGCCATTACTTATACAGATGGTTATTAATGGCAACCACAGTCAACATTCCCGAAAGTCACTAGTTTTGTGTTAAAAAGAACATTAAATACATATTATCCGTGATCTTGCCACTTCCCAGTTGTCATTTCAATCCTTGATTTGGTATTGATTAGTGTACAATTTTGCTTGGTTGCTTCCTAAAAACAATGTATACAAGCCCGTTGGGAGGATCCGTCTCAACAGATTTGGAGCTCGCCTACTCTACTTCTCTATTTGCGATTTTGAGCAATAAAATGACAATTGTTAAGAGAAACAACACTCCTCCTTAATTAATTGAATACAAATTAATCCTACTGCTCCCCCAGACAATGCGTTTCTTCTTCTCTGTACTTTACAAAAGTCTTTTGTTTATATTTATATTTAAACAGGTTGATGTTTGGACATTGTTTCATCTCCATCTCCAAATGATTCCACAATTGGACACCATTAACTGTCGGGCTAAAACTTTTCAAAGTTGAGCTATGTTTCTGAATCCTAAAGTTCAATTTATCACGTAATTCATAACGACCAGTACGTTCTTGTAACCTTCTTTCTATTTGGCCCGGTAACAGTTTGTACCTTGCTTTGTATAACATCTGTACTGTTTGGAACTCAACAATGTCACAAAAACTTCATGAGTTTTTATTTTAAAAATAATTTTGTTTGTGTGAAATTTTAGTAGTTCCAAGTAATTTTGTCATCTATAATAACAACAAGGATTTTAATTTCATGCACCCGCTAACAAAACCCTCTATCTGAATTGCTTCCTGAGCATTGGAATTGTGGAATGGTTTTGTTTGAACCACTTATTGACACTCTTGAGTTCCAAGTTAACAATCTGACACAGTTGTTGTAAATCGTCTCCTGATGCAAAATATTTGTATCGTCTGCAAACAAGATAAATTTAAGTATTTGAGAAGTTTTACAAATGTCGTTAATGTACATGTTAAACAATTTTGGGCCCAGAATGGAACCTTGAGGTAAACCACACACAATGTGTCAACAACTCGACTGATAATCACCGATTTTCACACATTGTTTTCTATTTTTAAGTAACTGGTAAACCACTGTAGAGCTACCCCCTTAATTCCATAATGTTCTATTTTATTAATTAATATATCATAGTTTACTGTATCAAACACTTTACTCAGGTCGATAAATAACCCTATTGCATATACTTGTTATCTACAGCATTAGTTATTTCTTCAATTATATCAAAGAGCGTGTGTGAAGTTGAGTGATTATTCCTAAAACCAAACTGATTGTCCGAGAGTAATTACACCATTCGATAAAGCTGTCAAGTCTAGAATTGAAAACCTTTTCTAAGATTTTGAGAATTGCGGTAAAAGGGTAACAGGCCTGTAGTTTGTGAAGAGATGTTTATCTCCTGCCTTGAACAGAGGAATCACTTTTGCAACTTTCATACTATCAGGAAATTGTCCAGCAATTTTTGCAGCAAGGTTCAGGCCAAACATCTACGAAGAATGTATTAAAACATCCAAGCTTTTGTTTTGGCAGAGAAAAAGGACACGGTGCTGCGTCAGGTGCGCCTGGACCCCTGTGACCTGCAGCCCGTGTTTGACGAAATGCTGCACATCCTGAACCCGGAGGAGCTGCACGCCCTCGAGCAGATCCCCAGCGCAGAGGACAAACTTGACCGCCTGTTCGAGATCGCGGGAGTCAAGAGCCAGGAGGCCAGTCAGACCTTGCTGGACTCGGTCTACAGCCACCTGCCAGACCTGCTCTAGACTCCATTCAGACATGGTCCAGATTCAATCCAGTCCGGCTCATGACCTCCTTAAGACCTGTTGCAGACTCAGTACAGACCTTCTCGATACCTGCTTCAGACACCTCAACGCTCCCCTTTTCCCTGCACCTCAAAACCTTCATGCCATTGGTGCACACAAAGCTTTCTGCAGGAAACAGCTGTTATTTTAGGTGGTATGTCAACCTTAAATGAGGACATGGCTACGATTTTGATCCCTTTAGCTTCATATTATCTTTGTTTTAACATACAAAAGCACTTTTCTTCGCCAGGTGATGGCTTCATGCTAAACGGGGATTTTTAAAGCGTCTGCTACTCCATTTAAATACAGTATAAGCTATATTTATGGACAGCACTGCTTAGTGGAGTCATTAATGGACGATTAATAATTATTAGAGAATCACTACCGCGTAAGTGTAGTGTGAACTTAATATTATGTTATGTGCCTAAACTTCACGAACACCTTTTCTGCTTTGTTGTTTCTGTGTTACTGTATTAGGCCAGCAGATGGCAGCACTGGCCTTGGTGCCACTCTCAAGGCAAAGCAATACCTCTGAAACGCCACCTCTGATATGGCTTTGTCTTGAATTAAATCTTCTGGTTTGATACAGCCTTCTTAGTTCTATTCTGTCACAATGGGGTTGTGTTGGATAGCAAGAGATAGCCGGTAGATTCATGAAATAAATATATGCAGACAATGTTTTCATTCTATCTGTCGTATAAAAAAAACATTGTTGCCTTTTTAAAATGTGTTTTTTTTATGATGTATTTCAGAATGTAGGGCATTGTGGGTCAAGTGCAGGTCAACTGTGCATTTGCTACAAGGAAACACAAGTTCCAAGTGTACTGCAGAGAGAACTGTTGAGAGATGTAGACTATTTTTTCCTTTGTGCCATCACTCCTATATAGTAGCATGTCAATATAGGGTTGTCTGAGATAAGACTTCACATACTGTCAGCCTCCTCAACTTCTCATCAAATTAGACAGCTTATTGCAAACAGAACTATCTACTATCTCTCTAATCTAATATCTATGAGGATACTGCAGCGTCATTTGTATTTTATTTCTCTATGAGGTTGACAATATGAAAGCAAATCTCTCCCATTACTTGTTTTTTGTTACACCCAAATCACTTGAATCAAATGTCCACGTTTTGAAGTAGCACATCAGTAAGCATTCTAACCAAAAAATGTTTTCATAATATTATCACATAAGTACTTAAAGCAGAACTAAGTAACTCATGCCCCTGCAGGTGTCGTAGCATGTCGCGTTTCTTTTTACTCATTAATTGTTTCGTGAGAGTAAATACTACGCTGACAGAAAAGACAAAGGGAGAGAGGGATATTGTACATTGTGCCACAACTCAATGACACAATAGAGATAATTTTTTTCAATCAAACTTGGTCGTAAATACGGGGTCAGCCCTATGTTCCCCGGTACCTATGTTCCCCCACTTCTATTGATTACGATTAGGCACCAGCCCACTATCCTTAAGGTTAGTGGCTAGGGCAGGGTCAGGGTTAAGCTGATTGATATATGTATGACATTTCACTCTCATGACTTGTGACTGGTTGAAGAACCAACTCACCTACGGAAAAAAAAAAAATCACACCCGGGGAACATAGGACCCGGGGAACATAGGTATGCACCCGTAAATACTGCTAAAGTGGCGCTAGCCCACAGTTAGCTTTACCTGTTATCCTGTTAGCTTCTTCTTCGTGATTCTATTAGTGTATATTGCGCCTCTGATCTGGAGGCAGGGAAGTTGCAAGGATGGTTTCCTGGCCAGAGACACCAGGGAGAGATTAAAGACCCCAATCATCCCATTAAATCTGTGGTACAGGACTTTTTTATTGTAGAGTAATTTTATTAAGCCACCACAGAGTATGTTGGAAACACAGCAAAAAACAGATCTTGTTGCATTGTCTTCACCAAATTTATATTGAGTGATGGATGATCGAAGTAGAATCTAAATTAGTGACATTTATTTTAGGGGTGGTCCCCCCTACTTCACTTTAGCACCGCTCAAAGCTGTACACGTGCCTATAATTAATTTGTGGCCCAAACAAAAAAAATCACATTTTGTACAGGAAAAATCAGGTACCCAAGATCTAACACTTGTATTACCCCCAGAGGGACTAAGGATTTATTAAGTTAAACAAGTTACTTAGTTCTTCTTTAAGTATACGGTAATGAGTCAGTGTTGACTTATGAACTTGTTGATAGGTCTGCAAAGGTAATGCCCTCACGGCGAGACCCATTCATTGTTTTTGCAAATTGGTTCTGTAATCTCTTCATCAGTGATAGTAGTAGATAGTGGACGATCAGTTAACATACTTGCTATCCTTGCCATCTCTCAACACAACCCCAAACCCTTCCAAGTGGTTTATGCCTTCTTGCTTTTCTCACTAAAGCGGTTTCTAATGAAATCGTCTCAATGCGCACACTCGCTGACAAATGTAGCGTTGACGAAGTGTTGTCCCATCACTTCAGAGCTCCACGTCCGATTTTGATTTTTCTACTTCATTGTAATATGTAACTCATGCACTGATTGATTTTTATCATTTCGTTTATAATGTGTTTGTAATGATATTGTCCTTTTTGATAATTTTGACTGTAGCATCCTATTGTTACTTTGTTTATGGGCATTCTTGAAGTACTCTACCACTTGTGTAACTCACGTGGCATGTATGCATACTCCTGACAGTACACCGCGCGTTACTTGATTGACATTTGAAGGAATAACAAACTATATAACACGTACCTTTTTTTAATGTACAAAAACGTAAGCACCGCCAAAAACTGTCTGTCTCGCTGTGGCTGGGATTTACTTGGTGCTCGGACTCTCACCGTTGGCCTAATAATAATAATAATAATAATAAAAGTCGTATTTAACCTTTTCCAGACTGAAGGAAAGGCAAGGGGATGTCGACAAGAGTTGCAGTGGAAACCGGGTGGCGGATGGCATGGTTATTATTTTTGAGATGAGACGTGATTAAAGTGTGGGGGACAGAAAAGAAGTGTAAGAAGTGTATGTTTACTACAATGTAATCTCTGAAACCAACAAATAAAGTTCAATATATTTGTCATAACACTGGGTAATGTTTATTTCTACAGTAGTAGTACTGTATCTAGAGCAGCTATGGGACCAAATGTTATAAATTCAACCTAGAAATCTGCCAGGGGAAGACAATCATTGGCTGAATAAAAGTCAACGATAATAAGTAGAGGAATGAGCAGTGAAACAATGTTGGCTGCCGGGTTACTACAGATAAGTAAATCTGATTCACTGTCACCTCTAAATGCTTATGCCACTCAAGAATTTTACATTTTAAAATCTCCATGTGCCAGCAAACATGGACATCTTTGTGGTTTTGATGACACAATCCCAAGCTCTATTCAAATCTAGAGGGATAAACATCCACCTCATGAACAGAAAAGCAGGTTGTTGTTTTTTTTGTGTGCTAAAGCTGTATTATTGTGAGAATTTCTTGTATTCCTCATTGTCTATGCAGTGTTAGAAAACAAACATTCTTATAGCCTTATTTCATTTAACTATTTCAAGTGACTTATGCAACTGCTTTCTGTTTTGCTCCAATTGGAAACCCTATATTGTAGAATAGAAATGGGGCCCCAAACAGGAATGGATAATCTGCAAAAGGCAAAGTAGTATACTCAGAGTATATCACAACACAAGTCAAGAAACAATAACAACGTATCATCAAGTTGAAGTACAAGACTATCTTTAGCTTTTTTTTATCTGATCTTTATTGCAAGGGTGGATATGATTAGGAATAGGAGACAGCTCACATTATATTCAGGTATAGGTCAGATGAGTCCAGATTGAGATGTTAGAGGGAGAGTGAAATATGGTGCTGAGGCCGAAGCTAAAGAGGGTGGTGGAAAGTAGTGATGAAGTGTGTTGTAAGAGAAGAGAGGATGCATAGATGGAGACGCAGGTTTGCATGTGATCACAGGAGACAAACAGCCAAATGTTATAAATCCAACCCTCCATTTTCAAGTGAGAACTACTTATAAAATGACACCCACAGCTCCCAGTGCCATTAAGGCACAGGACGTTCATGAAACATTCATACACACCCCAGACCCCTCCCTCTTTTTTCACACCTGCAGCGAACTATAATAGAGATGAGTGCATTTGCATACAGTTGGCCTGTGCTCACTGTTTACATCATTCTTACAATGTCATTAGCCTAGTTAGCTTTAGCATGAACCACGAGGAACCACAGGAGGTAAGGATAGCTCGCTTTGTCTGATCTTTGAACTAATTTGCCTTTCAATATCTTAGCAGCATTCTCACATTTGTATGGACTGTGTTAAGAATGTGTTAAGACGGTGACCGACAACTTCTACTTTAGCTACTCATGCAGCCTAAAATGCCCTTGAGCAAGACACTTGATTCCATTTGCAGCATTGGTGTACTGTGTTGGACAGTAATCATGAGCAAAGAAATAAACAACAAAGTGAGGGGCAATGCATATGTTTTTTTTGTTGTTGTTGAGAGACGATTCATATTTCCCAACAAATCAAACAAAAATTGCTTGAGAGAAACATGAATATCTGCACAATGTTGACAACTGAGGGGCAACACAACTAGTGTCCTTGGGTAAAGTTGTTTATACTTTGCATTTATTTTGTTCTCAATGAATGCAACCAATTGTTACACAACTTTAATTGTGTTAATATTCCCATGCCATGACTAAATCTAGATATTCCAAATTTCAAGTTTCTAAGTAATTCATGCATCCATCTTGTTCCTCTTATCTGTTGCCTGTCATGGGGACAGCCGTCCAAGCTGCCCAAATCACATTGCGCCAGTCCCTCGTGGCTCCAGGGGGTGAGTCTACGGAAGGATGGCCTCACGATCCTCGGGCGATGCCAGGCCGATTAGTCTCTCATAAGGGGCTTCTTTGTCTGACCAATCATCTAGGACCTGTTCGCCATGGGAGACCCTACCAGGTGGACGAAACCCCCGACAACAAAGATCATTCGGGTGTCCAAACCCCTCCACCACGTAAGGTGGCGGTTCGAGGAGGGGGTAGGAATTTATGTACTGCTAAATTCTAATAAAAGTTTATAAGTATTTTACAGTCAAGAAAACATCCTCATACTTGAAATATTATTGTTTAAGAGAGATCTTAAGAGATTTTGACAATCCCGGTGTCATCTGAAGAGAGAATGAGGAAACTAGTGCAAAGAGGCGCCTGTCTCTGAGGAAGAATGTTTGAGGTATGTTCATGGTCATAGTGCGCCAGTCTGGATAATTAGCCTTTTGTGCATCTTTGAAAGCCAAACTGCCTTTGCCCGTCAGACCTTAGAAGCTAAGCAGGGAAGGGCCTGGTCGGTACCTGGATGGGAGACCGTTTGGTAACACCAGGAAGCCTAGTGAATGCAGTGAGGGAGTGAGTGGTTGGTGGTGGTCGGAGGGGGCGATGGTGCAGATTGGCAGCCTCGCTTCCGTCAATCTACCCCAGGCAGCTGTGGCTACAATAGTAGCTTACCACCACCGAGTATGGAGTGAATGAATAGTGCAACTGTAAAGCGTCTTTGAGTGTCCAGAAAAGTGCTATATAAAACTAATGCATTATTATTATTATTATTAAACCATGAAGATCCAGACATGGGGAGGTGGGATCAGGAACAGAACTAGGGACCTTCCTGCTGTGAGATAAATAATTTATAAAGACACACTTAAATAACATACAGTCGCTGAAACATTTGCACATTGTTCAAACAGAACAATGTGATAAACAGCCACACATTCTGTTTTGGGAGCTTTTTCCACTGAATAATGACCTCCATTTCTTGAAAAGTGGAAAATGGTGTCACTCTGTTGAATAAGCGTGACTCAGTGCGGCTTCTCATGTTCTCTGTCCCTTTTACGCTCCCATATGTCGGCACAGCTAGCGCGTGACCTGCCAAAACGAGGAATTTTAAATGCTTTAGTCCCCAGCACTTCAGTGAGCCTTTGTCATTTGCAGAACACAATAGCGTCCCTGTAGGCGATGAAACAGACCCACTGTCGGCCATACTGGGAGATACTCTCACTATTCACATTTATACCGATGCGTTGCGAGGAGACTTTGTGTGCAGTCGTGAGTTATGTCTGGTATAGTCTGTGGCAAAATTCTTTCCTATTTGTATACAGTTTGTACAGTTTATAGTGTGAAAAGTATAGATTAAAAAAAAAATGCAATTCTACTATTTTAGCCATTTTAATTGATTTAAACTTTAACATAAATTGAACATAAATTGAGTCAAACATTTACTGAAAAATCAACCTTTACTACAAGTACTGCAACTATCGACCCCCTTTAGTTGTATCTCTGATATTAAACTGGGTACATAAAAATACCTTTCAAATGTGATTTAATGTTTGTCTAACTACAAGACAATTTGATGTCAGTATATTTATATAATCTACTGCAAAGGGCAGACATTATTTATATATAAGTATATTTTGTAGCTCATATAAAGAACTTGTTTTAAATCTGTTGGCACATTTCTGTTGATACACATTCCACTACCGACTAATGTTTTTAACATTAATCAGTAACATTATGAAACATAAAATGATTGACCCGCATCGCCTGCATCGCCAATCATACAGTAGTTAATGATTATAGGATTACAGCTTTATTAAATGTGACCTTACTTGAAAAGTAAGAATTTATGAACATGCGCAAAGGTCCATTGAACTTATTAAAACCATTGGTCATGCAGGACTCAAGGAGAACAAGGAAGTTGGCAATAACTTAATGTTGATAAGATCATCGTGTTCAATTATTATTAAGCCATTTGTGCGACAAGATGGTCAAAGTCCAACCTGAGCCCAGTTTAGCTGGAGCAATAAACACTTGCAAACCAACTTCAGAGTCATGTAAGTCTGGGTCTGTTTGGCATTTGATAATGGAGCTGACATTGAGAGTTTTAATATTTCAATAAACCTCTTTTTAAATAAACGTTTGTGTTGTGTAATCAGCAGCGCCAAGGACCTTTCATATGAGAGTGGGTGGCTCCTCACTCACTCAGGTTATCATAAACGACTTTCCGCTCTGTATTCTGCAGTATGAGGAACCAAACCCCTTCAACGCCTTAAGAAAATACATGATTACATTTTAACAGAGTTGGCTATCTTAGTTCAAAAGATGACTTTCATTTTCTTGTCAGTTTAGCCTGTTGGTGAGGCGTGCAATGCAAAGAATGCTGTGAAGAAGAAGGTTTTGCTAATAATGTTGTTAATGGAGTCAAAAGTCAAAAAGTTGTGGTGAAGAAGAAGAAGAACTTTATTTTTATGATGCCTTTCACAGACATAGTCACAAAACGCTTTCCATGAGATAAATGTACATTCACTCCATACTCAACCATGAAGGGATTGACATTTGAAAGGACAATTATAACAATGGCAGATTCATGGACCTAATAACCACCTTACTGCATCAAAGGGTTAGTCAAATGCAAGGGACAACTTGAAAACAATTTCTCTTTATATAAGCAGTGTTTTTAGGTTTAGGTTTAGGTTTAGTTTATTTTCAAAAGGGGACAGTGCAATTTCATAAAACACATGAATAAAACATGAGTAAACCAGCCAGAATTAGCCAAAGAGGCTATTTTTCATCTGTAGTCCCCCGGCCATGATGTCAAAATGGCAATAAAACGGACAAAAACAGACATTGTTAATAAAACACAACATCAAAATATAATACAATATTTACAAAGGTGTACAGTGAGCGGCCAAATAGACAGGTTCATAAGTGGCATCTGTCGAGTTGGCCTACAGTAGAAAATATCCATAACGATTTAGAAAATCAAAACGGAGATACAGTATCTGCGTTTGCAAACAAAGCCTTCAGTTGTATGACAATAAAGAACATTTCTTATAAGCCGAATGCCCATCTCGACTGTGCATGCATGAGTCAATCAGGCTCCTAAATTTTGGCTACCAAACAAACCACACCGCCATTGAAATGTGTGAGCGAGTTCAGCGGAGGGTAAACACTAAAGTGTATTGAGCCATAACCATGAACTGTAAGGCTTACGGGCATTGGTTTAAAGACTATAAGTCTCAAGTGATATTTCTTGCAAATATTTAAGTTGTCAATATCTTGAAAGCGAGGGAAAAGTCTGGGCGGCGGCTCCGTAGGCAGAGGCGGACCATCGCGGACAGGGGAACGACAGGACCTGGGATCAGCCCGACATAGACACAGGCAAAGGTTTCAAAATGGTGTTGATGTTAAATATAGGTACATTTCCGTCTGTCAAACAAGTGTCAAACAAGTGATCGATTAGCTATGTTGTACACCATCAGATCGCTCATAAAAAAATACAAATAAAGTTAATTTAGATGGCATAGCCTATGTGTATGTGGATCTCTCTGGTCACATAAAAAAAAAGATTTATACTGTCCACCTCTTTATTGACAAAAAAAAAAGGATTAAATGTTGTTTTTATTTCTCATTCCAATTTAAATGTTGTGAATATCGGCGACATGAGGCCACAGTTTCAGACCCTGGACATTGTCCAACAGTCGCCTTCAAGGGTCAGAAATGTTTTTCTCACATATTTATTCCAACTATGTGAACAAGGACTGGTCGTTGCTTTTGACAGCATGTCTTCATATGAATGGCCGTTCACTTCTTTCCATTTCCGTCTATCTCCGTACGCAGCCCTGGTTGTAAAAATAGACTTTAAGCTAATATTGTAACAGGCTCCATGGCGACGACAAAAACGCTTTAAATCATCAACTTTCCAGAGGTTAAAACGGTCCAAATCAGAGCTTTCTTTGTTGTTTACGCTAACTATCATTATTGTTTGGTAGTCAAAGAAATTCCCTTACTCATAATGCAACGGGCTTATTACTGGCCAGATTTGAGATTTTAGTGAATCTGCCATTCACCAGAGTTCTGTACAATCACATTTTATGTTTACCTACCAATCCACAGCTGGAATAGAGTTGACTTTTTAGTGCTTTTTCTTTAGTACTTGTTCTCCCATCAAAAACATAACTGGAGCTGTGTTTCAACCCATTTGCGAGAATAGAGGGTGGGAGGAGCTAATGGGGAGCTCGCTTGTAAATCCTGGGGGAAAAGTGTCAGCTGTTTTAGATCAGTGTTGTATCTTTCAAAGTGTAATACAATAGTAAAGGTATGTTTAAGATTATTACCAAATACCTTTCAAATGTACAGTATAATACCCGCTCTGTAACGACTGCTTTCTTCTGCTCTGCACAGTATACTGAAGGTGTCACAGTCTAACTATACTATTTTGGTCAATTTGTTCAACCAGTGCTATTCTCAATACTGGTGATGCATACTACCATTGTGTCCATGTGCAAGACACCCAATATTTCCTTGAGTCACTGAGTATGACTGTGACTCTAGTCTGTTGTCACCAATAACACCTTCGGTATGCTGTAACGTGAGAAGGCGGTCTCTCCTGGGAAACCACATAAAACGCTGCGGGAAAGAGTTGACACACTGGCTGAGACAATGTGGAATAGTTCTTGTTGGAGACGCATTTGTCAGAGTGTAGGAGCAGAGAAACCAGTGGAGCCACCACTATAACCGAGAGCTTTGTTTCCCCCAACATCAAGGCATCAGTCTGCGTGGAGCCGAGTCACATACAGCGTCTAGTCTTTTGCTATTGAGCGGCCGCCATAAGGGCAATATTAATCTTAGCTATAATGACTGTTTTGAAATCAAATACGGGATATCACGAGTGAATACAATGAATTTACTAGGTAGTTCAATTGTATATCATCATTCCAAACTCCAAACGTTCTTCTTACTAGAATTGTTACATTGAAAATTAATGATTATGACATTTTTTTCAATGCATTCCTGATATACTGTAGTTAGTTGAAGTGGTTAACCCTTGTGCCCTGGAAATCTGCGTATCGGAGGGTATACTTGGTGCAATAACCTTTGCTGTGGTTTTTCAATTCCCATGAAAATTGGCACCGAGGTGTGTTTTTACATGTTTTGAAACATATCTGAGTTTCATTCAGTTCTGATCAGTTTTGACAGCCTGAGAAGTTTTGTACCCTCTGGGAGTGTTTGGAAATCTGTGTACCCATAGACTTCCATTATAAACTCTTTTTGACCTCCCATCTCTAAATCAAGGTGACATTTATTTTTTCCTGCAATTTCTCTTTTTTTAAATCTTTTATCTTTTAGCCTAAACCCTTTAACTTTTTGAAAAAATAAGGTCATTATAAATTTTGCTCACTTTTAACCCCTTCCCCCTGGTCTCTATTGCAGACCCATAAATCAGTGTTTCCCATTGACTTCCATTATATTTTCAGATTTTGACTTCCCTTCTAAAAATCAAGGTTAAAATAATTGTCCCTGCAATTTCCAGTTTTTATTCTACCAATCCCTTACTCTAATGTAAAAAATATGTAATTTTTAGTTTTGGCTATTTTTAACCCTTCCCTCCCTTGCCCTATATTATAGCCCTACTGTATACCAGAACCAGGCGGTATTGGTTTATTATTCATGTCTAGAAACCAGACCTTTTTTTTTTTTTCTTCCTAAAATGGTTTGGATGTGTTGTCAGAGAGTCCCCCTTTGAGTCTGAATGATTGGAATGAAAAAATATGTCTATGGATGGTTGATGAACAGGCTCCACTCTCCTCGTTGTGTTAGTGAACAAAACTGTAAAAACAACTCAAAACAACACATTTCGTTCCTCTTGTAAGGCAGGGGAAAAAAATGTATTTTCAACAAGTGCAGGCATTCATTTTAAAGGTAAGAGTCCAAATTTTATTTTATTTTTACCCAGATTTTGTTGATTTAGAGGGCTTTTAATAGTTTTCCAGAAAATAAATAAAAAAACAAACCTAAAAAATACAGGTAAAAATGAAAAATAAATGGAAAACTGTAAAAATGTTGACATTGCAGGCCATGCTGACAAAATATCTTACATTTTTTGGGATATTATTGTGGAAACGCACAACTGTTTGGGGTGGGAAAAAATATGTTCATTTTGAAAAAAAAAAAAAATGGCCAAGCTCTGTAATCCTGCTTATTAGATGGATACCGCAGCCAGAAAATGGGCAGTAAAACAAAAATAAAAATTTCCTTGAGTCACTGAGTATGACTGTGACTCTAGTCTGTTGTCACCAATAACACCTTCATAGATTTGCTATGCTGTAACATGAGAAGGCGGTCTCTTCTGGGAAACAGGCCGGTCACACAGACAATAGCCATAATAAAAAATTTAAAAAAAGCTATTTTAGAATTATTGCATAAAACAAAAAAATGAGTTGTTTGTTCATGGTAAACATTGGCATCTAAAGGGTTAATGATTTATGGTAATATATGAAAGCAAGGGAACCCCTTCACGGAAAATTAAAAATAAAGGATTTTTTCAAATCCGTCAACATTTGAGGATTTTATGGCCGTGTAACGCATCGAAATATATAGAAAACACTCCCAGTGATGGCATAAAGTTAACAGGGCACAAGGGTTAAACAGATAGGTGTAGGAGGCAGCAGTCTAAAAGTTGCAGATATTTGTTCTTAATGGTACATTATGCAATTTTTTGTTGCATAATGCACCTTTAAATATTTCTAGTGATCATATCAACTGTCATAAGTATATGATGCATGTATGTTTTATCAATATCAGTGCAATCTATTGCCTCCTCGAATATTATATACTGTATTATATTGTAAAACTTGTTTATGACTTTTTAGTGCACCTTTATGGGCCATGAAAATGATCTTTGTATTTCAAAGAATTACCATGAAAGCATTGGAACCCTTTCAACTTTCATTGGAGACAGGGTTGCCAAGCCTGAAGTGACCGGCTTTTTATGCTTTTCCCCGGGTGAATAGCTCCATGGGTTTTGGTCGTGCTGTTTTCCATATAAAGTAGGCTCTATTTCTTGCGACAGTGGCGCAGATGGTAGAGCGGGTCGTCTCATGATCGGAAGGTCAGGGGTTTGAATCCCGGCTCCTGCAGATGCAGACTGTCGTTGTGTCCTTGGGCAAGACACTTCACCCAATGCCTATGTGTGAGTGGTTGGTGGTGGTCGGAGGGACCGTTGGCGCAGATGTGTGAAGCCTCGCTTCTGTCAGTCTACCCCAGGGGAAACTGTGGCTACGAAATGTAGCTTACCACCATCAGCATGGAGTGAATGAACCCCCCTCCCTTTCATGTGTGAAGCGCTTTGGGTGTGACTAGTGTCATATAAAAAGCGCTATACAAATAAGATTCCCTTCCCTTCCCTTCTTATCTTATCTTATCTATCTTAAATACTTAGCAAATGGGTTTGGCCAAATTTTTAGATTTTTTTTTTTTTTCCGGAGGGTTTGCCTGTGTTTATTAAGCTCTTACCAAATACTATATAGAAAGATAAAATGCATTGCAAAGGTAATGTACTGTAAATACTGAATATCATCACTATAAAGCAGATTGAGAAGAAACATTTAGAGTTAAGACTGAGTCTGTGCTTTATGTACTATGAATGTGTATGTAAACAAAACTAAGAATTGTTACATTGTGTTATTGATTAAACAATGATATACAGTAAAAAATATACTTTTAAGCTTGATCAGACACTAATGAACGCAAACACTTCAGAATCCAAAACATGACGTTTTTTTTCACCCCCTTAAATCCCAAACATGCTCTTATGAATTTCCCTGAATAGAAATCTGTTGCCCACTTTGCACTTGCATTGTGCTGTCCACACACAAGTGCAGAGGGAGAGGGGGGGGAATTACGGGATAAGAGGAGTCTGAGCAGACAATCCTTGAACCTGTTGAGCCAGTGCCAGATTGGGACGGTCCCGGGCCATATTTCAGGAAGTGCTTTTAGTCAAGAAAGATCCCCGCACCTGAGCACTGTGTGACAGCCTCCACCACACATACCTGCTATCACCTTCTATCGGCGCGACTAAGTCAACAATTACATATTTGGATGAGAGGACTTCACATGGCAAGGAAATAAGGAAATGATTTTTCACAGTGGACATCCCTGTTAGACAGTGAGAGTGCTCGGAGGAGTTTGACCTGATTTTTGTTTTGTTTTTTTTGCTTTCTGCTGCTCTTGTAAACAGCCAGCGATGTGAGTATTAACTTTGGTCATTGAGTAGTTTATCGCAAAGATGTGGAACACAAAACCTTGACTTTGGCACTGACAGTCTATGTCTTACAATGACCTTTTGGCAAAAAATGTGGGGGGGAAAAATACAACTGTAAAGTAATCACTGTTTTAAACATGTACATTAAATGGTTAAATGTGCATATTTGTGCCAACGTTACTTTTCAAGGATATTCCAGTAAGGACTTTTCCAACACCAGAGCAATAACAGGAGATTTAAGTGAATTTGCAAAATCTCTGCTGGACGGTCATGGGGTCAAAAGTCTCCAAAATACATATCACCAGGCATCTTATAAGAAAGTGCGGAGATAGCCTACATAACCAAGATAAGATAGGACTTGTATTAAGATTGTTGAAGAGTATTCTATTTTTACGAATTGTATTATTAAGATGTATTATAAGTGGCCTTAGATAAAATACAGCTTTGTTTCTTTGACTAGTTATTCTTTGTTGTCCCTTTTCCAGAAATGTGACTCACAGAAAGTCTCAACATAAGAGCACGCATACTTTATAATGGTTACAACAACAAAGATTTAGCGGAACAACTGTAATGAGATTTCAGTGTTTGTTGACTGATGACACTTGAAGGACGTTTCCAAACACTATAAACTGTCTCTTATGTAAACCAAAGACCTTTGCCAACCTCAGCTATCTGCGCCTGCTGTTCAAAGAGCCCATTATCATTTATTATAAGTGTGACCCTTGAGGTTTAAATTTGACCATATTTAAGAACTGTAAGAATAATGAAATATTTATAGGCACTGTGTTGAAAAAAGGGTTTCATGGGTTGGAGGCCAAATGTTTGTTGCAAGATTTAAAATAGTCTGAAACTCACACTGCTTTGAGTTGTAGGCTACATTTTATTACTGTCTCGCATGAATGTAATTAACTCAGTATTTTCTAACTTTGTTAAATGAGTTTAGTGGCCCGGTCATTCAGTCGTTCGCACTCTTGACATGGCAAATGAGCCAGGCGGTGCATATGCTTATCCAAAATGGTCTCCTATGAATTGTTTCGCTGCAAATTGGGCAGTACAATTTAAATGTCATTGGCATTTTTCACACATACATTATTTTGAGTTTGTCATTAAAAGTTTTACACATTGGGCGAGACATTCAAATTTATTCTTTATTCTTTAACACAAAAGCTATTGTATTTTATGTATTTTCGTAATCATTCTCTTCTTCTATGTCCATAGCGACGTTTAAAGTGCATATGACCGATTACGCTTTTCACCACAACATAGTTTTGGTGGTTTGAAAGTACAATTGGCCTCATTGAGCATTGTATCTGAACAGATATACAGTGCTCCTCTTTGTTTTCTTTGGCAGTTGTCCATACTGTAGTTAATGACTTATCTTCTTTGAATCACGCATACAGTGATGTGGTTGTGTGAAAGTGTCAAAAGAGTTGTCTGGGAGAAAAGTGCGTCACCTGTGAGGATGAGTTGGCAGCACTGGGCTTTTTAAGGATTCGATTACAGAAGACGATAATATGTTCTAAATATAGAAGACGCATCGCAAGTGTTGGGAAAATGCATGGAATGACGACAGCACAGGCTTTTGAATGCAGTTACATAAGACAAAGCCTGATGTCGTCTATAATAACTATTGTCCCCAAATGTCCAGGGAGTAAAATGAAGCGCCCAAATTGCAAAGCAGTATTATATATTGCCAGGGGTGGGAAACAAGTTTAATATCTCCATGCCACTATTGAAAAGGAAATAAGTCTTGAAATTACATTTCTTACAGAAGCTAATACTTGGATGGTAAGCCTATTTTAAACACAATATGCATCCAAACCTACTCATAAGTTGACTATTTACAGTGCCTCTCGAAAGTACTAATATACCTTGAACTTTAGCACATTTTGTCATGCTTACAACCATAAACATAAAGATTTTATTTTGAATTTTTTACTGAAAGTTCACACACAAGTAACAGACAACTGTGAAAGCAAAATGATACATGATTCTTTTATTTTACAAAAAAATAGAAAAGTGCCTTTATAACATTCCTAATGACTGCAGAATGTTCACACCTTGCCCTAACCATTAAATAGAGGCCACCTGTGTGTAATCTACTCTCAGTATAATTCCAGCTGTTCTGTGAGGGCCTCAGAGCTATGGTCGGAGTGTATTGGTCACTAAACAACATCATGAAGGCCAAGGAGCACACCAGAGAGGTCAGGGATAAAGCTGTGGAGAAGTTTAAAGCAGCGTTAAGTTATACAAAGATTTCCCAAGATTTGAACAGCTCACGGAGCACTGTTCAATCCATCATTCGGAAATGGAAAGAGTATAGCACCACTGCGAACTTACCAAGACACAGCCGTTCACCTAAACTAACAGACGGAACAAGGAGAGCACTGGTCAGAAATGCATATAATACCAAGTGCCCTAAGATAACTCTGGAGGAGCTGGGACGTACTTCCGCTGAGCTGGGGGAATCTGTACATGGGACAACTATAAGTCGTACTCTACACAAATCTGGCCTTCATGGACGAGTGGTAAGAAGAAAGTCATTACTGAAAGGAGGCCATAAGAAATCCCGTTTGAAGTTTGCTAGAAGTCATATGGAGGACACGGCTACCATGTGGAAGAAAGTGGGGACTGGGAAGATTGTAAGAGAAAGTCAGAGAGAAACAGAGAATAAGAAGTCAAAATAAAGATGGAGAGAAAAACTGTGCCAAGTGTCAAGGCCAAAGATATCCTGGTGCTTGGAGACGGAGCCGTATCTAATGAGATAATGACTACAAGCAGCTATTTGAACGCCACAATTTCTGACATCATAGATGTTCTAAACAAGGAAATTACAAATAACCCTTGGATTAATAAACTTTGTTCTACATGTTGTTGCTGTTGACATAAAAAACAGAGAGTCTGAAGCCCTAAAAGAAAAGTTTAATCAACTTTTTGAGAGACTTGATTGTCTGGATAAAGAGGCAATACAAATTTTCATCAGTGGACCTATCCCAAACATTGAGTCTGTGAGTCAAGAGGACTGTATTTCATAGAGAACTTTAATCTTTTCTGGAAACTCGACGATCTGTTTAAAGGATATGGCCCACATTTGAGCAGAGACGGAGTGAGACGACTGACGGAAAATCTCCTCCATGCTCTGCAAAATCAGTGCAGGCCTGAGCAACAACAGAGAGCAGAGAGGAGCATGAGAAGAGTTCTCGCAGCTGCATCATCTGCACCTACAGTAATGGACTCAGCCACAGTTAAGGATCCAGCCACAGCAGCACCATCAGCACCTACAGTAATGGACTCAGCCACAGTTAAGGATCCAGCCACAGCAGCACCATCAGCACCTACAGTAATGGACTCAGCCACAGTTAAGGATCCAGCCACAGCAGCACCATCCTCATCTCTGGAAAACATTTCAACCATAGCAGCGGCGCTACCTGCATCTGCATCTCTGGGGAAAAGCTCAGCTTCAGTACCACCTGCATCTATAGTAAATGATTCAGCCGAAGGAGCACTTTCATCAACTTCACCACAGGCCTTGAGCCCGACTGCTACATCTATACCCTCCAGAATCATTGAATCATTCCCATCTCCAAATTCACCTATGGGATTTCCCAACCATTTTGAAGCCTTCATAAAACAAGGGATTAAAATGACTCCCCTCACTCCAGTCATGTCAAGACCAAGGCTTTCATCCCCAAAGAAGTATCATGCCCCTCTCCCACTTCCGCCTTTTTCACCAACCAAGGTCTCCCCAGCTCGGCCCCACCACCGGTGCCCACAACTGCTATCTCCAGCAGCTTCACTGCACACTGAACATTAGGGGCCTCTCCGTTGCTACCTATGCATAGCAAACTCAAAACCAACCAGAGGTCCATAGAGGGAGTGTGTTCTTCTGAAACAATTAGTACTGTCAAACAACATAGATTAGATAAGAGAGGGACAGTCAGACCGTCCAATCAAAGAACTCTAATCCATATCCCTTACAAAAGATTCCATCCACTCAAACACAGATAAATCTCAAACATGCTGTACTCAATGTCAGATCATTATAAAGTCCTTTTTAATAAATAGTTTTATTGCCTCTTATAATCTAGATTTTTATGTTTTTAAGTGAAACATGGCTTGACAAAAACACTGGTAATGCAGTTTTGATTGCGTGTAATCCATCAAATTTCAATTTAGTGTCTGAAACACGCCAAAACAAAGGGGCGGGGGTGTCTGTGCAATATTCAGGGACAATATAGTCAAATATGGAGATAAAACAATCTTCCATACTTTATATGACTATTTACAAACCACCACAGAATTGTTTTATCGAAGATTTTACTGAATTACTTTCATTTATATGCACTGATTTTGATTGTTTAGTCATTTCAGGTGATTTTAATGTGCATGTGGATGTGACCAATGACAGGCATGCAAAAGAACTTTTGCTGTTCTTGAAATGTTTGGTTTAACACAGCACGTGAGTGAGGCAACCCACAACAAAGGTCACACTCTAGATCTAGTTATTACAAAAGGTGTTAATATTATTAAATGTGAATGTTGATATTGCTTTATCTGATCATTTTTGTGTCTTCTTTGACCTGTCCGTTACACCCAAACCAGTGGTTGGGCCTGGAGTTATTCAAAGAAGACACATAAATGATACAACAAGGACACAGTTTATGGAAATGATCAGATTTGAAAATCCTCCATGTTCAAATGTTGATAATCTGTTGGACTCTTATACATCAAGCGTCTTAAATGTTTTGGATACTATTGCTCCTGTCAAGGTTAAAATGGTTAAGAATAGACAAAAGGCACCTTGAAGAAGCGAAGATTCGGTCAGGGCACATGAAAGGGAGTGGCGAAAAGCTGAACGGAAATGACGCATGTCAAAGCTCCAGGTTCATTTTGAGTTTTTGAGTTCAACCAGATTTTGCGTGGAGAAAGGGAGAAGTACTTCTCTAAAATCATCGCAAACTGCAGAAACAATTCTCGTGTTCTGTTTTCCACAGTAAACAGATTAACTAACCCTCCAGTTTCACTGCCCTTAGAACTAATCTCTACATCTAAGTGCAATGAGTTTGCAATATTTTTTTATGACAAAGTCCAAGGCATTAAAAATGCCATAATTTCCACAACACAAATGGCAACCCTGCCACCAGCTAGACACCTTGAGCTGACACATTTCACACCTGTTACTGACAATTGAAGAGTTTATCTCATGGACTCAGACCTGAACTTAAACAGCCACATCAAAGCAATAACATCATCAGCATTTTACCATCTGAAGATCAGAAGAATAGTGTCAAAACCAGACTTAGAGAGACTCATCCATGCATTTGTCTCCAGCAGGTTAGACTACTGTAACTACTCTACAAATAAACTTGCCTTGCCTAAGAATAGTTGGGAAGATGGATGGAGCCAAATACAGGGACATTTGGAGGAAAACCTGCTGGAGTCAGCAAGAGAATTGAGGCTGGGGCGGAGATTCACCTTCCAGCAGGACAATGACCCTAAACACAAAGCTAAATCTACAATGGAATGGTTTAAAAACAAACATATTAATGTGTTAGAATGGCCCAGTCAAAGTCCTGACCTAAATCCTATTGAAAATCTGTGGAAAGACCTGAAAACTGCTGTTCACAAACGCTCTCCTTCTAATTTGACAGAGCTTGAGCTGTTTTGTAAAGAGGAATGGGCTATAATTGCACATCTCTAGATGTGCAAACCTTGTAGTCATGCCCAGAAGACTTGCTGCTGTTACTGCAGCAAAAGGGGGTTCCACAAAGCATTAAGTCATGCTGTATGAATACTTGTGCATGCCCCACTTTTCGGTTTTCTATTTTTTGAAAAATAACAGAATCATGTATCATTTTGCTTTCACTCACAGTCGTCTGTTACTTGTGTGTGAACTTTCAGTAAAAATTCAAATAAAATCTTTATGTTTATGGTTGTAAACATGACAAAATGTGCAAAAGTTCAAGGTGTATTAGTACTTTCGAGAGGCACTGTATATCATTTTTGGACCCAATAATTATGTATAAAAAAAACACACATTTGTCTTTTCCAGGTTTCTCTTCTGGGGAGCTTAACGTGACTTTCTGCTGATTCAAGCTCGCAGTTAAGTGGCCAACATGTCACGGGTGCCACATTGTCCATTGTATTTACAATTTCCGTGAAGCCGTCAAAGGTAAAGAAGAATGAACAATGCACGTTTGAAAACTAATACCTGTACTTACATATGCACTTACCTCTAATGCATAATACACTATTGGGTGACTGTAAATCCCCAAATCATAAATGCACTGAAGACTTAAGGAAATGCAGTATTAGTTTTTATGTTATACCACTCAATCTATGGCATCCACACTTGTCAAAAATTGTAGGAATAATATTATTTCTGCAACTTGGAATTGCAAAGTACTGCATTTCTTTTGGAGTTGTACAAAACACATGAACGCCATCAAACGTGAGCATTAAATTAAATCAGAGATATCATAATGAGATCAACTAACACAAATGGTCGTTTCGTTCTAGCATGGCCTTTTCCAAGCATGGCTGGACTCTTGTTGCAGTTGTGGTGGTTGCGGTGATATTGTGTATTTTGGAAACACAGAGGGTGACTCAGATCTTCAGCCTGGTTTCACCGGTATGATCCGCATGTTTGCGTTGACCATTCCAGACACTAAATAAGGGATCATGATTATAAAACAGATTTTTCATGCTTTCCCAGGTGCCGCGTGAAGATGGACAATTACTACCTCAAACGAGACAAAAGAGAGAGGGTTAGTGATATTTCTCAGTTCTGATTTTATATTTGCTAGTGTTGACATTTCTATTGGAGCTGCTGAGTTGTGTTGCACCAATGTGAGAAAAATGCATTTTGAGACAATGGCTCTTGAAATTGCAATTTTCCTTATAAATCTATGGAGAAATATTGAATCAGTGATAAAAGTGTACATGTTATTGTGAAGATTAGGGATTTTTTTTTTCCACTTGAAATTGTATATGTTAAGCGACCAATTTAGCTCAAAACCTGAAAATTTAAAGAATTGAGTTTTGCCTGTAGTGTCTCTTGCTGTTCATTCATTTTAAGCTTGTGTTATACTCTCAAAATTACAGTGCATGTATGCAGAAAAATGTATTGTTTTGTCTCTGTCCCTCTGCAGCTCTGCCCTCTGTGACTGAGTATGACGTGGATGTGGAGCTCAATGTGACAGACTTTGAGGCAGTGGACAGTCTCCGGAGGTTACTGCAAAACGGCAACGTCTCCCTGACCCTGGGTCCCGCGGTCAACCTCACGCACATCGCCATCACCACTGGTACAAAACAGCCATGTCTTTTGACTCCCAAATGTCTCCTCCTTTCAATAATATGAATAGTGTATCTGACACATATTGCGGATCAATTGCTGAAAACATTCTGAATATTTGGCCTATGTGATCAAAAGGACATATACCTTTTTTATGACACACAAAGACAATTATTTTATTTAGGCCTTTTAAAGGGGAAGAAACAACAGCATTGGCTAATGTCACAAATAAAATAATACAACATTTGTTAACATTACAATTATACGCCACCGCATGCACGTTTAAAGTAGAGGCTAATGTTTACGAGCAAAAAGCTTTGGGCAAAATGAAGATAATAATAATAGCACACACAGGTCTAAGGCAAATGAAACATTTTTATTGTTGCAACAGAATATTTAGCAAAGTCTTTTCTATCTTATTGGGATTGTGATGTCTGGGTATACTTTTTTTTTTTTAGTCTGCTACCAAAACGGCTCCAACTTCCAGTGCAGATGTGAAGATCAGTTTGTGTGGTCCTACAACAACTGTATAACATACGGAGCGTGTGATGAAATCATCGATGACGCCTGTACATGCATAAATAACTTTCCCTCTGAAGGACAGTATTGCACACCAAAACAGGGTATGGACTTTTTTAAGGGTAAGGAGAGTTGAGGGACATATTTGGAAGGAGAAAAATAACCTCCTTTTTGTGTGTGTGTGTGTGTGTGTGTGTGTGTGTGTGTGTGTGTGTGTGTGTGTGTGTGTGTGTGTGTGTGTGTGTGTGTGTGTGTGTGTGATTTTACAGCCGCTCAGATCTTTGAGTACGAACTTGTCATAGAAGTAAACACTACAGACTTAGACCGGCTGAGAAACAGTTTGCAAAATATCACTCTGCCTGTTGAAGTCAACTCACGAGTAAATATTTCCGAAATTAATATCACAACAGGTAAGATCTAACTGAATAGTCACATGTTTTTTAAACTATTGTTAATCTGAACAATTTATCTTCCTAGTCTGCAATCCAAGTGGAGCTGGTTTCCTCTGCAGCTGTGAGGAGGGATATGTCTGGCCCTGTGACAAATGTGAAACTAATGTAACATGTCACAATGGCACAAGAACTTCAGACGGACAGCTCTGTCAGTCTATACATGACCAAAGTAAGTTCACCAAACCAAAACATTCAAGGCTTGGACTGACTGCATCAGGATAAACTTTTCTTTTTTCTTTTTTTCTTTTCAAGACAACACTGAGTGTATTGTCTCTCCTTCTGCTAACTCATCGACAACTCCGATAACCCCTTTCTTTACTACTCTGACAACCACTCCCAGAACTACAGGTAAAACAGCACTCTCTCCTGATGAACTTTCAGGAGGAACATCAAATATATTTCTAACAATCATTCATCACACACTTGTCAGAGAGACAGTGTTTGACCCATTTCTCATGTTGTCTCACCAGCTCCTGCATTTCTTCATGGGTACATTGTTTCCATTGAGCTGAACACCACAGATCCAGATGTGATAAATCTGCTGAGGACTGTTCTGGGGAACGCCTCTTACCCATCAGTGTCAACAACAGCATACGCATCAATAGTGTTGCTCTTTCTACAGGTGAGAATGTGTTTAGTTTAGTACATGAAATACTTTGGAAATACTGTGACTATCTTCTGGTAACAAACCTGAGCTGAAATGACTGTGTTTGGCCATTTGTCCCAGTGTGCAGTCCCAACAACAGTAATTACCAGTGCACATGTGAGGAGCAGTACCGTTGGTCATGTGACCTGTGTTTATTCCATGGATCATGTGACAGCATCACTAATGACACCTGTGGATGTATCAATGGCCGTCCTGATGGACAGTACTGCCAGCCTTTTGACAGCAGTAAGCTCTGAACTGAAAATACTGCACAGCAATAAAGACGACACAAGTGTACCACTTACCCATAATTCTTTGTGTTCATCACCAGACTTCACTGCCTGTCCATCGACTACACCTGCCCCAACTACCCCTCCATATACTGCAGGTAACTGACTGGCTCATTTTAGGTTCGTAGCTAAAAGTGTAGTTACATAAATGTGATCACTTAAAGTATGTTTCTTTAAAAACATTTCATGTTTTTAATAAACATATTTTCACCGTCACAACACCAAATGTAACAACACTAATAAATCTGACCACTGCAGAAACTGTGACCAATAAGTATTCCTAAAGAGACAATATTTCAATAAGAATTGACGGACAGATCTCTCATAATGTTTTATTTCTTTCAAATTAATCCCATTTTGGAACTGCTGAGTAAAAGTGCAATTTAGTGACATAAGAACATGTATCTAATGCATTTATTTCTATTTTTATTTTATTTCTTTACTTTTCTCGCTCCAGATCCTACAACTGGTTTTAACACTTCGACACCAGCTCCAGAAATTACAACTTTAATGACAACTGTGGCGAGTAAGAGATGAAAAATAACACAGCATTCATCTGTCAAAAGGAACATTTTAAATAATTGTTTATCTTTACAGACACAATGGCTGATGCTACAACAGAGATGAGCTCTACTTTTCCCCCCACTGTGGTCACCAGTAAGTCCTCACTAACACAGACATAGGATCACTCTCTCCTGATGAACTTTCAGGAGGAACATCAAATATATTTCTAACAATCATTCATCACACACTTGTCAGAGAGACAGTGTTTGACCCATTTCTCATGTTGTCTCACCAGCTCCTGCATTTCTTCATGGGTACATTGTTTCCATTGAGCTGAACACCACAGATCCAGATGTGATAAATCTGCTGAGGACTGTTCTGGGGAACGCCTCTTACCCCATCAGTGTCAACAACAGCATACGCATCAATAGTGTTGCTCTTTCTACAGGTGAGAATGTGTTTAGTTTAGTACATGAAATACTTTGGAAATACTGTGACTATCTTTCTGGTAACAAACCTGAGCTGAAATGACTGTGTTTGGCCATTTGTCCCCAGTGTGCAGTCCCAACAACAGTAATTACCAGTGCACATGTGAGGAGCAGTACCGTTGGTCATGTGACCTGTGTTTATTCCATGGATCATGTGACAGCATCACTAATGACACCTGTGGATGTATCAATGGCCGTCCTGATGGACAGTACTGCCAGCCTTTTGACAGCAGTAAGCTCTGAACTGAAAATACTGCACAGCAATAAAGACGACACAAGTGTACCACTTACCCATAATTCTTTGTGTTCATCACCAGACTTCACTGCCTGTCCATCGACTACACCTGCCCCACCCACACCTCCATATACTGCAGGTAACTGACTGGCTCATTTTAGGTTCGTAGCTAAAAGTGTAGTTACATAAATGTGATCACTTAAAGTATGTTTCTTTAAAAACATTTCATGTTTTTAATAAAACATATTTTCACCGTCACAACACCAAATGTAACAACACTAATAAATCTGACCACTGCAGAAACTGTGACCAATAAGTATTCCTAAAGAGACAATATTTCAATAAGAATTGACGGACAGATCTCTCATAATGTTTTATTTCTTTCAAATTAATCCCATTTTGGAACTGCTGAGTAAAAGTGCAATTTAGTGACATAAGAACATGTATCTAATGCATTTTATTTCTATTTTTTATTTTATTTTCTTTACTTTTCTCGCTCCAGATCCAACAACTGGTTTTAACACTTCGACACCAGCTCCAGAAATTACAACTTTAATGACAACTGTGGCGAGTAAGAGATGAAAAATAACACAGCATTCATCTGTCAAAAGGAACATTTTAAATAATTGTTTATCTTTACAGACACAACGGCTGATGCTACAACAGAGATGAGCTCTACTTTTCCCCCCACTGTGGTCACCAGTAAGTCCTCACTAACACAGACATAGGATCACTCTCTCCTGATGAACTTTCAGGAGGAACATCAAATATATTTCTAACAATCATTCATCACACACTTGTCAGAGAGACAGTGTTTGACCCATTTCTCATGTTGTCTCACCAGCTCCTGCATTTCTTCATGGGTACATTGTTTCCATTGAGCTGAACACCACAGATCCAGATGTGATAAATCTGCTGAGGACTGTTCTGGGGAACGCCTCTTACCCATCAGTGTCAACAACAGCATACGCATCAATAGTGTTGCTCTTTCTACAGGTGAGAATGTGTTTAGTTTAGTACATGAAATACTTTGGAAATACTGTGACTATCTTTCTGGTAACAAACCTGAGCTGAAATGACTGTGTTTGGCCATTTGTCCCCAGTGTGCAGTCCCAACAACAGTAATTACCAGTGCACATGTGAGGAGCAGTACCGTTGGTCATGTGACCTGTGTTTATTCCATGGATCATGTGACAGCATCACTAATGACACCTGTGGATGTATCAATGGCCGTCCTGATGGACAGTACTGCCAGCCTTTTGACAGCAGTAAGCTCTGAACTGAAAATACTGCACAGCAATAAAGACGACACAAGTGTACCACTTACCCATAATTCTTTGTGTTCATCACCAGACTTCACTGCCTGTCCATCGACTACACCTGCCCCACCCACACCTCCATATACTGCAGGTAACTGACTGGCTCATTTTAGGTTCGTAGCTAAAAGTGTAGTTACATAAATGTGATCACTTAAAGTATGTTTCTTTAAAAACATTTCATGTTTTTAATAAAACATATTTTCACCGTCACAACACCAAATGTAACAACACTAATAAATCTGACCACTGCAGAAACTGTGACCAATAAGTATTCCTAAAGAGACAATATTTCAATAAGAATTGACGGACAGATCTCTCATAATGTTTTATTTCTTTCAAATTAATCCCATTTTGGAACTGCTGAGTAAAAGTGCAATTTAGTGACATAAGAACATGTATCTAATGCATTTTATTTCTATTTTTTATTTTATTTTCTTTACTTTTCTCGCTCCAGATCCTACAACTGGTTTTAACACTTCGACACCAGCTCCAGAAATTACAACTTTAATGACAACTGTGGCGAGTAAGAGATGAAAAATTACACAGCATTCATCTGTCAAAAGGAACATTTTAAATAATTGTTTATCTTTACAGACACAACGGCTGATGCTACAACAGAGATGAGCTCTACTTTTCCCCCCACTGTGGTCACCAGTAAGTCCTCACTAACACAGACATAGGATCACTCTCTCCTGATGAACTTTCAGGAGGAACATCAAATATATTTCTAACAATCATTCATCACACACTTGTCAGAGAGACAGTGTTTGACCCATTTCTCATGTTGTCTCACCAGCTCCTGCATTTCTTCATGGGTACATTGTTTCCATTGAGCTGAACACCACAGATCCAGATGTGATAAATCTGCTGAGGACTGTTCTGGGGAACGCCTCTTACCCCATCAGTGTCAACAACAGCATACGCATCAATAGTGTTGCTCTTTCTACAGGTGAGAATGTGTTTAGTTTAGTACATGAAATACTTTGGAAATACTGTGACTTTCTTTCTGGTAACAAACCTGAGCTGAAATGACTGTGTTTGGCCATTTGTCCCCAGTGTGCAGTCCCAACAACAGTAATTACCAGTGCACATGTGAGGAGCAGTACCGCTGGTCATGTGACCTGTGTTTATTCCATGGATCATGTGACAGCATCACTAATGACACCTGTGGATGTATCAATGGCCGTCCTGATGGACAGTACTGCCAGCCTTTTGACAGCAGTAAGCTCTGAACTGAAAATACTGCACAGCAATAAAGACGACACAAGTGTACCACTTACCCATAATTCTTTGTGTTCATCACCAGACTTCACTGCCTGTCCATCGACTACACCTGCCCCAACTACCCCTCAATATACTGCAGGTAACTGACTGGCTCATTTAGGTTCATAGCTAAAAGTGTAGTTACATAAATGTGATCACTTAAGTATCTTTCTTTAAAAACATTTAATGTGCAATAAAAATAGTTTCACAGACACAACACCAAATGTAACAACACTAATAAATCTGACCACTGCAGAAACTGTGACCAATAAGTATTCCTAAAGAGACAATATTTCAATAAGAATTGACGGACAGATCTCTCATAATTTTTTATTTCTTTAAAATTAATCCCATTTTGGAACTGCTGAGTAAAAGTGCAATTTACTGACATAAGAACATGTATCTAATAGGAGTGGGAACCTCTGGGAACCTCACGATTCGATACGATACGCGATACATGGCTTACGATGACGATTATCTCACGATACGCCGATACTGCGACAATCGATATATTGCACAAAAATAAGCTACGATACATCACGATTTTAAAAAAACATGCTACTTTTAACCTTTATTTTAACATACTACATATTATTCATCATTTACATTTCTTTTCATGCGCTTTGTACCACTTTTATAAATGATCCCTGACTTACTCACTGAAAATGGGTCTATAGATCTGTCAGTGACTTCATTTACATTTAAATAAACAAGAAACCACAGTCCTATTTAAAAAGGAATAAATCAACCCCAAATTAATCTTCTTTATAATTAGAAAAACTATCATTAAAAGTAATTTATTTGTGTGACAGTGTTTGGGCCAAGTGCTTAAAACTGTAGTGCTGCCCCCTGCTGTCCTGACTGAATTCTTGATCATTATTGGCCTCTATTGACTGAAAACAGTGGAGCACTGCTGCCTCATTAATATGCACGACGTGGCTCATTAATATGCATGACGTCATCAAAAGTATCGATATCGGAATAAAAAGTATCTGTATCGTATCGTCCCGAAAAACATCACGATATATATCGGAAAATCGATATATTGTCACACTCCTAGTATCTAATGCATTTTATTTCTATTTTTTTTTCTTTCTTTTTTTACTTTTCTCGCTCCAGATCCTACAACTGGTTTTAACAGTTCGACACCAGCTCCAGAAATTACAACTTTAATGACAACTGTGGCGAGTAAGAGATGAAAATAACACAGCATTCATCTGTCAAAAGGAACATTTTAAATAATTGTTTATTTTTACAGACACAACAGCTGATGCTACAACAGAGATGAGCTCTACTTTTCCCTCCACTGTGGTCACCAGTAAGTCCTCACTAACACAGACATAGGATCACTCTCTCCTGATGAACTTTCAGGAGGAACATCAAATATATTTCTAACAATCATTCATCACACACTTGTCAGAGAGACAGTGTTTGACCCATTTCTCATGTTGTCTCACCAGCTCCTGCATTTCTTCATCGGTACATCGTTTCCATTGAGCTGAACACCACAGATCCAGATGTGATAAATCTGCTGAGGACTGTTCTGGGGAACGCCTCTTACCCCATCAGTGTCAACAACAGCATACGCATCAATAGTGCTGATCTTTCTACAGGTGAGAATGTGTTTAGTTTAGTACATGAAATACTTTGGAAATACTGTGACTATCTTTCTAGTAACAAACCTGAGCTGAAATGACTGTGTTTGGCCATTTGTCCCCAGTGTGCAGTCCCAACAACAGTAATTACCAGTGCACATGTGAGGAGCAGTACCGTTGGTCATGTGACCTGTGTTTATTCCATGGATCATGTGACAGCATCACTAATGACACCTGTGGATGTATCAATGGCCGTCCTGATGGACAGTACTGCCAGCCTTTTGACAGCAGTAAGCTCTGAACTGAAAATACTGCACAGCAATAAAGACGACACAAGTGTACCACTTACCCATAATTCTTTGTGTTCATCACCAGACTTCACCGCCTGTCCATCGACTACACCTGCCCCAACTACCCCTCAATATACTGCAGGTAACTGACTGGCTCATTTTAGGTTCGTAGCTAAAAGTGTAGTTACATAATTATGATCACTTAAGTATCTTTCTTTAAAAACATTTCATGTTTTTAATGAAACATTTTTCACCGTCACAACACCAAATGTAACAACACTAATAAATCTGACCACTGCAGTATCTGTGACCAATAAGTATTCCTAAAGAGACAATATTTCAATAAGAATTGACGGACAGATCTCTCATAATGTTTTATTTCTTTAAAATTAATCCCATTTTGGAACTGCTGAGTAAAAGTGCAATTTAGTGACATAAGAACATGTATCTAATGCATTTTATTTCTATTTTTTATTTTATTTATTTACTTTTCTCGCTCCAGATCCTACAACTGGTTTTAACAGTTCGACACCAGCTCCAGAAATTACAACTTTAATGACAACTGTGGCGAGTAAGAGATGAAAATAACACAGCATTCATCTGTCAAAAGGAACATTTTAAATAATTGTTTATTTTTACAGACACAACGGCTGATGCTACAACAGAGATGAGCTCTACTTTTCCCTCCACTGTGGTCACCAGTAAGTCCTCACTAACACAGACATAGGATCACTCTCTCCTGATGAACTTTCAGGAGGAACATCAAATATATTTCTAACAATCATTCATCACACACTTGTCAGAGAGACAGTGTTTGACCCATTTCTCATGTTGTCTCACCAGCTCCTGCATTTCTTCATCGGTACATCGTTTCCATTGAGTTGAACACCACAGATCCAGATGTGATAAATCTGCTGAGGACTGTTCTGGGGAACGCCTCTTACCCCATCAGTGTCAACAACAGCATACGCATCAATAGTGTTGATCTTTCTACAGGTGAGAATGTGTTTAGTTTAGTACATGAAATACTTTGGAAATACTGTGACTTTCTTTCTGGTAACAAACCTGAGCTGAAATGACTGTGTTTGGCCATTTGTCCCCAGTGTGCAGTCCCAACAACAGTAATTACCAGTGCACATGTGAGGAGCAGTACCGTTGGTCATGTGACCTGTGTTTATTCCATGGATCATGTGACAGCATCACTAATGACACCTGTGGATGTATCAATGGCCGTCCTGATGGACAGTACTGCCAGCCTTTTGACAGCAGTAAGCTCTGAACTGAAAATACTGCACAGCAATAAAGACGACACAAGTGTACCACTTACCCATAATTCTTTGTGTTCATCACCAGACTTCACTGCCTGTCCATCGACTACACCTGCCCCAACTACCCCTCAATATACTGCAGGTAACTGACTGGCTCATTTTAGGTTCATAGCTAAAAGTGTAGTTACATAATTATGATCACTTAAATATCTTTCTATAAAAACATTTCATGTTTTTAATGAAACATATTTTCACCATCACAACACCAAATGTAACAACACTAATAAATCTGACCACTGCAGTATCTGTGACCAATAAGTATTCCTAAAGAGACAATATTTCAATAAGAATTGACGGACAGATCTCTCATAATGTTTTATTTCTTTAAAATTAATCCCATTTTGGAACTGCTGAGTAAAAGTGCAATTTAGTGACATAAGAACATGTATCTAATGCATTTTATTTCTATTTTTTATTTTATTTTATTTACTTTTCTCGCTCCAGATCCTACAACTGGTTTTAACAGTTCGACACCAGCTCCAGAAATTACAACTTTAATGACAACTGTGGCGAGTAAGAGATGAAAATAACACAGCATTCATCTGTCAAAAGGAACATTTTAAATAATTGTTTATTTTTACAGACACAACGGCTGATGCTACAACAGAGATGAGCTCTACTTTTCCCTCCACTGTGGTCACCAGTAAGTCCTCACTAACACAGACATAGGATCACTCTCTCCTGATGAACTTTCAGGAGGAACATCAAATATATTTCTAACAATCATTCATCACACACTTGTCAGAGAGACAGTGTTTGACCCATTTCTCATGTTGTCTCACCAGCTCCTGCATTTCTTCATGGGTACATTGTTTCCATTGAGTTGAACACCACAGATCCAGATGTGATAAATCTGCTGAGGACTGTTCTGGGGAACACCTCTTACCCCATCAGTGTCAACAACAGCATACGCATCAATAGTGTTGATCTTTCTACAGGTGAGAATGTGTTTAGTTTAGTACATGAAATACTTTGGAAATACTGTGACTTTCTTTCTGGTAACAAACCTGAGCTGAAATGACTGTGTTTGGCCATTTGTCCCCAGTGTGCAGTCCCAACAACAGTAATTACCAGTGCACATGTGAGGAGCAGTACCGTTGGTCATGTGACCTGTGTTTATTCCATGGATCATGTGACAGCATCACTAATGACACCTGTGGATGTATCAATGGCCGTCCTGATGGACAGTACTGCCAGCCTTTTGACAGCAGTAAGCTCTGAACTGAAAATACTGCACAGCAATAAAGACGACACAAGTGTACCACTTACCCATAATTCTTTGTGTTCATCACCAGACTTCACTGCCTGTCCATCGACTACACCTGCCCCAACTACCCTCAATATACTGCAGGTAACTGACTGGCTCATTTTAGGTTCATAGCTAAAAGTGTAGTTACATAATTATGATCACTTAAATATCTTTCTATAAAAACATTTCATGTTTTTAATGAAACATATTTTCACCATCACAACACCAAATGTAACAACACTAATAAATCTGACCACTGCAGTATCTGTGACCAATAAGTATTCCTAAAGAGACAATATTTCAATAAGAATTGACGGACAGATCTCTCATAATGTTTTATTTCTTTAAAATTAATCCCATTTTGGAACTGCTGAGTAAAAGTGCAATTTAGTGACATAAGAACATGTATCTGATGCATTTTATTTCTATTTTTATTTTATTTTATTTACTTTTCTCGCTCCAGATCCAACAACTGGTTTTAACAGTTCGACACCAGCTCCAGAAATTACAACTTTAATGACAACTGTGGCGAGTAAGAGATGAAAATAACACAGCATTCATCTGTCAAAAGGAACATTTTAAATAATTGTTTATTTTTACAGACACAACGGCTGATGCTACAACAGAGATGAGCTCTACTTTTCCCTCCACTGTGGTCACCAGTAAGTCCTCACTAACACAGACACAGGATCACTCTCTCCGGATGAACGTATTTGGGTTCACTGCTAAACGTTTAGGTTTAATAAATCATTTAAGTATATAACGTATTATCTTGCAATAAAAATACTTTCACAGTCAGTACGCCAAATGTAACAACAGATATGAATCTGACCACTGCAGAACCTGTGACCAGTAAGTTTTCATAAAGATATAATATGGTACAACACCAGCTCCTGTAATTACAACTTTAATGACAACTGTGGCGAGTAGGTGATGAAAATAACACAGGGTCCGTCTGTCAAAAGGATAGTTGTAAATAACGGTCTATCTTCACAGACACGGCAAATGCTACAACTGAGATGAGCACTACTTTTCCCTCCACTGTGGCCACCAGTGAGACCTCACTAACATAAATTACTTTAGTATATTTCTTCTTAAACATATTTTCAACTAAACATTTTCAGTCACCACGCCTAATGCAACAACAGCAATGAATCTGAAAAGTGCAGAGCCTGTGACCAGAAAGTATTCATGAAGAGACAATACTTGAATAGCCTCTTTAGACACATTTCATCATCTTTGCAGTCTGTTTAATAAATACCATTCTTCCCTGACCATAAAGCAGTATATATTCACAGTGAAGTGCTTCAAGTATACTATTACATAAGAGGGTGTACAATTTACTTTTAGTGGACTTATCAGTGATATATTTTACAAAGTAATGACTGAAGTAACTGAAGTAAACTTTGTTTAATATATACTTTAAAAAAAATATGAATGAAAAATGAAAAAGAAAAAAAAGAGAAATATCCGATTATCAAACATGTGAAAATATTCTTCAATGCTCAAGTGTATTCATCAATGTACAGTATACTTGAAGTTGGTCTTCTTTCTGGTAAAAAAAAAAAAAAAAGGACACTACATGTGTGTACAGTAAGTTTTCTTTTAACCATCATCCAGTGAGTTCTCTTTGACTTTTCTTGCACCAGATGCAACAACTGGTTTCAGCAGTACAACACCAACTCCTGAAGCGACAACTTTAATGACAACTGCAGCAAGTAAGTGATGAAAATAACACAGTGTCCATCTGTCAAAAGGATAGTTGTAAATCATGGTTTATCTTCACAGACATAACGGCTAATGCTACAACAGAGATGAGCACTACAATGGCTCCCTCTACTGTAATCACCAGTGAGTCCTCACTAACACAGACTGATCACCCCGATGTACTTTCAGCATGATTTCAAACAACCATTCATCACAGTGAAATAAGGGAAAGAGGATAATGAGACACAGCACTTTATCCTTTCTTCTTATTGAACCTTTTTTGGTGCATTGAATGAACACAGTTCAATCAATCAATCAATCAATGGTTTTGTATAGCCCGATATCACAACAGGAGTTGCCTCATAGGGCTGCACCGAACATTAAGGCAATAAAACAGAGCAGTAAATAAGACAATGTAAAGTTCAGGCGAATGAAGTATCCAGGCAAACATAATGTCCAAATAAGGGTCAGCAGTAGTTGGCGACGAGCGGCGCTGGTGTCCCCTGTTCTTAGACTCTCCAGCACGGCAAGGAAAGAACTCAAAAACCCGGGGGGATAAAAGAGAAACCTTGTGGAGAACCACAGAAGGAGAGATCCACTCCCATGGACGGACAGGCTATAGAGACACAGGGCTGATGAGAGTCCCTCAGCAGACAAGCCAAGATCGCAGACTGTCCAGTCCTTGTTGTCAACCTAGTAGGCAGGGTTCCTCCGTTCAGCCGGGTTCCTCCGTTCAATCTAGACAGGCACTCCCGAGGGGGAGTGGGACAGGAGACACCATGTGAATAGTAATGAACAGACTACAGATAAAATAAATATTGTATCATAATAAGACAAAGTTTGCAGTAAGAAGAAGAAGAGGATAGCGCTCAGTGTACCGTACTTCCCACAGCAGTGTTTCTTCTAAGGCAGCTTTACTTCAGGCTGTGGGTTAGAGCTTTACCTAACTGACCTGATCATAAGCTAATTCAAAGAGGTACGTTTTGAGCCTAGTCTTAAATGTAGGGACTGTGTCTGCTTCTTTGACGTGAGCTGGGAGTTTATTCCATAAAACCAGAGCTTGGTAGCTAAAGGCTCTTTCTCCTACAGTGATTTTAGTTAACCTAATCAGTTAACCTCATGCAGCTATGCCTCAAAATTCATGTAATCTCTGCATATTAATGTGGAAGAAAGAGTTTTGGTCATGGGTCTACTTTTAGAATAGGACTCTATAAAGTGCTCTTCTAAATGTTATAATTTTATACGACTATCACAGCCTTCAGAATCAATTTCAACATTGGCCCAATCATTCTATTGGCGCACAACTGCATAGGCCTCTGACATCTTGCAAATGGACCTTTTGGCAAAGATGATGCTTACTTTTGGTTTAAATGTTTTGTTTTCACAGGTACGACACCCAATGCTACAACAGACATGACACCTCTGGTCACAACCATAGCAACTACCAGTGAGTATATGTCAGCAAACACAAGTCTTGGACCATTTTTATTATGTCCCAGGTTTTTGCCAAAGATGGGTATTGATGCATTGTTTTAGCAGTTGTTGAAAGATCTGTTTTTAATTATAAAAGCTGAAAATCAACAGACCTCTATGAAGACCTAATGTATTTTGATATGATACAACCAGTCTTGTTTTTTGTTTGTTTGTTTTTTTCAATGATATGTTAAAAAGAAGATTTGTATTTGATGGCTTGTTGTGATAGGCTGAAGGTGGGTCCTGGTTCCTTTAGTTATAATATGATTTGAGTTCCACTGATACATTTTGATATAAGCTCTTGACTTCTTAAATCTACTATCAACTAAAAAAAACACTATGTGATTTCAGACATAACGCTTAATACCACAACAGAAATAATAACAATATTTACAAGTGATCCACCAACACTAACATTTGATTTTCAGTCAGTTTGTTTTTATCCCTTATTCCTAATTTTCAAATGTATATTTTTTAGATGCTACAACAGTTCTAACCACGCCTCAACAGACCGCAGGAATAACAAGTGAGTTGTTTTGTTTTTTTAATCATGCAATAGGATTTGTTAGTTATTAAAGATTAGGGCAGCACATATTTCGCCAAATTATTGTTATTACAATATTAGTTTGATACTAATCTCTCAATAAAGCAATTCTGCTTTCTTTTTTCACAGCCCCTACACTACAAACAGAAAGTAAGTGTAAACACATTTACCAAAAAGGTTACAAAAATACTTATGTACAAGTAAGAGTATAAACGTACTTGTGTTGTCCAATTGTCCAATGTAAATTTCTTTTTAATTTCCTACAGGATAGTATTAAGTTCAGTCGATTATAATGGTTTCTGACGTCGGCTTTATCCTGTCTATTCACAGTAACATCTCCAACTACAAACGTTACTATTACAACCAATGGGACTACTGCTGCTGTCACTACTGCCAATATTCCAACTACTTCTGATGCAACAACTGCAGTTCTCACAGATACTACGAATGCAACAACTGCTCTCTCTACGCCTCCTGATACTCCCACCACCCCTCCTGATACTACTTCTCCTGATACTTCCACCATCCCTACCGCTCCTACAACTCCTCCTGATACTCCCACCACCACTATTGAAACTTCTCCTGCTACTCCCACCACCCCTACTGCTCCTACAACTCCTCCTGATACTCCCACCACCACTATTGAAACTACTCCTGCTATTCCCACCACCCCTACTGCTCCTAGAACTCCTCCTGATACTCCCACCACCACTATTGAAACTTCTAATGCTACTCCCACCACCCCTACTGCTACTACTACCCCTCCTGATACTCCCACCACCACTATTGAAACTTCTACTGCTACTCCCACCACCCCTACTGCTACTACTCCTTCTCCTGTTACTCCCACCACTACTCTTACTAGTAGCCCAGAAATGACCCATACTACAGAAAGAATCACACCGGCTCCCACAACTGTTGCCACCACCCGTCCTCCAGTAAACGGTACTGAGTTCAACACATCATTGACTGCATAACTTGAAAATGAAATGGCTAGATGTTACTGGTATACTCAACCCAAAGGTTGGTGGCAGTTCAGTCCTCGCTGTGGGAATGGTTGAACCCACACCCACTGTGCCACTATTACTCAAAAAGTTAAGGAAAAGTGTTATAGATTGTGACATGTCTTGAACACTTATATAAGGAAAGTCTCAGCAGCACGATGCATGAGTAGTGTGTAGCACATTCACCCTTTAGCCAGAGGACTTTAGGAAGAGGAGTTTGCTCACCTATATTATCCACGTGTCATGTCTGGGTGGGTTTCTCCTCTTGTTCTGGTTTCCCTCATCCATTTCTATGATAATCCACGAGGTGTTCACACTTTTCTTTCTTTTTTTTAATTATCATTGTCCATATATTGGATATGCAACATGGAGGGTCTCAAACTGAGGGTCTAGGCAATGAATGGTTAGCAGAGGTTTTAGCCATGCCACCACACCTCTAAGGGTTGGAACCACTGTCTCATAATGAACTGTTAGTTATTCAGGTCATAGTCCCAGTGCCACTGAATGATGGTCAAAAGCAGACGACATATTTTCCAATGGCACAGTCTTCTTAACTTGTGAATTTTAAACTTTATTTTTTTTTACTCTCGTTCACAGGATTGGAAGTGACAATGTCATTAAAATTAAACAAAACGTTTCAACAAGAACTGTCCGATCCATCGAGTGAAGCCTTTCAAATCCTCAAAAATAAAGTTCTGCCAGTGGTAAGTGTTAAGTATAATAATAATAATAATAATAATAATAATAATAATATTTATTTTGTTTGTCACATATACATTTATAAACTGCTCCTTCTTTCTGTCAATAGCTGAAAGCTCAGTACAGCGGACTTACTGGATTCATTGATGTTACTATTAATGCTTTCAGGTAAAATATTTTAAGAGATGATTAATCAAACTGTACCCACTATACACATGTCTAAGTTACACAAGCTTTACGTTGAAATAAATGTTTGGTGGTGTGTGTTTGTAATTTTACTCACCAGCAATAATGATGTAGGCTATATTATGCTCTGTTACAGCCGAGGCAGTGTAGTTATACAGTACACTGTTGAGACCACACAGATTAATCCTGACGAGATTATCAAAGCTAACGCAGGAGTCCCCGAAGCGATGAGCGGAGTGGCACCTGTCATTGGCGGTGTAACTGCGTCTTTTATTGGTCAGTATCAGAGACATTTGTTTGTCTCTTTGTCTCTTGTTCGTATTACAAGATCTAGAATATGAAAGGTCACATATGGCAGTTGAATATTTCTTTAACAATCTATTTATCTATCTGTCTATTTATGCCCCCCTCCACACCCACACACACTCCCCTCCCTAAAGCCAAAGACTCAATCACTATCCCCTCTCTCACCTACACTGGCAAGAGCATGACGCTGCAATGTGGCGACCCACCACCAGACATCAACCTGGGGAATGTCAGTGGGGCTGAATGGAAGTTCAAGGGATGGCCTGTTATCGGCAGTCGATACTCGATGCCAACAAATAAATCGCTCACCATCAACCAAGTGATTATGGCAGATATCGGTAAGTCTGCAAGGCATTGATTTTTTCGGTCATTCTTTCATTTACGCATCATTTTAAACCCGAAAATCCAAACATAAACTCCGCAATTGTTAAACTTGACTCATAGCTTTGCATATGTATCTGTGTTATTATATTCCGGTCTTGGCTCTGTCTACAAATATGTCTATGACCATGATGTCATTTTGTTGCAATGCTCAACAGTTCACTGCCTGTAAAACGCTTTAACTGTCTCGAAAAAGCGCTATATTAATACAATTAATTCATTAATTATTAGCAAAGCAGATAATCTTCACTTGTTTTGTTTATTTGTCTTTGTCTTCTTGCAAATTTGACACTCTAGAATCAGTCCTTTGCATTCAAATGGATTACTTTAATAGGCCATAGCTCCCTTGAGATGTTCTGCATGAGCCTGTTGCACAATGCAGTTTGAATCGTTTGACAAGTGGCCACTCTGAGAAGGCTGATTCTGGTTCAGAAAATTCTCCATCCTATTCTGTATATTCTGTTGCTGTTGAAGGTAACATATTCATTCTCTGCCGCAGGAGAGTATCAATTTACTTTAAGAGGCACAGTCCTGAACTACATCCAAAAAGGGTCCGTAACTGAAGAAAATATCAAGCAAGCGCCCAACATTCGACTAAGTAGCACCATAAATGCCCAATGTGATGGAACATCTATTACGCTAACTTGCTGTGTGCAGTCAGTCTATCAAGTTACATGGTTTTTGGATGGATCTGCTTTACCCACAGGTAGGAATTTACTCATCTAATTTATAGTGAAAAACAGTTTGAACTATCGTTGTTATTAGGACATCGCAAAAGGCCTTAATATACATACATAAATATACTTAATATACATAAAACCTGCCAAACCTGTAGTGTAAACCTCTTCAAACATTCTCAAATGCATGTCATTCTTATATGAATTTGACATTTCATATTTCAGTCTTCTACAAATCTTATGCAATATTCCTGGATGTTTAATTAAAAATCATCAGAGTCTGTTTTGTCAAGTCACCACACTCCTTTTGAAACTTCCAGATTCCTCTAATGCAACTGGGGATTACTGCATAAAAACCGAAACTGTGAAAAACTGTGAGAGTGACATTACCAAAATGTATACATGTCGAGTGGATACCTTACCAGAATACAACAAAACCACAACACTGATCCTCTTCCGGGAGCGTAAGGATTGCTGTGCACTATTCATCGCTAATACATTTGCTTTCTTTATGCGTAACATTATTTGTTTTACCAAACAGCGGTCACATGTAACGATGCCACCTATGGGACAGGCAGAGTAGGAGACACGTCAGTCGTTGGTTGCGAGAAGGGCCAGCTGGGCAACAAGACAGCAGTGTGTGACAGCAATGGAAAATGGAAGCTCATTAAGGACGTCTGTATTGTGGAAGAAATCAATGAGTTGTTGATCGAATCTGGGGTATGTGGCTTTACTCTGCATTCTGAAATGTACATGGCAACATATCACTCTGTAGTTCAAACCAATGTCTCTTTTGTTTGGGATTTAGGATTTGAATGAAGCAAAAGTTCCAGCGTTTGTAGATAAACTACGTGAAACTGTTGACACACAGAAAGAGGCCATTGCTCAATCATCCAACTCCATTTCGGCGATTGTTGATATGATTGACACAGTTTCCAACGTCTCGGTGACAGTGGATAAACCCGTCATGCAGGTTTGTTTGTTATTGTATTGGTGTAGTATCTTAATGATAAATAATCTAAAAGAAAAATCCAAAAGTGTTGAGCTGGATCATTTATGCTGGTGACTAGCCTGCTACAGTATGTTTACCAGGTGACACCACATATGCTTGCCTCTGGGATTTATCGTCTGAATGCATGTGTTGATACTGAAGTACTCTTATACTGGTAGTTAAGAAGAGTTGTCCACCTTTCTATTGAGGTTTTGGATTGTAAGTGTGAAGAATGCCACCTGACAAAAGCTACTCTGGGTTACTGTGCTAATGTAGTAATGGCAATGGTTCCCTTAGAAAGCATTTGTGAAAAGGACAGGGCTTACCAGAAACATGGCAGATTATGCCCATACTGTAATGTTTGTATAAAATAATCTTAATCAAATCTTGTGATGTCATCCGAAAACTAGCAAGTGTTCATTTTGATGGTTCTCAGACTTGAATAATTTAATTTAGGAGATAATTGTATGTATGCTTTAGTAATGCATTTATGTTTGGTGTTTCTCTGGTTTAGACATGGTTTACAGACAGTTTAGACATATTCTAGTTTTTTCAAGACCTGAATGAACTGGGGAAATCAAGTGGTTTTATAAAGTTGTACTTGGAAAGTCCACTATATATGAGTTGGTATTTGGTGTGAAAATATTGCTAAATTGCTATGTATGCATTCTCTGCCTGTTTACAGAATGTCCTTGAGGTGGTCGATGATCTCAGTGCAGAAGGAGCCGCATCATCGTGGAAAGTCCTGAACAAAAACAAGAATAGCAACGCCAGCTCTCAGCTACTGAATGCCCTGGAAATCATGTCCAAAGTCCTAGAGGGAGAGATCTCCATCACCACGCCGCGCATCATGCTCAACAGAACCACATTCAACAACTCGTTTAGTACCGACCTCAACTCCAGCATCACTGTTGAAATCTTGGACACCCATCTCAGCAACGTCTTCATCACCACCATTGCGTTCTCCTCCCTCTACAACATCCTGCCTCCGCGGAATGCCTCTTTTAGAAGCTTCACGACCAATTCCACTGATAATTCCACTGATCCCGTTTTCAACAATGTTATCAATGCGGGTGTGGTGCTTATCAAAGTGAACCAAGAGATTAACAATGTTACACTTGCTTACGAGAAAAGGAATAGCAGTTTATCGCTGCATCCTCAATGCGTCTTCTGGAATTTTGATCTTCTGGATGGCTTGGGAGCGTGGGACACAGAGGGATGTACGTTTGTTTCGGACATTAACGACAAAGTGACGTGCAACTGCAGCCATCTCACTTCCTTCTCCATACTCATGTCCACGCAAATTCCCAAACGTATACAGGAAGCTCTGGATATTATCACTTACATTGGCGTTGGAATATCTTTGGGAAGCCTGGTCATATGCCTCGTTATTGAAGCCTATATTTGGAAAAAAGTTACAAGAAATAGCACTGCTTTGATGCGACACGTCTCTATAGTAAACACAGCTCTTTCTTTGTTGATTGCTGATATATGCTTCATCATCGCAGCCTCTGTTGCTAAGAACCCTCTTAGCAACAGAGGTGAAAGCCCAGGTGAAAACCCAGGTGAAAACTATGAGGTGCCAGTTGGACCATGTAGCACCGCAACATTTTTTATGCACTTTTTCTATTTAGCACTGTTCTTCTGGATGCTAGTGTCAGGGATGTTATTGTTTTACCGCACCGTCATGGTCTTTTCGCACATGTCCAAGTCCTCCATGTTGGCCATCGGATTCTGTGTGGGTTATGGAGCTCCACTGATCATTGCTGTCATCACCGTTGCCGTCACCGCCTCGAGAGACGGATACATACGAAAATACGAGACGTGCTGGTTGAACTGGGATGAGACAATGGCACTTCTGGCCTTGGTCATACCCGCCTTGACTATAGTGTTTATTAACATGATCATTCTGTTTGTGGTGCTGTACAAGATGTTAAGGAGGGGAGGGATTGGGGAGACGTCTGATGAGAAGCAGACACTGAAGGTGATTGTGCGCTGTGTGCTCATCCTGACACCTTTATTCGGACTGACCTGGTCCCTTGGAGTGGGGACAATGGTGGCACCTACAAACGAAGGGATCCACATCGCATTTGCATTCTTCAATTCTCTACAGGTACGTTCACTGTGGTATCAAGAGCTGCTCTTCATGAGGCTTAATGACTGCATTTTAAAAGCTTTTGGAAATGTTCCAATCGGAAGTGCGATGTTAACTCAATAAGTGAGTTGTGGTAACAAGCTGCTCAACAGAATCTAGTGATTAACTCATCAAGGCAACATGTGCATCATTAACACAGACCGCCGATGACATCTCCAACATTTATCGCATGTCAAATGAACTGGTGTAGTGGTTGAAGAAGTGGTTTGTACACAAATGACTGTAACTGTATGAAGATTTGGTGATCATACAACAATACAGTGTTATAATGAAGTCCTTATGTTTCTCTCCAGGGGTTGTTTATCCTTGTCTTTGGGACACTTTATGATTCTAAGGTAAGTTTACGTCAGACAAATTTGTTTTTTGTCAAATCTTATTCAGTAATGTACATAAGTAAAAAAATAAAATAAAAAATGTGCTTTTAGATCCGTGCCATCCTTGCAAGAAAATCATCAACGTCTAGTTCTGGTTCAAGCTCCAATCGATCAAAAGTGAGTCAATGATGAGAACTGAGCTTATTAATTTTGAGATTTAAAATATGCTTATATTGATTGATTTTTTATTATTATTTTTTTTACAGGGCACCAGTGGAGGTACAATAAGTTCCTTCCTCAGCAGACTTCCAGGAAGACGAAGTATGACATTTTACAGTTGTTTGTTTTGTTCAAAGTTGAGCAACGTTTTATAGTGCACTTCTCTTTCAGATGTCTATCACCTGCAAAAAGGGTCCAGCAGCAGCACCAATGAAGCCGAGGGGTCCTATTCATACAACCCATAAACTGTTATCCCTGCCTGCATTAACCTTGATTTCCATGACATAACAGTCATTTATAAGTGTGTAGGGATGTAGTTGACCGTGTTCCCATGAAACAACAGAGTAGAAACTTTGTTGGGTCTTTGATGGTTTCCGCCATTCACACAGGTGTAGAGAAGAATCCCACACCCAGACACCGTACAACTATTGCACAGTGCTCCCCCTCACTGTGACTTTGAGTGATGAGTCAAATGTCATTAAAAAAAGAGATTCCTCAACAGGAATTTAAAATTAAAATAAAAAAATAAAATTATTTGTAGTTTAACTAAAATTATATGATGCACTTTTGCTCTTAGCAAGCACAATAATAATGAATGCACTCCATCTCTCATTAAGATGCACTATCTTAGTACAAGTACAGAAGATGACTCAAGTACCTTCTTTGAAGATGGACAACTCCTGTACGACTGAGAACTTACACAGACATGCACTATCTTAGTTTTCACAGCAACACAAAGATCACCCTACAACAGGAGGGATTACTATGCATACAAGCTGGAGTGTATATCTGACTAAACTTATTAAAACACTCAATAAAGCAGCACAGATTCAATCCGGTCTAGCAAATAAAAAATCATTTCAAAAAGGTTAAGCAATTTTGTGAAATCAATATGAGCGATTGCTATGTACTCCGGGTCTTTGCTGGGCAACATGTATGTATTTAATATATAATGAAAGCAAAAACATTATATGGTAACACTTTATGATAAATGCACACAAGCTTTTTTGGAGACTTTTTTCTTTAAAGAAATACTTATGATTTTATTTTAAAAATTCAAATGCATTTTACATCATTTGATATCATTTATTGACACCAAATGGTGATTAATGTTATTGATAAGACCATGAATATCTTCGTGTGTGGACTCCAAGAGGCCACACACGTTTCCACCTTCCTGACTCATGCCTATAACCAGACTCAGGAATGGTGCACAGTGTTACGACAGCACAACAAACTTACCAATGTTTTTGAGATATTTTATGAATACCAAATTAAATTTTAACTAATTTTTACCAGTTTTTCTGTAAGCACAATTGTTGATGTAAATAACCATATTTCTTTCAAGTTTTTATATTATTTTTACTTGAATCTGTGAATCTCTCTTGTAGTTAATTTATTGTTCTTAAATTGAAAACTGCTTTACTTGTATATTTAGATTTATTTATCCAAAACTTATTTTTGTAAATGAAAATAAAGTGTCACTGTGCCTCAAATGTTGTCCTTTTTAAAATAATACTCTTATACAAGGAGGGCACATTGTGCATCTTGAGAATTTAGTCCTGAATTTAATGAAATATATAGTATTTTTCCACTTCTGATGTTTTATGTTTATTGAATGCAAAGTCTTACCCACATAACATTGTTGCTTTTAAAAAAACAGCCAGTTGCTTAATGTTTAAGAATGATCTTTTATTTGTATTAACCTTTTTCTTTTGATGCATGCTGAAGATTTATTCAAAGCAACACTCATTAACTAAATCACAATCCAAAACTCATCTTACTATTTATGCCCATTCTCCAGTAATGTATGGAGGGAAAGATGCACAATATCTGACATGAAGCTAAGAGAGCTTTGTGTGAGCTAGGTTCTTGTGAAATATTTTCCCAGACAGGATCATTCTGAAAGCAGACTTAAACCAGCTGTAAAAGAACCCATAGATGAGGCAAGGCAAGGCAAGTTTATTTGTAGAGCACAATTCATACACAAGGCAATTCAAAGTGCTTCACAGTTGCAGAAAATTACAAGAAAACAGATAAAAAACAGATAAAATTAGTCAATGACAGTAAAAGGCAAGAGTGCAGATAAAATACTTTCAGTTTTCATATGCACGGGTAAAAAGAGCTGTTTTCAGCCTGGATTTGAACATTGTCAGAGTTGAGGCCTGTCTCACATCCTCATGAAGACTGTTCCAGATTTTAGCTGCATGAAACTGAAACGCAGCCTCACCGTGTTTATTATTGACTCTGGGAACCACCAGGAGACCCCTCCCTGAAGTTCTCAGGGCCCGAGATGGTTCATACGGCTCTAACATGTCAGAGATGTACTTTGGTGCTAAACCATGAAAAAACTTGTACACAAGCAGAGCTGTTTTAAATTCTATTCTCTGAGTGAGTGCAGAGACCGGAGCACTGGACTAATGTGGTCGTATTTCCTGGTTCTTGTCAGGACTCGAGCAGCAGCGTTCTGGATGTACTGCAGCTGTCTAACAGCTCGTTTGGATTGATGCTTTAAGATATGGAATTTAAAAAAATGTCACACAGTGTCTGTGTTCAAGCTGAATAAAAGCCTCTCCTTAAGTCACCAAAACTCTGACAGGCCTCATACCTGATGTTTTTGTTTACTGTCTTTGATTTCAACAAACTTACCAATGTTTTTTTTAGATATTTTATAAAGGCTGAATTAAATATTTACAAATATTAGTGTGTAGTTATAAAACACATTTTTATGCAGATTTTATTGGAAAGAAACTGAGTGAGAGAGATTTTAGTTTTTGAGTTAACAGCAAGCAGTTACCCTGTCATATTTATTCACATGTGCATTCAAAATAAACTGTTGCCAACAAAGCTCTTTCCATTTTCTTTTTTCTGTAAGCACAATGGTTGGTGTAAAAATATTTCTTTGAGTTACATATAAAGTAGGTGTTTTTTTTTTTAACCCAGATGCTTGAACAATATTTACTGTGAACCTCTTTTGTAGTTTATTTTTCCTAAATTGAAAACAGCATTATTTGTATAGTTCAATTTATTTATTCAAAACGTATTCTTGTACGTTGTGACTCAAATGTTGTCCTTTTTAAAATAATACTCTTATACAAGTAGGAATTTCTGCCACCAATAATCAGCGATCAGTTTGTATAAATGTTATCATAAAAATAAGTAGGCTAATACAATACTGTTCTACTGAGTTCAAAAAGCACAGTATCTGACATGAAGCTAAGAGAGCTTTGTGTGAGCTAGATTCCTGATAAATATTTTCCCAGACAGGATCATTCTGAAAGCAGACCTAAACCAGCTGTAAAAGAAGCCATAGATGAACGGGTTGAGCATTGAGTTCGACCGACCAAACCATTTAAAAATGTCAACAACAATCAGAGGAAGGACATAGTTTGTGAATACCAAAGAGGTGAAGCACAAAAACAAGGGAGTCCAGCAGAGGAGAAACACTCCCATCACTATGGCCAGAGTGCGCGTCGCTTTTTTCTCCGTCACCTGGATGCTGCGTGCCTGTCTATTTGCTGTAAGGAAAATCTTTATGTAGACAGTGACTAATATGAGAGCAGGGATGTAAAAGGAGAAGGCAGCACCAATCATGACTGAATTTAGGTTTGGTAAAAAAACACACCCCTGGAAGTTTCCACCTTTCTTTCCCCAAACGGTGAGGACAACTCCACTAAATGCTGACAACGTCCATGTGGCCAAAATCATGATTAGAACAATATGCACATTGATTCTGGTTCTGTAGGTCAGAGGGTGACATACGGCATAGTATCGGTCAACAGAGATAAAACACAAATTAAATATTGAAGATGTGCAAAGCAGAATGTCAAAAATGCTCCTGATTCTACACAGGATTTCTTGTAGATGCCAACATGGGTTCACAAACAGGAAAATGCTGAAAGGTATAACAATGAGTCCTACTAAAAAGTCAGAAACAGCAAGAGAGAGGACCAGGTAGTTTGTCGGCGTGTGAAGTTGTCGGAAGTAAATAATAGCCAGTATGACGAGCAGGTTACCGCACACTGTTACAGCTGCTATAGTCCCCAAGACAGAACATATAAAGTAAGATATTGTCACAGCATTTTGAGAAATAGCACAAGTATTATTCATGTCAGTCTGTTATCAGAGAAGGCAGAATCTGTCCATTCAAAGTAGTATTCATTCAGAAATATACACAGTGCATTTCAAGTGACATGTCCTGTGAAGTCGTCTCTTGTCAGCAGCCTCCTTTTAAATAGCAGAATCCTATCTCTTAACATATTCATTACAGAGAAGTGACAGTGACTGTATACGCCCACTTAGTGCGAGTGTAAGGACATGACGTCAACTGCAAGCAAACAATTGGCTGCAGCTCATTGAAAGCATGAATTATATTATTACTCTTTTTAGCAAAACTAAACTGCTGCGATTGCACCAGAGTTATTTAGACAGGTCCTGAGTCCCTATACCTCTTCATATTATATTAATTCTTTTTTTCTTTTTTTTTTAATTTATTAACATTGTTATTTATTTATTAACATTTTTTAATTTACAAAACACAAACATAGGAGGTCACAGGATAAAAAATATATATATTAAAAAATATACAATTCCCCTTATTACTGAGTACTGTCATAGTTTGTAAAGTTTCAACGTCGTTTTCCTATCTCCCCTTGGAGACGTAAGCCATAAGTGATAAGTGCCACAACATTTATATTTTCTACAATAGATGTAAAAAGATTCAGTGTGGGGGGCTGTTTCTTTAACCAGCATTTTGTTATGGCCTTCTTGGCTGATGCCAAAAACATTTTCAGAAGATAAGCATCATTCTCAGTCAGCTCATCTGGAAGGCCTCCCATAACAGATTGAAAGAACAGTTGATGTTAAAGCCCAATGTTTTAGAAATGACATTTGTTACATCTGTCCAATAGGACTGAATGAATGGGCAAGACCCAAAAATGTGTCCAAAATCTGCAGTTGTTTCCCCACATTCTCTCCAGCAATACGCTGGAGTCGTGCTGTATTTAGATTTCTGTTTAGGTGTTATGAAGAAACGAACAACAGTCTTCCAACAAAAGTCCCTCCAGATGTTAGAGTTGGTAGATGAGAATTGTACCTCCCAAATGTTTGTCCACATGTCTTCAGATATGTAGATTTCCTTCTCCCATTTTTGCTTTATATAGGTTGTTGAGTTTGTTTTAAGTGTTATTAAACTACAGTACAGTTTACTAATAAGGCCTTTAAGACTTGTTGAATTATGCACAAATGAAAATATTGGCAAATTGTGAAAGTTCTTTAGAATTGTTGCTAGGTATCCTTTTAGTGATAAAGTCACGAAATTGCAGGAATCTGAAAAAATCTTGTTTGTTTAAATTATACCTCTTACATAAATTACTACATTTCATTAAGTTTGATTTTTCAAACACTGTACACACAGCAGTAAGACCATATAATGCCCACTGTCTAAATCTGGCATCATGTAAGGCAGGTAGGAATTCAGGGTCATACGCTGGCCATCTGAGAAGTTTTACTTCCTCCTGGAGTTTAAATTTTCTAATCTCTGATTTCCAAATCCTAAATGCCAGATTAACCCACTGACTAGACGTTAGGTTTTCATTTTCAAGGATACCTAGTTTAGACTGAAGTGGTACTTCGGATAAAGACATCTCGATTGTTTTCCATTTTGCATAATAAGACAGGTTACACCGACAGACCAGCGGCCTCAACTGGGCTGATATGTAATAGTCTCGTAAAGAGGGCAGGGCCTGCCCCCCTGCTTACTTCAGCAGTACCTTACTTTTGGTCTCTTCTTGAGTCAAATGAACCTTGAAATATGTTTGTTCCATTCTCTAAACTGTTTGTCAGGAATTGGTACTGGAAGAGATAAGAAAAGATATAACAGTTTAGGGAGGATGTTCATCTTGATTGCCTGTATTCTGCTGCCAAAATCAAGGGGGAGCAGGCTCCAGCTATCAAGGTCATCAATCATTGTTTTGTTTATAGGGTTATAATTCTTATCATACAGTTGTGACAGATCCTTAGGTAGATACACTCCTAAATATTTTATATGGTCAGAGTACCAATTAAAGTTGTATTTAGATGTTAATGCCTGTCCAGGGTAAACATTGAATGTCATGTCCTGAGTTTTATGACTATTAAGAGGATACCCTGAATAGGATCCATATATTTCTAACATCCTCATTAATATTGGTAAACCAGAGTCAGGGTCTGTAATTGTAATCAACACATCGTCTGCGTATAAAGACACTTTATATTCCTCCTTGCCAATTTGATTACCTTTTAATGCAGTCTCCTGGCGTATTGCTTGTGCTAAAGGCTCTATAAATAAATTAAACAAATTGGGACTTCCAGGGCATCCTTGTCTACAACGTCACTGCAGTTGTATAGGATTAGAGAGACTTAGAGAGACCGTTTATTTTTATTCTGGCAATAGGGGAGGAGTAGAGCTCCCTAATGCAATTTATAAACTCTATGCAGAATCCAAATCTTTTCATTACTAGATAAAGTAAGTCCCACTGAACTGTATCAAAGGCTTTTTCAGCGTCAAGACTAAGATTTACTGAAGTAATCTTCCGTTTATTAATCTGTTCAATAATGTGTAGAGCCTGCCTAATGTTATCTTGAGTTTGTCTGTTTTTTAGAAAACCTGTTCTTCATCAATCAATGAGGGCATGACGGTATCCATTCGCCTGACCAGAATACTTGTGTAATTTATAATCTATGTTCAATACGCTTATTGGTCTATATGATTTGTAGTCTGTTTTATCCTTCCCTTCTTTCGGTATAACAGATATGAAGGCTTCCTTCCAGGATGGAGGTATAGGGCCTCCTTTCAGAATGTAATTAACACTAGTTTCTAGTATGGGTATCAAACTTTCTTTCATGTTCTTGTACCATTCAGGCGGGAACCCGTTGGTGCCTGGTGATCTACTTGATTTAAGATTAGAGATGGCCTTATCGATTTCCACGCGTGTTATTGGTGACATGAGATTGGTATTTGCATCTCTTCCCAGTGAGGGAAGGTCCAAAGAGCCCAAGAAGTTAGTCACTACATTTTCATTAACCGGCACAGATTGACTAGATAGAGATTTATAATATAATTCAAATGATCTTTGAATACCATCTAAATCAGTTACCATTTTGAGGCTTATGGGGTCTTTTATCTTATAAATTGAGTTTTCAGCTTGTTGTTTCTTAAGCCGCCATGCAAGCAGTTTAGATGCCTCAGGTCCGACCTCATAATATCTCTGTTTCATGAAACGAATATTTTTCGTTACTTCCTCGCATAGCATCTCGTCTATTTCTTGTTTTACCTGACTTATTTGTTGTGTTACAGTTTGACTTTTATTTATCAATTGTGTATTTTCTAAATCTTTCAGTCACTCTTGTAATTTTAACAGTTTGTCGGTCTTTTGCTTCTTAAGCATGGCAGACCTTGCAATTATTTTCCCTCTGAGAACAGCTTTAGCGGCATCCCAGATACTACTGGGGTTTGTCTCACCGTTTTCCTGCATGTATAGGTTTAGATCATTTGTCATAGACTCTGTAAAGGTAGGGTCATTCATCATGCCTGTATTTAATCTCCATAGTGTTTTCCTTGGTTGTCCATCCGAGTGTAAATTTAAGTAAATTCCAGAGTGATCCGAAATATCCCTTTGGCTAAATCTACAGTCTTTTATCCGGTTTAAGTCTTTATTAAAAATTTAAAAAACAAATCTATCCTTTCTATCCTTGAGTGAACGGAGTAGCGCGCTGAATAAAATGTAAACCCTGGGGCGGATGCATGTAGATAGCGCCATACATCGATCAGTCCCAAGCCTGAAAGCATTTTCTTCACACGCCTCTCTATAGGAGTGCGTTTTCTTTTAGTGTTTGTTGTATCCAAATGTGGATTTAACAGTAAATAAAAATCTCCTGCGCAGATTAAAGATCCATAAGATTCTGTGGTTATCAGTTTGAACACTTTTTTATAGAAACTAATATTGCTCAGGGGAAGCATATACATTCAACAATGTAACCTCTTTATGGTCTATTTTACCTTTCACTAAGATGAATCTTCCTTCTTTGTCGCTTATTTCAGATATAAATTCAAATTTAGTTCTATTAGAAATCAAGATAGCTACACCTCGTTTTTTGCCACTTTTATGACAGGAATAATAGCTGTTTTTGAAACCCATTCTTTTTAATTTATCATGTTCAGAGTTAGACAAATCAACCTGGACAACCTGGACCTCAAAACAATAACTTCAAAACATGAACTCAGTGAACAATGAAACAACACCACACTGAACAGGGCTTCCAAACACAAGGATAAAGTATGGTCCTTGAAAAATGAGGGGACTGGCCACAAGGTGGGGCCCCTCGCCAAGATGGGCATCATGAAAATAAAATTAAAACAAGTATAATAATAATAATAATAATAATAATAATAATAATAATTTGGTGACCTTAGATCCGAGTCTTCAGGCAATAGCCCCTTTTAAAATGTGTGAATTGGGATAGGACTACAAAGTTACATTCAAAAATGGTCCCGCAGATATGTTCTCAATATAATAAAGCCAAGTGGTAATGAGAGTATTTAATGATCCACCGTTGTTTCCTCCGGTGATCTCCGAAACTCCTTCAGCTTCTCCCGGACGTGTTTATGGAAATCCCCGCGTCGGGGCCTTTGCGTTTCCCATGGCATAAGCTGCTTCAGCGTCTCTTCCGTCATCTTTAGGCCAGCGTTGCTCCTCGTGGTTGTAATCTGGATCGTGGCAATGCCTCGTTTTTGTAAATCTTCTGCGACTTCTATTGCATTATCGTAAAGGACACTTCCAGATGCATAAAAGACGCGCATCTTGTTAAGTTGAGTTTGGAAGAGAATTAAGTATTAATTAAGTATTAAGTATTAAATAGTATTAAGTATTAAGGATTAAGTATACAAGCCCATTGGGAGGGCTCGTATACTTAGCCTCCGACTTGACTGCTGTTTTTACAGTACATTTGTGTTTTTATTTACTGTTGCTTATTGATGCTTTTACTGGAATGCGCCTTGTGCACCTTCTAGCTCTAGTAAGGCGCTATACAAATAAAATTTGATGATTGATTAATTGATTGATTGATTGAAGAGCACTCCCATGGCAATTGAGTCCCTCTCAACTTTCTCTCCACCTTCCACATGCTTGCTGTAGATGCTAAGGGCTTTTCTTTACACACAAAAACTAAATGTATTATATATTGAACACATTATGATTATAATGGCAACCCAGTCTCTACATAAAAACGTACCCCAGGAACGCTTTTACAATATTGCATTACGTTACATCAATACAGATTTCTGCAAAATTACATATTATTTACGTTTCACAAACTCATTAAAATAGCACCGTACCACAAACCGCTAGTTTTAGATAATAATCATTATGTTTTATCATACCACATTAAACAGGAGGGCTGCACCGGGGACATAGGATTTTGTGCTGGGAATAACAAATTTGTGACTTTAAAATATCCATTAAAATGCTATTTTACAAATAATAATGATACTGTATGTTGTCTCTGTGGCCCACAGGCATGAACAAAAAACTCAAGGGCTTCAGCCTGATTTAGTCGCTCACCATATTTGAAGCTTACCTTTAAGTGTATTGTCAGTCAATTCTTGTTCTAAAAGGTTACCCTGGAATAGACTAAATGGCACAAGACATCCCACCTTTTCACTAGAACCATGTTCACTCGTCTCCAAAGCTGCGCATTTATAATGCAGGGTCTAATTAGCATATTTAATTCTGCGAAAATAGCGTGAGCGACCTGTGGCCTTTGTCACTGTATTGGCCTGATTGCAGTCAATTACAATACATATAAGGAATGAGAAACATTAGGGGTTAAAACAAGGCTGTGGCTCTTTCTCTGACTCTGCACCTAGGCTAGTGTTAAATAAAAGGACATAAGAGTGTGGCAAGACTAATATATGACCACATTCACGCAACAGAAATTGCTGAGTGTTTTCAGACATCACCGAGAGCTTTTCTCTTAAAATAGCTCTTACTAAAGCCTTTTTCACCCTCTGCTTCATGGGACGATTTGCTCCTGTTTTAGTCCATGACCCCATAAACATGCGGACTTGTAGCCGGCGAAGGTGCGCGCTCCTCGGGCTAGCTTTGAGCCGCGGCTCACTCAAGTCCCACTGGAGGCTCGTACCCTCGATTCCCGAATCCTCCACAAAAGTCTTTTTTGGGACAGTGATGCCAAGTGTCCATGATGATATAAATGTCCTCAAGTTTGCCTTGGTAAGCCATTTAATGTTAAAATATAAGCATTTATTGATAATATGTTTGACTAGACGAGTACAATAACATTATCCACTAGGGTTGACTCCCGTGTCATCCAATGACACGCATTCAAAACTGTGACGTCACTAAGAAGGCGTTTAGAACATGTAAGCCTGTACTCCTGATTGCCTGTGTCAATCAATATTTTTTATTGTAGAGTATTACTCGTCATATTTAGTGTATTATTTATTTATAAATATATTTTATTAATCTTGCTACAACTGCTTTTGGACAGACAGCGTTCGCAGTACAAGGGCCACAGATCTGGAATACTTTACCTGCTGATCTGAAAACTTTAACAGACCTGAATGGGTTTAAAAGTAAAGTTAAACAATGGCTCAAACTGACTCAAACTTGTGGACACAACAGAAGTGTATAATATTTTATTGTCTTTTATGTTTTGTATTGATTGTAATAATTTGTGTAGGTGTATTGTGTTTTTGTGTCTTAGGGACCAGGTCTGCGAATTAGCTGTTAGCTATAAGGCCTATGACCATGGCATCGGTTATTTTGTAACAATGCTTCTTGTTCTGTCCCTATCAAATAAATAAATAAATAAAATAAATATATTATTTTTAGAGTTTTGCTGTGCACTGTTGTGTTTATAAATGCCTTTTATGCAGCATTTATTTCCTTTCTTACAGTTTGTCCATGAAATAATTTATATATATTGAATATATATATTTGGCTGTCGTAAAGGTGGGACTTGAGAGTCGCTATGATTGGATGATTACAGTGGGTTGCATTTGTATCGGCCCCCTTTAACTTTTCAACATTTTGATACGTTTTTATTTAAACATACTGATTCTGCAGAAGGCTGTATTTTTAATCAAATACACTTTATTATCACATCCCAAAGAGTTACATAAACACAGATGTCATAGGAAAGTATAGTAGAAGTAAAGTCATAACTTCAGCTCTCAGGAGGTGCCTTTTATTGTGGTTTGTTCAACTGAGGTCACATCCCTTTTCATGTTAAAGTGTCAATAATTAGAGGAGCAGTATTTTATGTCTCCGGGGCCTGTACTGATAGTAAATAACATCAATATATACACATGCACATTAATGCAGATCACATGCCAGAGTGATCCCCTCACCAAGTGTTATTCATTAATTGTAGATAATGATGAAACATTGTACTGTGCATCTCAAATCAAATGATCTTCAAAGAATCAATTGAATAGTTAGTATAACGATAATAATTTTAGTTCACACCATGGGAAAAAATGTGACACTGGTATTCTAGTAATTATGCACAGCAGACAAAAACATAAATCTGAAAATGAGCATAGATTAGATCTTTTATGAAGCGACAGAAACACACACACTGAATATTGTCACATAACCTGTAGATAGTGCCACCATTCGCATCAGACTTTGATAAATTAGCCCATACAAAGTGGAATTCAATGGAGCTTTGCATTGGTATAGTTACCCTGAAATATCTTCCCTGACAATATTATTCTGAAAGCACACCTGAACCAGCTGTAAAAGTAAGCGTATATGAAGGGGTTGAGCATTGAGTTTGACCATGCAATCCATTTAAAAGTTTCCAAAGCTGTTACTGACATTTTGAAACCATTTACAGGCAAAAACGTCATACTCATACAAAGTGGAGACCAGCAGAGGACAAATGCTCCCATCACTATCGCCAGAGTGCGCGTCGCTTTTTTCTCTGATCTACTCACTGTGGCCCCCGGTTGCTTGCTGTGGATGCTACGCGCCTGTTTTTTCGCCACGTAGAAAATCTTTAAGTAAATTGTAATCATTATTAGAGAGGGAGTGTAAAAGTTAAAGACAGTAGCAACAGATGCTAAGTAGGAAACATGGAACAAAACACAACCTCTATTCCTGTTTGGTCCACCAAGCGTCATCACAGCCGCACTTCCAAATGAAACTGTCCACGCGATCAAAATCATGGCCGAAGTAACGTTTGCATTGATTTTTGTTTTATAGCTCAGTGGTTGACACACAGCATAATATCTGTCGATGGAGATGAAGCATAGGTTCAATATTGAGCAAGAACACAAAGCAATATCAAACAATCGTCTCAGAAAACAGGAATTTTGCAGATGCCAACATGGGTTTGCTAATAAGGCCGTGCTGAACTGAATAATCACAGCCCCAACGAGCAGGTCGGTCGCAGCCAGAGACAGGACCAGGTAGTTTGTGGGAGTGTGGAGCTGTCGGAAGTAGATTATGGAGAATATGACCAGCAGGTTACCGCACATTGTTATTACTGCAATTGTCCCTAAAATAAATCCTACAATCAGAGTCTTAGAGTCTGCTGATGTATTTTCCAAATTATCACAAAAATTAGTCTGATTTGTGAGCCCTTCCATGCAGACAAGAAAAACGTTACAAATGCATTGTTATGAAATATTACAAACAGTATAAATCCCTGTTTCAAAAGTTTAGGACCTGCCTCTCTGCACCTGTACAGACATTGGAGTCACACTGAGCACAACTCCAACAGACTCTGCACAGGTCACTGTGCGCTGGACTTTTATCCAGGTTTCTGAGGCCAGACACGCTCTGATTGGATGAAATCACACGTGTGACATAACTATGGTGCAGTTAGTTATCTATCAAATATTTAAAAGAAATTCAAGTGAATTATTACTTAAACCACAACAATACACTATAATGGGAGAACATTATTATTTTAGGGGTTTAGATAGGTTTCCCATTGATGTAAAATTCGTATTTGCTATGGTAATTAAGAATTCAAAGCAAAACCTTTTACCCTTTTAATGATGAAAGGCAGAGTTTTATGATTGGTTTATGCACTGTAAAATGTAAAATTTGTTTCAACTCAAAAAACTAATTCCAAGGGCTGCCAAGAAATTTTATATGTAACCAATAACGATTTTACAATCTAGTCGATTTGAAATTTGAGATTCACCTCTTTCGTTCAATTGTATTCTTAGGTTGACACAACTGTTTCCAGTTGTCTGAAGTGAAAAACGTCAGTTACAAATTAAATCAGTTGTGTCAACCTAAGTTTTTCACTTCAGACAACTGGAAACAGTTATGTCAACTTAAGAATACAATTGAACGAAAGAGGTGAATCTCAAATTTCAAATCGACTAGATTGTAAAATGGTTATTGGTTACACATAACATTTCTTGGCAGCCCTTGGAATTAGTTTTTGAGTTGAAACAAATTTTACATTTTGTTTGTATACTTTATTGTCCCTGTAGGGAAATTTGAGGAGTGGACCCATCTCCATGATGTGGAGCCAGGCTGATGGTCAGAATGTCCTGGCTGGGGGATTCACCTACTGTACATGTTTTTAATGGTAGGGGAAACCAACGCAGACACTGGAAGAACATGCAAACTCCACACAGAAAGGCCCCGCACAGGTGGGAATCGAACCCAGGACCTTCTAGCTGTGAAGCGGAGGCGCTAACCGCTGCACTACCGTGCCGCCTCCAAGAGGAAAAAGTAATTAGACTGAAACCCATCTATAATCAGGCCTTGTCAATGAAGTGTGGAGCCTTCAACACGTTTTCCAGCATCACAGAAAAAAACAAAACAAAAACACAGCACATTATCAATTACGCAAACGTAGGTTAAAACACTATATTTTGTACTTTCTCTATAATTAGGAGGAGTATGACAAAGTTCACTTACTGTTACTGTTTTATTGCACCAGTCTGGAATAAATTAGAGAAAAATTCTGGCATTTTGAAATATTTATCGCAGAGTATATTCTATTTTCTATTACAAACTGTCAAGCTCCTCCTGTTTTCTCCATTCTCCACCCCCCTCTCTTATGTTCATGTGTGTGTGTGTGTGCCAACTCACCTGGGTGGAGCTTGCCATCACTCACCTGAGGTCCGTCTACAATCAGTCCAGTCCTTCATTACCCCAGTTCAGCCGCTATTCTTCGCCAGTTCGTCAGTAAAGGTGCGTACAGACCAAACGCGACCATACCACCAACTTCCATGTTAACCCTATGTAGATGTGCTTTGACGCGCTTCAAAATGTAAGCAAAGCCGTCCGCGCGTATGAAGCGTAGCAAATGCGAGCAAATGAGGATAAACGCGCGTCAAAGCCAGTGAGAACAGCGCGGTACAGAGCAGCGATGCCGCGCCCACTGCTTCATGCACTCAAGTAATCACAATCTACACGTACGTTCATTTACGCCTTGTTAACCAATCAGGAACTGGGCTCAAATAGTGAGCACAAGCGTCACCTGTTACCTGCAGCAGTGGCACAAAAAGGGCATACATAATATATGCCTTTCATAGGGGCGCCAATTAGTGATGTGTCGGTCGCGAAGGATCCAGCTCTTTTGAACAAGTCTTTACTGTGAACGATATGAACGGGTTCGCGCAGGTGATGTATTTTTTTTTTAATTCCTCTTTGGGGGAGGGACGTCACTTTAGTTGTGCATGCTTATTTTGCGAAACAAAAGTCACTGCTGGAGTGGGGCGGAGAGGAGTGGAGGATTGGCAGAGGGACAGTTCGTGAACGCACGACCGCGGGACGTGAGCGCGGCCTGCGGGGAAACGGTTTCAGAGCGCGACTGGGGAAACGGCGCGCCCGAATGCTCCCAGCACCAGCACTCTTCTGGGCCATAGGAGAGAAAAAGGCGCGCGGGGTCCGTGAGTGACGAGGCAGCTACAGGAGCCCCGTCACCAGAGGCGTGCTGGCCATAGGGAGAGTCGGGACGTTTCCCGGTGGGCCGCTCGGTTCCGGTGCTTCTGGGCCGGGCCATCAGAATAAAATAATGAAATAATAACTCACTATTCCAGGCCTAAAGGCTTTAACTGGGCTGCAGCAGGAGCATGAGCTGCTGTAGATATAAATGAAGTAACACAAGCGTAATTGTCATGGAAATCTATCAAAATAACGACTGATGAATGAAAATCTGAAATATATTCGCATCGAACTTTTCATTCTTGCGCGGGGAGATACCATTTCATATCTAAGTGGAACACCCCTCCGCTTTATTTCAAGTTGGTGCAGTCCAATCCAGTGGAGACAAGTGTCCTCGCGAGAAAAGGGCAGTGAAAGGTAGAAAAGTGGACAAATAAATGTTTTTATCTACATAACTTGTGCTGATTGTGGGTTTGTATCAAGCTCAGACTGTGTGTGCAGCGGCCCATGTGAAAAGAGACATTGTTAGAAAATTGTCAATGTGTGGTATTTGATCCAGCGACCTCTTGTACGTGAGACCAGCGCACTATTAGGGAGCCATAATTCCGGGCCGGTCTTCTCCAAATTCCCGGGCTGAAATTAGGTCCCAGCACGCCCCTGCCCGTCACTCACATCTTCCACCTGTTCGCTCAGCTCCACTCCGGGCACGATATCACCGCACACTGTCTCCTCCTCAGTCCGCCCCGGTCATCTCCACCCCCCACGAGGAGCTCAAAGTGAGCATAAGGCAACAAGTTTGAGAAATAAAAGTCCTAATGAAATAATAAACACGGTTACAGAGGAGAACGCGATGAAGCAAAACACTTCTTTCTTTTTTTTTCTCCCCTCTAGCGCGAGGGCGAGAGAGGGGCAGAGGAAAAGTTACATGAATGAAGCAACAGAAGCTTAATCGGGCCGTGTGATTGTTTTTTTGTGATAACAAACTCCATAGAGGGAATTATCGATGTTGTGTGAAATAGTGACATTTTCGTTAAAATAAAGTCAATTCAGAGGGTATTTATTTTCTTTTTCTTAAAAAAAACAAAACATCAAAGAGCCATGTGTGTGTGTGTGTGTGGGAGGGGGGGTAGTTGCGCCCCTGACCTGCAGCATGGAGGACAAGTTGATCATCGCGGTTTGCGCTCGGTCTGAATTGTATGACACGCCTCTATTATGACGCTTGCAAAACTTCACGTGCCAGCAAACAGGCGTTTCTCACGAGTGTGAAGCGGCAATGTTTGGCGTCCAACTAGAGGCTGAAGGAGCGTGGACGCACGTTTGGTCTGAACGCACCTTTAGAGCCGTTTGAACCATCTTGGGCCCTGAGAACTTCAGGGAGGGGTCTCCTGGTGGTTCCCAGAGTCAATAATAAACACGGTGAGGCTGCGTTTCAGTTTCATGCAGCTAAAATCTGGAACAGTCTTCACGAGGATGTGAGACAGGCCTCAACTCTGACAATGTTCAAATCTAGGCTGAAAACAGCTCTTTTACCCGTGCATATGAAAACTGAAACTCTTGCCTTATACTGTCATTGATTAATTTTTATGTTTTATTGATTGATTTTATCTGTTTTCTTGTAATTTTATGCAACTGTGAAGCACTTTGAATTGCTTTGTGTATGAATTGTGCTCTACAAATAAACTTGCCTTGGCTTGCCCAGGGCCTTTAATGACACAGAGCAAAGATCGAATCATTTCCCTCATCAAGAATCATTTCAACATTATTGATTCTGCAGAAGGCTGTATTTTTAATCAAATACATTTTATTATTACCTCTCAAAGAGTTACATAAACACAGGAGCAAAGATGTCATAGTAGAAGTAGCAGCTATAGTAGAAGTAGTTGTAGTAAAGTCATAACTTCAGCTCTCAGGAGGTGCCTTTTATTGTGGTTTGTTCAACTGAGGTCACATCCCTTTTCATGTTAAAGTGTCAATAATTAGAGGAGCAGTATTTTATGTCTCCGGGGCCTGTACTGATAGTAAATAACATCAATATATACACATGCACATTAATGCAGATCACATGCCAGAGTGATCCCTCACCAAGTGTTATTCATTAATTGTAGATAATGATGAAACATTGTACTGTGCATCTCAAATCAAATGATCTTCAAAGAATCAATTGAATAGTTAGTATAACGATAATAATTTTAGTTCACACCATGGGAAAAAATGTGACACTGGTATTCTAGTAATTATGCACAGCAGACAAAAACAAATCTGGAAATGAGCATAGATTAGATCTTTTATGAGGCGACAGAAACACACACACTGAATATTGTCACATAACCTGTAGATAGTGCCACCATTCGCATCAGACTTTGATAAATTAGCCCATACAAAGTGGAATTCAATGGAGCTTTGCATTGGTATAGTTACCCTGAAATATCTTCCCTGACAATATTATTCTGAAAGCACACCTGAACCAGCTGTAAAAGTAAGCGTATATGAAGGGGTTGAGCATTGAGTTTGACCATGCAATCCATTTTAAAATTTCCAAAGCTGTTACTGGCATTTTGAAACCTTTCACAGGCAAAAAAGTTACACACATACACAATGGAGACCAGCAGAAAACAAATGCTCCCATCACTATCGCTAGAGTGCGCGTCGCTTTTTTCTCTGATCTACTCACTGTGGCCCCCGGTTGCTTGCTGTGGATGCTACGCGCTTGTTTTTTCGCCACATAGAAAATATTTAAGTAAATTGTAATCATTATTAGAGAGGGAGTGTAAAAGGTAAAGACAGTAGCAACAGATGCTAAGTAGGCTGCATGGAACAAAACACAACCTCTATTCCTGTTTGGTCCACCAAGCGTCATCACAGTCGCACTTCCAAATGAAACTGTCCACGCGATCAAAATCATGGCCGAAGTAACGTTTGCATTGATTTTTGTTTTATAGCTCAGTGGTTGACACACAGCATAATATCTGTCGATGGAGATGAAGCATAGGTTCAATATTGAGCAAGAACACAAAGCAAGATCAAACAATTGTCTCGGAAAACAGGGATTTTGCAGATTCCAACATGGGTTTGCTAATAGAACCGTGCTGAACTGAATAATCACAGCCCCAACGAGCAGGTCGGTCGCAGCCAGAGACAGGATCAGGTAGTTTGTGGGAGTGTGGAGCTGTCGGAAGTAGATTATGGAGAATATGACCAGCAGGTTACCACACATTGTTATTACCGCAATTGTCACTAAAAAAAAACCTACAATCAGAGTCCTAAAGTCTGCTGATGTGTTTTTCAAATTATCACAAAAATTTGTCTGGTTTGTGAGCCCTTCCATGCAGACAAGAAAAACGTTACAAATGCATTGTTATGAAATATTACAAACAGTATAAATCCCTGTTTCAAAAGTTTAGGACCTGCCTCTCTGCAGTTGGAATCACACTGAGCACAACTCCAACAGACTCTGCACAGGTCACTGTGCGCTGGACTTTTATCAGAAAGTTTCTGAGGCCAGACACGCTCTGATTGGATGAAATGATCACACACGTGACATATACAGGGGTTGAAGTGGGCGGGAACCGTCAGGAATGGCGTTCCCCCTCCTTCGCATGGCAAAAAAAAAGAACAAAAAAAAGTTCATGATTGCAACTTTGTCATTTTCACGCACATACAAAATTCTGCCTGTGAGATAAATCAATGCAATAAAAATAATAGGTCGGGCCTACTCAATATGCGTCCCAAGGGTCAAACAATAAAATCTGACCTAATTTTCCTTAAAAAAAAAAAAAAAAAAGAAATTCGGCATTAACTGCGCCGCATTAGCATCGCTCCGCAGCGAGTTCGCGCCACTTTGCGTAGCAGTGTGCCTGCGGCTCCGGTACCATCATCTCCTAGCGTGGGCTCAAATGAAAACATGGCTCTGTAAAACGGTGTAAGACACTAAACTGACAAAACAGGAGGCTTATCGTTGGACGGACTGACAGATTTTATCAAACCGAAGCACAAAGACAGTATGAATCGTGTTTTGCGGGTTTTGCTTGGATTATCCCATGCAGAAGCAGGACTCTTCGCGGTCTGCGGCAGATGCAGTGTGTGTTCCTGTCTTCACCGGTGCAAAGGGCATAACCAGAGACTTTAAGGTAAGGAACACCAGTTCAGTTGTGGATGTTTGTAAAGCGGACAATAAAGCTGATGGTGCGTGAGTTTTGGAAAACTGCTCTGCACCGCCAGCACTCATGTTCAACCTGTCAACACGCTAAACCTCGCTACCTGGGCTCTAACTTAGCCAAATAACATAGGAATCAATAATCTGACAGTGTGGCGTGAAAGACGAGGACACAAGCGAGCTGCAAGTGAGTCAACTTTATTGCTTTCGAGCCACCAGAATAATGGCCGGAGAACAGGACGAACACAACAGTCAGAGCTCAGACAGGCCCCCAAACCCCAAAACCTGCTGGGTGAGAGACACCTCTCTAACATGTACACCGAAAATGGACCAACGGCTGCACGGAGACTCGGCGCGGCTGTCTCCAGCAAAAACTCACCCGGGACACGGAGCGGCTGAGCAAAAAACAATTCAGCAGAAGAAGCGCTAAGGTCCTCCTTAGGTTCCAAACGCAACCCAAGCAAACCCCACGGCAAATGATCCACCCAACCGTCATCGGTATGCGCGGCGCGCAAAGCTGCCTTTAGCGATCGATGGAAACACTTACACATCCCATTTGCCTGAGGGTGGTATGCCATGGTGCAGTGCACCTGCACTCCTAGGGAACGCGCCATACCAGACCAAAGCTCCGAAATAAACTGGGGGCCTCTGTCAGAAGTAATATCCGACGGCACGCCAAACCGAGCAACCCAAGCAGAGAGAAACACATTTATCACATCAGCAGATGTTGTGGACGACAAAGGCACCACCTCAGGCCACCTTGTGGTCCGATCCACCATAGTAAACAGATGCGTGAAACCTTTTGATGGCGAGGACCAACCAGATCTACGTGCACGTGGTCGAAATGCCTGGCTGGAATCGGAAAAGGTTCAAGAGGGGCTTTGGTATGGCGGTGCACTTTAGCACGCTGACATGCAACGCAAGATGCTGCTCACCCCTTAACGTCTTTGCGCAAACCAGGCCAAACAAAATGGGAACTAACCAGCTTCACCGATGCACGCACACCCGGGTGTGAGAGAGAGTGGACAGAGTCAAAAATGCGGCGACGCCAACCTGCTGGAACTACGGGGCGGGGCCGTCCTGTGGATACATCACACAGGAGGGCCACGCCCCTTTCCTGCAGCACATGCTCCTCAAGCTTAAGGCCTGTACCGACGGAGCGAAGAGCCAGGATATCCGCGTCGCCAGGCTGCTCAACTGCCATATCAGAAAAATCCGTCCCGAGAAGCACAGGGCAAACGAGCCTGCGGGAGAGGCAATCCGCGACCAAGTTGGACTCAGATATGGCTGCTAAGTGGCGCTACTGACGCGCCGACCAGGGTTCAGTGACTTTAGCCATGGCAAACGTCAGTGGTTTATGGTCCACATAAGTCGTAAACGAACGGCCTTCCAGCAAAAAACGAAAATGCCGAGTAGCCAAAAACAGTGCCAACAACTCCCTGTCAAAAACGCTGTACTTACGCTCGCAGTCCCGCAACTTGCGGCTAAAAAACTCAAGACGCTGCCCCACGCGCCTGCCACCCACTGCTCCACAACAGCCCCAACAGCTAAGTCGGAAGCGTCGGTTTTCAGGGCGATGGGAGCGTCTGAATCACTGTGAGCAAGGAGAGCTGCACTAGCTAACGCAGACTTAGCTCCATCAAAAGCAGCAATCCGGTCTGGTGTCCAGTGCTTTAAGACGCTTTTGTGAACGCAAAGCGTCGTAAAGCAGCTGTAGGAGGTGGGCAGCGCGAGGAATGAACCTTTGTAAAAGTTCACCATGCCCAAAAACTCCTGTAAGGCCTTGGCCACAACTGGACGGGAAAAATCTGCCACCGCCTGGACCTTAGCAGGCAAGGGAACCGTGCCACGTGCGGAAATGCAATGGCCTAAAAAATCGATCACCGGCAACACAAACTGACATTTGGCTGGGTTGACAATCAGGCCATGGGAGTCTAAACGCCTGGAAAACTTCCCTGAGGTGCGTGTAGTGCTCTTCAGTAGACGAGCTGGCCACCAAAATGTCGTCCAGATAGACAAACACAAAATTGGGACCGTGCAACACAGAGTCCATCAACCTGAAAAGTCTGCGCTGCCCCCTTGAGGCCAAATGGCATGCGGAGGAACTCAAAAAGCCTGAATGGAGTTATCACTGCGGTCTTAGGCAGATCATCCGCCTGGACCGGAACCTGATGATACCCGCGCACCAGGTCCACCTTAGAGAAAACCGAGGCACCAGACAACCGCGCAGAAAAATCTTGAATGTGTGGAATAGGGTAACGGTCTGGTGTCGTTACGTTGTTTAAACAGTGAAAGTCACTGCACAGATGCCATGAGCCGTCCGCCTTAGGCACCATGTGGAGGGGTGAAGCCCACGGGCTGTTAGAGCATCTCACTATCCCCAACCTCTCCATGGTGGCGAACTCCTCCCTGGCGATAGCTAATTTTGTCCTGACAAGACGCCGCGTGCACGCAAAAACCGGCGGGCCACTAGTGGGGATAATGTTCCACCCCGTGTTTAACCACCGGGGAGGAAAAAGCAGGTGTGGTCAAAGACGGAAATTCAGCTAACAAACACTGAAAAACATCGCCAGACGCCAATAAATGTGCATGCGGTACCAGCCCAGCTCCCCCAGCTTCACAGGGAAAAGTGGCGAAAGTTACAGCATCAATAAGCCTACGGTTAGCAACATCAACTAACAGTCACAGAGGCAACTATAAAGTCCCACTCGTACTCACGCCCGTGGAAACACACAGTCATCCATTTTGTGCCGAAAGTTCCAATGGGAGAACAGTTCGCAGCGCTCAGCAATGGGCCACCACCGCGGCCCGACACATCTGGACCAAACTCTTCCGATAACCGGAGTCCACTAAAAACCGATGTCCTGACAGGGAGTCCTTAATGAAGAGCAGCTCACCTCGTTCACCAGCGCCCACAGCTGCTACTGAGCGCGTTTCCCGACATCTCGAACGTGCATGGCGGGACACAGCGCTTCGCTTTGCCGCCAAACCTTTGGTGGTAAAAACACAGGGAGCTCCCACGACGACGCGTCCTTGTGCCGATTGTAGCTACCACTGCTGGATTCTCCGTCGACATCTACAGGGGCACCGCCGTCATGCTCTGCAGCGCAAAACGCCTGGTAGCCAGCAGGACCTGGTCCGCTTCCTCCGCGAGGCCTTGGTAATCACCAGTGGTGAGACGAGAAGAGTTAGCCAAAACCGCTCGTACCTGTGGCGGGAGCTGCCACAGGAAAATGTGCGGGAAAAGGAAACTGCCGTCATCCGAACCGAGAAGCGATAGCATATTGTCCATTAGGTCCACGGCAGTACTGTCCCCAATCCAGGCAGGGTGAGAATCTTATCTGCCCTTTCTGCCGAGGACAGACTGAACCTCCGCAGAAGGAGCAGCTTGAGAGCGGCGTATTTCCCCAGCAGAGGAGGGCTATGTAGCAACGGCATAGCCCTGCGGGTAGACTGCTGATCTGGGGCAGAAACCACCAAATAGTATCTTGAGTCGTCCGCATCCACACCCCGGAGATGGAAAAGTGCCTCAATGTGCAGGAACCACGAGGCTGGATCACTCTGCCAAAACTCTGGAAGTGTCACAGCGGGAGCGGTGAGGAAACGAAGCCGGCCGTGTGAACGGGAGAGACGGCAAAGTCGAGACGGCAAAGTCGAGACAGCGTCTGAGGCCAAGCCCATGGCCGAGGCCGAGTCTGCAGCCGAGACAGAAGGAGAAACACTCTCTTCCACCTTATCTGTCATGCTCACGATAGGGGTCACCAATGTGGCGAGGACACAAGCAAGCTGCAAGTGAGTCAACTTTATTGCTTTCGAGCCACCAGAATAATGGCCGGAGAACAGGACGAACACAACAGTCAGGGCTCAGACACGAATTTGTAAAGTAGATTTGTTTCAATTTCAAAACACAAAACACAAAACTAAATATTTTATCATATATGGATGATGAGGTCATCTTTGATGACCAACTTGACCATTTTAACACTAGAACTGGGCTTGGCAACATTGATTTTTGAAATCAGCGCCCTTGAATTAGTATAAGTAGGTATGTTTCCAAAAATCAGAAAGATCCGTTTTTTAAGGTAATTTTTTACAGTGTTCTCCCTGGCTATAGTGTCTCCATTGATAATGTGCAGTCTGTCATTACACTGCCCCTAGCGGTCACGACGGGAACTGTGCTTTTTGCCGAGCATTAATCTGGGAAAACACACGGCGGAAAGATTGTGTCAAAAATATCCTCAGCAGATCAAAGGCTGAATGCACGTGGTGAGTGATTCACATGTGCAGATTCAAACTCTAATATAAATACAAACAAAAGACTTTTGAAATATACAGAGAACAAGAAATGTGTTGCCACTAGGAGGCGCAGTAGGATCAATTATGTGTGTTTCCTCTATAATCAAGGAAGAGTGTTGCTGCTTGGAACGGTTGTCATTCTATTGCTCAAATTTACAAATTGAGAATTAGGGTAGGCAAGTTATGAATCTGTTGAGAGGGACCCTCCCAACGGGCTCAAAACCTTGTCTTTTAATGCACCACTCAGCATAGGAACATCATCTACAAAATCAGCTGTTAGGGCAGCTGGGTGGGGTTTGTTGAGGGGGAGTTACTGCCCTCTTCAACTGGCCCGTTCTACACCCTGGCTTTTAATGCACCTCATTATGCAGGGCTTACATCATACTTCACATATAACTCAATTAAACAAATATAATAATAATGATAAATAAACCCGAATTAAATTATATTAAGGATGGTATTGACAACTGGGAAGTAGCAAGATCTCAGAATATAATATGTATTAATGCACCTTTAATAATGATAATTAATGATAATTAAACCCAAATTAAATTATATTGAGGATAGTAATGACAACTGGGAAGTAGCAAGATCTCAGAGTATAATATGTATGAATGCACCTTTATAACATAAAAGTAGCACATTCTTTTGTTCTTTATTTTGCTGTTGTTTTTGTCTTATTCTTCATCATTTATTGTTACTTTGCCCTATGTTCCTTTGTTTATGATTTGCTACCTTGTAAATATTAAATGTAATGTTACTATTTTTATTTGGGGTGGGCGCTTATAAGCCTTTGGCTTCAGCCCACTCCCTTTGAGCAGGTTAACTGCTCAAACAAATAAATAAACTAAACTAAACTAAACTAAACTCTCACATGCAAACTTGAGATTTACAAATAAAATGTGAATTATTTCGAATAAATAACTTAATATAAAAAAGGTTTGTTCAAAAAATTGCATGCAAAACTAACTTTATGAATAAATCCGGATTTTGCGAGGATTCAAAACTGTGCATAGATTTTTCATAAAAACGTGTGAAATTTGTCTAAAAAATATCCACATTCACAACGGAGAAGAATTCACCCTTTAGGTGATTCACAAATGCAGATTCAAATTGGCACATGCAAAAGCACAGATTCACAAACACAAAGATATGCATTATTCACAGAGGCAGAGATTCACAAACCAAAACATACCTTTTATTCACAAATATATACGTGCAAATAATATTTTACGTGAATAAATCTAGGCACGCAAATAAGCCCAGTGCCCATCTCGACTGCGCATGCGTGAGTCAATCAGGCTCCTAATTTCGGCCCAAACAAACCACACCGCCATTGAAATGTGTGAGCGAGTTCAGGTAGCAGAGCGTAAACACTAAAGTATATTGAGCCATAACCATGAACTATAAGGCTTACGGGCATTGGTTTACAGATTATAAGTCTCAAGTGACATTTCTTGCAAATATTTAAGTTGTCAATATCTTGAAAGGGAAAAGTCAGGGCGGTGGCTCCGCAGGCAGGAGCGGACCATCGCGGACAGGGGAACGACAGGACCTGGGATCAGCCCGACACAGACACCCTCACTTTTTAAATCATTTGAATTCGTCTTGTAATCACAGGGAAAAGTTCCAAAACGGTGTTGATGTTAAATATAGTGGGTAAATTTCCGTCTGTCAAATTAGCGACTGATTAGCTATGTTGTACCATCAGATCACTCGTACATAATAAAAATAAAGTACATTTAGATGGCATAGCCTATGTGTGTATGTGGATCTCTCTGGTCACAATTAAGAAAAAGATTTCATCTACTGTCCACCTCCTTATTGACAAAAAAAAAGAGGGATTCTAAGTATTTATTTCTTGTTTCAGTTTAAATGTTGTGAATATCGGCGACATGAGGCCAGAGTTTCAGACCCTGGACTTTGTCCAACAGTCGCCTTCAAGGGTCAGAAATGTTTTTCTGACATAGTTATTCCAACTATATGAACAACTTTTGACAGCATCTCTTTGTATGAATGGCAGTTTCGTTTCTGTCTATGTCCGTACACAGCCCTGGTTGTAAAAATAGACTTTAAGCTAATATTGTAACAGGCTCCATGGTGACGACAAAAACGCTTTAAATCATCAACTTTCCAGCAGTTAAAACGGTCCAAATCATAGCTTTCTTCGGTGCTTTACGCTATCTATCATTATTGTTTGGTAGCCAAAAGACATTCCATTACCTATAATGCAACGGGCGAGCCGAGATGGGCATTGGGCTTATTAGACATTGTGAATAAATCTGGGATTTTGAATTAATTTATATTTTTGGAATTGGAATTTATTTGAGTGATTATTTACATTATTTACATTCCCCCGACCCCTCCACAGCGCACATCGTACGCTGGGCCGTTTTGGTCAACTCTTATCATGTGATCAAATTTTAAGAATAACCAGCATAGTGTGACCAGGCGTCTTTCCTTTTTGAGGGACAGAGCTGGAAGTGTTATGAATGCACATGGATGAGCATGGCTGGCAGCCATGCCCGCGAATCGGGTCATAAAATTCTCCTTTGATGGCAGGTCGGGTTGTCGCGGGTCAAACAATCCCGGCCTGCTGCCGCGCGCTGCTGCTCACCACCGCCGTACGCGCGTCCACTGCAGCCACGACTTATACTACCATCTTTACAGCAGGTGTTTTACGTCAATATGCGGCAGATTTTCATAGAATAAGCAGCGTTTTGTTGCTTGTAATCCAGCGAATGCTTTTGTGGAGCCAAATCTCTCCTATTTTCCAGGGCATGTGCGTCTGTGCACGAGTTTGCGTTACCTAACGTCCAAAGCTTGCAGAGTCTGCCCTCAGTGCTCATGCCCTTCCCAATACTGTATAACTGTGAAGATGAAATTCTCCTCTTTAGAGCCAAACATTCAGAAACTGATGTGTGATAATAAGCAGCACCATTCGTCTCAACATTCACAATGAGTTTCAGATGGAAATCTCAAAATGTAAAATCCAGAGATCTATTAGTTTTGTAATGTATAGTTTTGTTTCATGTGTAAAATCCCAGTCGTTTCAGTGATATTGGACATTAAGGGGAACATTTCCCCCCAGCATTTTTTCAGCATCTTGTTACCATAGTTATAACCATAGACTTCACATACCCACAACCTCAGTTTTAAACTATTAGCCCTTTAGAATGACATTAGGTGGTATACCTATAGGCTGTTACAGCAGTCCCCCCCCCCCCCAGATCACAATGCAATACAGTAAATCAGCCAGATCACAATGCAATACAGTAAATCATTCAGCCCTTGTGGGAATTCACATGAACAGTCCACATGGCCTTTGTGGAACTTGAAAAAGCTTTTGACCGTGTTTTCTTTTGGGTGCTTTGAGAGTATGTAGTCCAGGCCTTCTGATAAGTGTTGTCTTTTCCTCAAATGACTTGAGCAGGAGCTTGGTTCACAGTCAGACCTGATCACAGTGCATGTTGGGATCCATAGTGGCTGCCCTTCATTCTGGTCAGTAAATAAAGACGTGTTTGTGTAAACACACATTCACACAGGCACATTTGCCCAAGGATGTATGTAAATAACATAAGACTTGAACCACCAACCTCCAGGTATGGCGAGGGTGAGTGATTGTGCAATCTAAATTTAATATCTTTAATATCTAAAATAATAACCACTAAACAAGATGGGACATTTGTTTATTACATTTGCAGTAAGAAATGATTCCGTTTGTGCATTGGTTAATTTAAGATTCAGCCATTGAAAGTATATAAAAGGTTAATGCTTACAGATTGAATAACTACACAATATACTATACATTGTATTTAACATGGAAAATACCATTACCTCGAAAGTCCTATATGGTGTATATTTAATGTATTCTGTATGTTGAACTCACTACTAACCACAGCAGACTGGTATAAACTGGGCCAAAATTGTGATTTATAAGAATATTGCTCAATGTAGCTTTGCATTGGTATAGTTACCCTGAAATATCTTCCCCGACAATATCATTCTGAAAGCACACCTGAACCAGCTGTAAAAGTAAGCGTATATGAAGGGGTTGAGCACTGAGTTTGACCATCCAAACCATTTAAAGACCTCGATTGCTGTTAGTGGAATTTTGAAATCATTTAAAGGCAAAAACGTGACACTCAGACAAAACGGAGACCAGCAGGTGAAGAATACTCCCATCACGATCGCCAGAGTGCGCGTCGCTTTTGTCTCTGATCTGCTCACCGTGGCCCCCGGTTGTGTAACGTGGATGCTACGGGCCTGTTTCCGAGCGACACTGAAAATCTTTAAATAGACGGACATCAGTATTAATGCAGGAATGATAAAGAGAAAGACAGTAGCGACAGATACAAATTTGGAACCATGGAAAAAAGCACATCTGGTGTCCTGCTTTCGTCCACCAAGCGTCATCACAGCCGCGCATGTAAATGAAAACGCCCACGCGATCAAAATCATGGCCGCAGAAACGTGTGCGTTGATTTTCGTTTTATAGCCCAGCGGCTGACACACGGCATAATATCTGTCGATGGAGATGAAGCATAGGTTCAATACTGAACAAGAACACAAACCGATATCAAACAATCCCCTCAAAAAACAAAGATCTTGCTGATGCCAACACGGGTTTGCGAATAGAACCGTGCTGAAAGGAACAAGCACAGCCCCAACGAGCAGGTCGGCCACAGCCAGAGACAGGACCAGGTAGTTTGTGGGAGTGTGGAGCTGTCGGAAGTAGATTATGGAGAATATGACCAGCAGGTTACCACACATTGTTATTACTGCAATTGTCCCAAAAATAAAACATAAGAACTGAGTCTTAGAGTCTGCTGATGTATTTTCCAAATTGTCACAAAATGTAGTCTGGTTTGTGAGCCCTTCCATGCAAACAAAAAAAACGTATCAAGAGCATTGTTATCAAATATTACAAAATAAATCCCTGTGTTACAGGTTTAGGGCCGGCCTTTCTGCACCTGTAGAGATATCGGAGTCTCACAACTCCAAGGACTCTGCACGGCTCACTGTGCACTGGGCTTTATCAGAGAACTTCCTGGTGCTGGACACTCTCTGATTGGACAAAATGATCACGCACGTTGCTCCTTTGCATTTAGTTTAGAGTGTATATTATTATTTGGTTAGTTACTTATTTAAAACACCACTGTATTTTTGTTTATTTTATTCAAAGACATTTAATTGAACAGAATTATGAATGAAACTACGATAAAATAACATAAAGAAGTGATTATGATTTTGTGTAGTTTTACCATAACACATTTTTATTTATCATCACACAGTTCTCTTATGATTTGGGGTGAAAAGTCCTCAAAATGACTTCCCTAAAAGGTCATGTGATGTAAACCCGACTGAACACGTTTTCCAGCATCAGAGGGACAAAACATATAATCAATCACACACTAATCCCTATATTTGGAGTGTAGGCAGGTATACTGTATATAGCGGGAACCATGTTTACATACACTTTATAAAAAGACACATTTGCACATTTTTAGATCAATTAGAATTTTAAAAAATATTTCTCAAATGCCAGAGTAATGAGAGAAGGAATTTTCTACACAATTTTTCATTACTTTTTACAAAACCAAAAGTTTACATATTATTTCAGAACGTGTGTAACTGAGACACATTTGTAGGCCACCTTACGTGCTCATGCCTTTTCAGCTCTGCCCATACATTTTCAACTGGATTGAGATCAGGACATAGTGATGACTTCAAAACATTGACTTTGTTATCCTTAAGCCACTTTGTAACCAGTATTGGCCATATGCTTTGGGAATTGTCCATTTGGAAGACCCATCTGTGCCCAAGCTTTAACTTCCAGGCTGATCTCTTGAGATGTTGCTCCAATATTTCCGCATAGTGTTCTTTCGTCATGTCGTCTATTTTGTGAAGTGCACCAGTCCCTCCCCAGCAAAACAGCCCCACAGCATGATGCTGCCACCCCCGTATTTCACAGTTGGGATGGTGTTCTCAGGCTTGCAAAATTCCCCCTTTTTCCTCATTATGGCCAAAAATAATAATAATTAGGCCCGAGCGCCATCAGGGCTGGCGAAAGGGCTCTTGTAATCGTATAGATTACAAGAGCGCACAAAAACGAGCGCGAAAAGCTCGCCTCCTCTCAACCATGCACTAACGCACTCCTCTCGTCGTGCACGCTCCGTGCACGTGCACATGTATCAGAAAACGAACATTGTACTTGGACGGTGCGCGCAGCGAAGCGGAGCGCACTCCCCCAAAGTGCGAACAAAACGCACAAAACGAGCGCGAAGCGCTCCCCTCCTCTCAAACACTCACTAACGTACTCCTCTTGTCGTGCACGTCCCGTGCACATACATATATAATGCAAAAATCAACATTTTGTTACCAATTAACAATTGTACAGAGCCCATAAAAGTCAATGGGCGACTGAGAGCCCTGGGTCACTGACGGGCACGTAGCGATGACCAGAACGTCCCATTTATTCTGATGGAAAAATGTTAAACTCCATAATTCAGCGAGAAGTGAGGAACCAAAGGTTATCCAAAGTACTTGGATAACCTTTGTGGATGTTCTGCTTACTCTCAGGCCCAGAGCAACAACAGACAATCATTCTTGAACAATTTACAAGAAAGTCTGAAGATTAACATAAATTATGCAATACTTTTTTTATATATAAAAAACTTTAATTTAATAATGTACTACTGTATATACACCTAGCCATCTGAATCAATAATTTCAGCAGCTGCTACTCTGTATTGTTTCCTTCCTCATCAATAAGAAGGCAACTAAGGAGAGTTACTGTAAGACAAACGTGTATAGCCTTTGACTCCTACTCCTTTTTTTGAGCTTTTATAACTGAAATATGTGAATGCTGTAAAAAGTTAAGAATGTAAACTGCTCAAAAAACAAACTAATTGCAATCATAAAAGCTTAGCCTACAATATCAAAAGAAACATCACTATGTCAACACCACGGCAACAGTGGTTCACAAAGTTATCACCAAGCAGTGTTGGAGAGAATACTTTTAAAATGTATTCCGTTACAGAATACTGAATACTTGCCTGAAAATGTATTTTGTAACGTATTCCGTTACTCTGGCCAATCAGAGTACTGTATTCTGAATACTTTAAATACTTTTTTAAATACACCATATATTATTGTAGTGTATACTCTTGATGTAGGATTAAAAACATGTGTAAGTTCATTGCACTGCTGTTTATTAATGCTTAATTTGCTTATTTATCAAAAATTAGACAAGAAGAAAGTGCTTAATGATCACCGGGAGAAAAGGTTGTGTATCTGTGTCGCAAATGTGCAGCCGCTCCAGTCTGCAGATTATAACACTGATAAACCATGGCTCGCACAGGGAGCATGTTTGAATGCTCCATGGATACGTTTTCATCTTTATTTTTTATATTGGGAGGACAGTCTTTTTATGAACCATTGGAAAATTGCTTTGCATCCCACTCGACAGAGGAGTTTGGGAAAGTGTGACAAACTGCAGCCTGTAGCGGCTAACCGCTAACTTAGCTTACTGCTACTGCTAACAACAACAACAACCAGCTTTCACTCTAAATGATTGAAAACAGTGAAAAGGTAAGAGGACAGAGATTTGCATCTACCTTGTGTGTTCACTCTCCCTCCTCCTCTGGGCTGCTCCTTGTGTGTGTGTGTGTGTGTGTGTGTGTGTGTGTGTGTGTGTGTGTGTGTGTGTGTGTGTGTGTGTGTGTGTGTGCGTGCGTGCGTGCGTGCGTGCGTGCGCGGCGGTGCGCGCCCCAGAGTCAAGTCGTCATTGTGTGCGCGCTCAGCTGCGCCTGCACTTTATTTGGACTAATTTAACCTTTTCTCTTTCTCATGAATGACGTGCGGTACGATTGGATGATGAAATTTAAACAACGTATGTATTCCCTTGGTATTAGCAAAGTAACCGTATTCTAAATACCCTCTGACTAAAGAGTAACTGAACCGGAATACAGTTACTCAAAATTTGTATTCTAAATACGTAACGGCGGTACATGTATTCCGTTACTCCCAACACTGTCACCAAGTAACAAGAACAAAGTGAACTATATCTGAGTACCATCAGATCTTTAACAGGACTAATGTATGTGTGGTCTAAACCTTGGCTGAATCAGGTCAAAAATAGAACTAAACCTTGAAGGACTTGTTTTGAAGGGCTAACCCAGAAGACACATACATACATTTGTCAAGTTAAACTGAGTCTAGAAACGTAGTGAGGCCTTCAATGTGCTCTCCTCCAAGTAAATACATTCATCTCTTTAGCCTTGCAATGTGTGAATAGAACCTTTTAAAATTAAACAGTGTGTTATTATGTACGTTGAGATAGTCAAATAAAGACACAAATTGCTAAATAGTCCACAAAGTCAATTTTATGAAAATGTAGTGTGAAAAAAAAATCCTCAACAATAATAGCATAAACAAGTACCTTTATATGTTTTTGATGCTATGTATAAACTAAAACATTACATCAGTTTGGTGTTTGCAAAGTTGCCGGTGAATATTTGTCCAGATAAAATAACTTTACAGGCAGACCTGAACCAGCTGTAGAAGAAGCCGTAAATGAAAGGGTTGAGCATTGAGTTGGACAGTGTGAACCAGTTGAGAGCTTCGATCAGAGAGAACGGTGGAGTTTCACTCGCTAAAGGCAGAAAAACAATGCACAGAAAGTAAGGCATCATACATAAGAGGAACACTCCCATCACTATGGCCAGGGTTTTAGTGGCCTTCCTCTCCATCTTACTGACTGTACCAGAAATAGAAATCTGTATGGTGTTTCTCTGTTTCTGAGCGACAAAGAAAATTTTAAGATAGATGCAAATCATTATAAGTGCAGGGGTGAAAAAAGCAAGTATAGGTCCTGTTATATTGGTCAAAACCACGTCAACAAGACACATCTCTTCACATGTTCCCTGTCCTCCAATAATAATGCTGATGCCGATCATCGCAGCGACACTCCAAGTCATAAAGATCATGACTCCAGCCACACGCACAGTTACTGTCGTCTTATAAGTGAGAGGATTACATATAGCGTAATATCTGTCAATGGAAATACAACACAAATTAAGTATGGAAGAAGTACTAAGAGTTATATCAAACCAATCCCGGATTTTGCAAAACACATTTTCCTGGTAGAGACAGGAGGTTACAGTATGAGCCATACTGAAAGGGAAGATTACAACTCCCACCAGCAGGTCGGCCACAGCCAGAGACAGGATCAGGTAGTTTGTGGGAATATGCAGTTGTTTGAAATAAACAATGGAGATTATTACAAGAAGGTTTCCACAGACTGTTGCGAGACCCAATAAAGAAAGAACTATATAAATTAAAACACATAATATTGAAGAGTTCTCTGAGAAAACATAAGTTGCATTATGAAATTCAAAGCAGGGATGGATATTGAAGTTCATATCTAAAACATGTCAGAGATAATCTTTATGACAGACATGTTGTACTGTCTTAGTCTGACCATAAGATCCTTAGCCCAGTGTCTTGTTATAGCCAGGCTCACAGTGACGGAAAACTCCTCATCCAATCATATTCTCCATGTGAATTAATTAGTCTCAAAGTAACTGCAGTGTCAAACTCACTATAGTCAACTTTTCCGAGTACAGGCTGGCGTTCATTGCTAGAGACTTTTCTTTAAAAAAGTTGGCAAACATTGAACCTTTTATGTGGGAAAAAAAGGTGATATTTGTGCGTATTTGACCTATAGTGACCCAGTGGCTGTATGAGTGGTCAGCATGGCGCCTTTACTTTAGATCACAGTGGTTTCTAGGACGCTCCAGGGGCAATTTTTTGGAAGGTTTTCACTGCAGACGGAGCCTCTCACGAGAAAATCTACAAAACAATTAATCCTGGAGCATTGTAGAGACCACCGTGATGGAAAGTAAAGGCGCCATGCTGACCACCCGACAGCCACTGCGTCACTATACGTCAAATACGCACAAATATCAACCTTTTTTTTTCCGCATCAAAAGTTGCATAATGTACCTTTAAAGGCCTTGTCTTATTGAAATGTGACTTTTGAGCTTTTGGCCACACTGTAAAGTTTGATTATCATCAAATAATACCTGGAGTGGTTTTATGTTTTATATCTTATGTACACTTTTTGGTATTTTTACATTTCTAGTTAATCTCTCTTTTGCTTTTGTATTCCTAAAATGTGTGCCCTACAGTGGCCTCAAGAAATATTCCTATCCACTTTATTCATATTGCACTTTAAAAACAAAACAATACTGCAGTACACAGCAGGAGAAACAATAAGGCTACGTTCAGACTGCAGGTCTTAATGTTCAATTCCGATATTTTTTTTTTATCAGATTTTTTTGTGAGGTCGTTCATATTACTCTTAAATGCTACCTGTATGTGACCTCCTGTCCTGCGCTCTGCTGTTTGAGGAAGTAAACAGAAAAAAGTGCTGCGGATCTGGCAATGTAAAAGTTTTAGGAAGCTAACGCTGCGAGTACATCAAGAACCGAATCATTTTAAGAAAGAAGAGAGACAGTTTTTTTGGACTATGGATTGTTGTGGAGCAGATACAACGGTGTATTTAATGCTAAACGTGCCGCTTTGTTGGTCGGAAAAATGCGACCTGGCAGTTCAGACTGAAGTCGCATTACTAAAGATCAGATACCTATCAGATTTGGACCACAGATATACAAATGGCCTGGGTCGCATTTGAAAAGATTGGATCTGTGTCCTTCAGACTGTCATGAAAAGATTAGATACAGGTCACATATAGAGGCAAAAAAAATGGAATTGGGTCGTTTCAGCCAGCAGTCTGAAGGTAGCCTTCAAAAGCAAATATTGGTATACAGTATATTAGGGGGGGGGGGGGGGTCTATTTTCCTTTTAAACTCAACCCAAAATATTTACAATAATACATAATGTTCGGCTGGATTTTTTCCCCTCACTGTTTGACTTAACTGAGCCAACACCTATTCATAGTTCAGATTTTATTAAATGGGGGGAATGCATGCATTCAGGGAAATGTAATCTTCACCTTGCCCTTTCCTGACTCTCAGGACTCCTTAACTATTAAACGTATTTTACATCTGCACAATGTGGTGAATTGCGGCACAGTCCTGCCTTTTCAAAAGAAGTCACTGTCTAATTTTGACAGTACACTGGGGAAAAAAATGGATTTCATTCTGATTACACTTAAGACAGACACATGCTGCCCTGTGAATCAGTGCCACGCATGCTGTTTTACCAATAGATTTCCCCTGTAGTTACATTGATATATGTCTCTGTGAAAATATGTTGCAAAATATAACAAATGCAGCCTTGATTTCCTTGATTTTATTTTGGGTAGAAGATCTATCCAGCTAAAGCATCTGTTTGATACCCATGGTTAATCCCTTATCTAAACATCACATTAGTTTAGTGTTTGCAAAGTTGCCGGTGAATATCTGTCCACATAATATCATTTTACAGGCAGATCTGAACCAGCTGTAGAAGAAGCCGTAAATGAAAGGGTTGAGCATTGAGTTGGACAGTGTGAGCCAGTTGAGAGCTTCGATCAGAGAGAACGGTGGAGTTTCACTCGCTAAAGGCTGAAAAACGATGCACAGAAAGTAAGGCATCATGCATAAGAGGAACACTCCCATCACTATGGCCAGGGTTTTAGTGGCCTTCCTCTCCGTCTTACTGACAGTACTGGAAATAGAAATCTGTATGCTGTTTCTCTGTTTCTGAGCAACAACAAATATCTTAATATAAATACAGAGCATAATAAGTGCAGGCATGAAAAAGGAAAACACAGGTCCGGTAACATTAGATAGTACAACATTGACTGAGCATGTTTCTTCACATGTTCCTTGACTGTATCCACCTAAAATGATACCAATACCGATCATCACTGAAACACTCCAAGTCACAAAGATCATGACTCCAGCCACGCGCACAGTTATTGTCATCTTATAAGTGAGAGGATGACATATAGCGTAATATCTATCAACGGAAATACAACATAAATTCAGAATGGAAGAAGTACAAAGAATTGCGTCAATACAATCCCGGATTTTGCAAAACACATTTTCCTGGTAGAGACAGGAGGTCAGAGTATGAGTCATACTGTAAGGAAATATTACAACTCCCACCAGCAGGTCGGCCACAGCCAGAGACAGGATCAGGTAGTTTGTGGGAATGTGCAGTTGTTTGAAATAAACAATGGAGATTATTACAAGAATGTTTCCACAAACTGTTACAGCTGACAACAGTCCAAGTACAAGATATACCAGTACACACAGGACAGACGGGTCACTGGAAAATAATAAGGTTGAGAAGTTATCCAAGTCATAACATGGATGAATGTCCGCCATAATGTGAGTTGCGTTCATCATTACTCAAAAGTGCATGCTCCAATTATACCGTCCCTGTGCTGTTCACTGTGGGCCTGCAGACACTTTTATGGACACCAGTCTCTACAGCTTAGCTCAGTCATCCAATGAGAATATGTGGATTAATTGGACAGTTATGACATTCATGAAATGTGTCATCATCTGCATTATTGAAGAAAGGTCTGGACTCACAGTTGAATATTGTAGAAAACTGACAGGGCCACTTGAAATTGTAAAAGAAAACGAACACTACTATGACTAAACCAATGATCCTGATTGTAATAAGGGCATCTATATACAGTATCATAATGTGAATGTTATGGTAACCAAGAACTTGTTGGATCATGAGCTAAAAAGATTGAGGTGTACAGTCAGAAATGCATGTGTCCCAGTTGCAGTGCATCTTAGAAAGTATTGACACCCTTACACTTTTTCCCACATGTTATGTTACAGCCTTATTCCAAAATTACAGCCTCATTCCAAGGCCCTTTCCCCTTGATTGCTCAGTTTGGACGGGCGGCCAGCTCTAGGAAGAATCCTGGTAGTTCTGTGCCTCGACACTAACCTGTTTTTGGGGTCTACAGTCAGCTCCTTTGACTTCAGGGCTTAGTTTCTGCTCTGACATGCACTGTCAGCTGTGGGAATTTAGAGAGCGGTTTGTGCCTTTCCAAATCAAGTCCAATGAATTTAATTTAGCACTTGTGGACTCCAGTCAAGTTGTAGAAACGATCAGTGGAAAAAGGATGCACCTGAGTTCAGTTTTGAGTGGCAAGGGTGTCAATACTTACATGTACTGTACATGCAGAGATTTACTGTATGTTTTAATACATTTGCAAAACATTCTGAAGAATTTCTTTTCACTTTGTCATCATGGGGTATTGTGTGTAGAATAGATTGATGAGGGAAAAAAATCTATTTTGGAATGAGGCAAAATGTGGGAAAAGTGTCGGGATGTGAATACTTTCCGGATGCACTGTATTTGGTTTGATGCATCTGGCTTTGGTACATTGGAGATTCAGTCCTATTTGAGTCAACGGCTCGATATTGATATTCCAGGTTTGGTTGCATTGAGCTTGATTCCAAACTTTCTCCAAATTGACATCATACTGTTACATGGATCACATAGCAGCCCATAACTCACTGGGGGATTCATCGCTCTTGAAAGAAATCACCAAATTTGTCATTGAGCCAGTAAGTCCATTATATGGTTAATCCAATAAGGTTAATTAACTTTACTGGTTTTATAAGATTCTTTTATCAGTGTGTTTGACCACTATAAAATATTAACACCAGTAAAACTACATAGATCTTATCGGACGAGCAACAATAATGCCTCTTGGACAGGTTTCCTCAATATAGATACTCAAATCAACGACAAATTTACTTTTTACAATACATGTTTACTTATTTTCAGATCACTTTTGTGGTGTGGTTTAAATGAACAGGTTACTGCTTTAAAAGATTTGATTTTCAACAACACAATCACATTAGTTTAGTGTTTGCAAAGTTTCCGGTGAATATTTGTCCAGTTAATAACATTTTACAGGCAGATCTGAACCAGCTGTAGAAGAAGCCGTAAATGAAAGGGTTGAGCATTGAGTTGAACAGTGCGAGCCAGTTGAGAGCTTCGATCAGAGAGAACGGTGGAGTTTCACTCGCTAAAGGCAGAAAAACAATGCACAGAAAGTAAGGCATCATACAAAAGAGGAACACGCCCATCACTATGGCCAGGGTTTTAGTGGCCTTCCTCTCCATCTTACTGACTGTACCAGAAATAGAAATCTGTATGGTGTTTCTCTGTTTCTGAGCGACAAAGAAAATTTTAAGATAGATGCAAATCATTATAAGTGCAGGGGTGAAAAAAGCAAGTATAGGTCCTGTTATATTGGTCAAAACCACGTCAACAAGACACATCTCTTCACATGTTCCCTGTCCTCCCATAATAATGCTGATGCCGATCATCGCAGCGACACTCCAAGTCATAAAGATCATGACTCCAGCCACACGCACAGTTACTGTCGTCTTATAAGTGAGAGGATTACATATAGCGTAATATCTGTCAATGGAAATACAACACAAATTAAGTATGGAAGAAGTACTAAGAGTTATATCAAACCAATCCCGGATTTTACAAAACACATTTTCCTGGTAGAGACAGGAGGTTACAGTATGAGTCATACTGAAAGGGAAAATTACAACTCCCACCAGCAGGTCGGCCACAGCCAGAGACAGGATCAGGTAGTTTGTGGGAATATGCAGTTGTTTGAAATAAACAATGGAGATTATTACAAGAAGGTTTCCACAAACTGTTGCGAGACCCAATAAAGAAAGAACTATATAAATTAAAACACATAATATTGAAGAGTTCTCTGAGAAAACATAAGTTGCATTATGAAATTCAAAGCAGGGATGGATATTGAAGTTCATATCTAAAACATGTCAGAGATAATCTTTATGACAGACATGTTGTACTGTCTTAGTCTGACCATAAGATCCTTAGCCCAGTGTCTTGTTATAGCCAGGCTCACAGTGACGGAAAACTCCTCATCCAATCATATTCTCCATGTGAATTAATTAGTCTCAAAGTAACTGCAGTGTCAAACTCACTATAGTCAACTTTTCCGAGTACAGGCTGGCCTTCATTGCTAGAGACTTTTCTTTAAAAAAGTTGGCAAACATTGAACCTTTTATGTGGGAAAAAAAAGTTGATATTTGTGCGTATTTGACCTATAGTGACCCAGTGGCTGTATGAGTGGTCAGCATGGCGCCTTTACTTTAGATCACAGTGGTTTCTAGGACGCTCCAGGGCCAATTGTTTAGAAGATTTTCACTGCAGACGGATCCTCTCACGAGAAAATCTACAAAACAATTAATCCTGGAGCATTGTAGAGACCACCGTGATGGAAAGTAAAGGTGCCATGCTGACCACCCGACAGCCACTGCGTCACTATAGGTCAAATACGCACAATATCAACCTTTTTTTTCCGCATCAAAAGCTGCATAATGTACCTTTAAAGGCCTTGTCTTATTGAAATGTGACTTTTTGAGCTTTTGGCCACACTGTAAAGTTTGATTATTTTATATTTTATGTACACTTTTTGGTATTTTTACATTTCTAGTTAATCTCTCTCTTGCGTCCATAAAATGTGTGCCCTACAGAGCCTCAATAAATATTCCGGTAACACTTTATAATAAGGTTACATGAAGTCATGAATGAATAACATGAAATTATGCATAAAATAATGCATGATTTCATGATGTGTTTATGCATGACGATATCGTGACTCATCATGAGTTAACATGACTTCATGTTCTTTCATAGATGACTTCATGCATGAGTTCATTAAGTAACTACTGTAATAAATTCATGAGAAAATCTTGTTAATGTATCATGATCTTAGAATCATGATGAATTCACTAAAACATTTAGATTTTTTAACAAAAACATTAACTAATTGTAATTATAAAGTTTATGCATGAATATCATAATTCATCATGATTTTAAAAAAAGTTTGCAAGTTTTACCTTAATACAACATTTACTGCTGTAATTAACTCATCATTAGCTAATCCTTAGTTCATTCATAAATTCATGAGTGCGTCCCCTATACTAAAGTGATGCACTTTTCTTAAAATGTATGATGAATCATGATACTCATGCATAAACTTCATAATTACAATTAGTTAATGTTTTTGTTTAAAATGTAAATGTAAATTAGTGAATTCATAATGATTCTAAGATCATGATATATTAACAAGATTTTCTCATGAATTCATTACAGTAGTTACTTAATTAATTCATGAATGAAGTCATCTATGAAAGAAGATGAAGTCATGTTAACTCATGATTAGTCATGATATCCTCATGCATGAATACATCATGAAATCATGCATAAATTCATGCATAATTTCATGTTATTCATGCATGACTTCATGTAACCTTATTATAAAGTGTTACCAATATTCCTATCCACTGCAGGTCTTAATGTTCAATTCCGATTTTCTTTTTATCAGATTTTTTTTTGAGGTCGTTCATATTACTCTTAAATGCTACCTGTATGTGACCTCCTGTCCTGCGCTCTGCTGTTTGAGGAAGTAAACAGAAAAAAGTGCTGCGGATCTGGCAATGTAAAAGTTTTAGGAAGCTAACGCTGCGAGTACATCAAGAACCGAATCATTTTAAGAAAGAAGAGAGACCGTTTTTTAGACTATGGATTGTTGTGGAGCAGATACAACGGTGTATTTAATGCTAAACGTGTCGCTTTGTTGGTCAGAAAAATGCCTCCTGGCAGTTCAGACTGAAGTCGCATTACTAAAGATCAGATACCTATCAGATTTGGACCACAGATATACAAATGGCCTGGGTCGCATTTGAAAAGATTGGATCTGTGTCGTTCAGACTGTCATGAAAGATTAGATACAGGTCGCATATTGGGGCAAAAAAAATTGGAATTGGGTCGTTTCAGCCAGCAGTCTGAAGGTAGCCTTCAAAAGCAAATATTTGTATACAGTATATTAGAAAATAATCCTGTGGAGGGGGGGGGGGGGGGGTCTATTTTCCTTTTAAACTCAACCCAAAATATTTACAATAATAAATAATGTTCGGCTGGATTTTTTCCCCTCACTGTTTGACTTAACTGAGCCAACACCTATTCATAGTTCAGATTTTATTAAATGGGAGGAAATGCATGCATTCAGGGAAATGTAATCTTCACCTTGCCTTTCCTGACTCTCAGGACTCCTTAACTATTAAACGTATTTTACATCTGCACAATGTGGTGAATTGCGGCACAGTCCTGCCTTTTCAAAAGAAGTCACTGTCTAATTTTGACAGTACACTTAAGACAGACACATGCTGCCCTGTGAATCAGTCCCACGCATGCTGTTTTACCAATAGATTTCCCCTGTAGTTACATTGATATACTGTATGTCTCTGTGAAAATATGTTGCAAAATATAACAAATGCAGCCTTGATTTCCTTGATTTTATTTTGGGTAGAAGATCTATCCAGCTAAAGCATCTGTTTGATACCCATGGTTAATCCCTTATCTAAACATCACATTAGTTTAGTGTTTGCAAAGTTGCCGGTGAATATCTGTCCACATAATATCATTCTGCAGGCAGATCTGAACCAGCTGTAGAAGAAGCCGTAAATGAAAGGGTTGAGCATTGAGTTGGACAGTGTGAGCCAGTTGAGAGCTTCGATCAGAGAGAACGGTGGAGTTTCACTCGCTAAAGGCTGAAAAACGATGCACAGAAAGTAAGGCATCATGCATAAGAGGAACACTCCCATCACTATGGCCAGGGTTTTAGTGGCCTTCCTCTCCGTCTTACTGACAGTACTGGAAATAGAAATCTGTATGCTGTTTCTCTGGTTCTGAGCAACAACAAATATCTTAATATAAATACAGAGCATTATAACTGCAGGCATAAAAAAGGAAAAAACAGGTCCAGTAACATTAGATAGTACAACATTGACTGAGCATGTTTCTTCACATGTTCCATAACTGTATCCACCTAAAATGATACCAATACCGATCATCACTGAAACACTCCAAGTCACAAAGATCATGACTCCAGCCACACGCACAGTTATTGTCATCTTATAAGTGAGAGGATGACATATAGCGTAATATCTATCAACGGAAATACAACATAAATTCAGAATGGAAGAAGTACAAAGAATTGCGTCAATACAATCCCGCATTTTGCAAAACACATTTTCCTGGTAGAGACAGGAGGTCAGAGTATGAGTCATACTGTAAGGAAATATTACAACTCCCACCAGCAGGTCGGCCACAGCCAGAGACAGGATCAGGTAGTTTGTGGGAATGTGCAGTTGTTTGAAATAAACAATGGAGATTATTACAAGAATGTTTCCACAAACTGTTACAGCTGACAACAGTCCAAGTACAAGATATACCAGTACACACAGGACAGACGGGTCACTGGAAAATAATAAGGTTGAGAAGTTATCCAAGTCATAACATGGATGAATGTCCGCCATAATGTGAGTTGCGTTCAGCGTTACTCAAAAGTGCATGCTCCAATTATACTGTCCCTGTGCTGTTCACTGTGGGCCTGCAGACACTTTTATGGACACCAGTCTCTACAGCTTAGCTCAGTCATCCAATCAGAATATGTGGATTAATTGGACAGTTATAACATTCATGAAATGTGTCATCATCTGCATTATTGAAGAAAGGTCTGGACTCACAGTTGAATATTGAAGAAAACTGACAGGGCCACTTGAAATTGTAAAAGAAAACAAACACTACTATGACTAAACCAATGATCCTGATTGTAATAAGGGCATCTATATACAGTATCATAATGTGAATGTTTATGGTAACCAAGAACTTGTTGGAGCATGAGCTAAAAAGATTGAGGTGTACAGTCAGAAATGCATGTGTCCCAGTTGCAGTGCATCTTAGAAAGTCTTGACACCCTTACACTTTTCCCCACATGTTATGTTACAGCCTTATTCCACAATTACAGCCTTATTCCAAGGCCCTTTCCCCTTGATTGCTCAGTTTGGACGGGCGGCCAGCTCTAGGAAGAATCCTGGTAGTTCTGTGCCTCGACACTAACCTGTTTTTGGGGTCTACAGTCAGCTCCTTTGACTTCAGGGCTTAGATTCTGCTCTGACATGCACTGTCAGCTGTGGGACGTTAGAGAGTGGTTTGTGCCTTTCCGAATCACGTCCAATGAATTTAATTTAGCACAGGTGGACTCCAGTCAAGTTGTAGAAACAATCTAGCCTGGCTAACGCCAGACTAAAATCACAAGTGATATTTAGTCTGGGGACCACCAATTCATTTTCTCGTAGGAGAGGTGTGGTTTACGATTGTCCATAGCCGTTTATTGGGCGCTACGAATGTCTCTCATGCGTCTGCACATAGCCATAGCCAATCGTATCATGGTATCAGATTACGTATGACGTACCTTCTGTAAATTTTTGAGCTAAACTATTTAGAACACGTTCTAAAGCTTGATCGAAAGGTGGCATCGCGTCTGCTGCTGTCATGTTGGATCCGTAATTTTATTTTTATTTTTTTATCCCTAAACAAACTACAAGCTTCCGTATATCAAATAGCGCGTCATCGTCTTACCGTCCCTCCTCGTTCTGTGATTGGTGCCCAAATCCATGGAAAAATGTCGGCCATGGTCCCCAGGCTGTTGTGAAGTTCGAAAAGATTCGAGCGCACACAGCAGTCTGGCGTTAGCCAGGCTAGAAACAATCAGTGGGAAAAGGATGCACCTGAGATTTATGTTTTAATACATTTGCAAAACATTCTGAAGAATTTGTTTTCACTTTGTCATCATGGGGTATTGTGTGTAGAATAGATTGATGAGGGGAAAAAAATCTATTTTGGAATGAGGCAAAATGTGGGAAAAGTGTTGGGATGTGAATACTTTCCGGATGCACTGTATTTGGTTTGATGCATCTGGCTTTGGTACATTGGAGATTCAGTCCTATTTGAGTCAACGGCTCGATATTGATATTCCAGGTTTGGTTGCATTGAGCTTGATTCCAAACTTTCTCCAAATTGACATCATACTGTTACATGGATCACATAGCAGCCCATAACTCACTGGGGGATTCATCGCTCTTGAAAGAAATCACCAAATTTGTCATTGAGCCAGTAAGTCCATTATATGGTTAATCCAATAAGGTTAATTAACTTTACTGGTTTTATAAGATTCTTTTATCAGTGTGTTTGACCATAAAATATTAACACCAGAAAACTACATAGATCTTATCGGACGAGCAACAATAATGCCTCTTGGACAGGTTTCCTCAATATAGATACTCAAATAAAGGACAAATTTACTTTTTACAATACATGTTTACTTATTTCAGATCACTTTTGTGGTGTGGTTTAAATGAACAGGTTACTGCTTTAAAAGATTTGATTTTCAACAACACAATCACATTAGTTTAGTGTTTGCAAAGTTTCCGGTGAATATTTGTCCAGTTAATAACATTTTACAGGCAGATCTGAACCAGCTGTAGAAGAAGCCGTAAATGAAAGGGTTGAGCATTGAGTTGAACAGTGCGAGCCAGTTGAGAGCTTCGATCAGAGAGAACGGTGGAGTTTCACTCGCTAAAGGCTGAAAAACGATGCACAGAAAGTAAGGCATCATACAAAAGAGGAACACGCCCATCACTATGGCCAGGGTTTTAGTGGCCTTCCTCTCCATCTTACTGACTGTACCAGAAATAGAAATCTGTATGCTGTTTCTCTGTTTCTGAGCGACAAAGAAAATTTTAAGATAGATGCAAATCATTATAAGTGCAGGGGTGAAAAAAGCAAGTATAGGTCCTGTTATATTGGTCAAAACCACGTCAACAAGACACATCTCTTCACATGTTCCCTGTCCTCCCATAATAATGCTGATGCCGATCATCGCAGCGACACTCCAAGTCATAAAGATCATGACTCCAGCCACACGCACAGTTACTGTCGTCTTATAAGTGAGAGGATTACATATAGCGTAATATCTGTCAATGGAAATACAACACAAATTAAGTATGGAAGAAGTACTTAGAGTTATATCAAACCAATCCCGGATTTTGCAAAACACATTTTCCTGGTAGAGACAGGAGGTTACAGTATGAGCCATACTGAAAGGGAAGATTACAACTCCCACCAGCAGGTCGGCCACAGCCAGAGACAGGATCAGGTAGTTTGTGGGAATGTGCAGTTGTTTGAAATAAACAACGGTTTACTAATGAATGAATGAATGAATGAATGTTGTACTGTCTTAGTCTGACCATAAGATCCTTAGCCCAGTGTCTTGTTATAGCCAGGCTCACAATGACAGAAAACTCCTCATCCAATCATATTCTCCATGTGAATTAATTAGTCTCAAAGTAACTGCAGTGTCAAACTCACTATAGTCAACTTTTCCGAGTACAGGCTGGCCTTCATTGCTAGAGACTTTTCTTTAAAAAAGTTGGCAAACATTTAACCTTTTATGTGGAAAAAAAAAAGGTGATATTTGTGCGTATTTGACCTATAGTGACCCAGTGGCTGTATGAGTGGTCAGCATGGCGCCTTTACTTTAGATCACAGCGGTTTCTAGGACGCTCCAGGGGCAATTGTTTAGAAGGTTTTCACTGCAGACGGATCCTCTCACGAGAAAATCTACAAAACAATTAATCCTGGAGCATTGTAGAGACCACCGTGATGGAAAGTAAAGGCGCCATGCTGACCGCTCGACAGCCACTGCGTCACTATAGGTCAAATATAACGCACAAATATCAACCTTTTTTTTCCGCATCAAAAGTTGCATAATGTACCTTTAAAGGCCTTGTCTTATTGAATTGTGACTTTTTGAGCTTTTGGCCACACTGTAAAGTTTGATTATCATCAAATAATACCTGGAGTGGTTTTATGTTTTATATCTTATGTACACTTTTTGGTATTTTTACATTTCTAGTTAATCTCTCTCTTGCGTTCTTAAGGTCTATTTTCCTTTTAAACTCAACCCAAAATATTTACAATAATACATAATGTTCGGCTGGATTTTTTCCCCTCACTGTTTGACTTAATAGAGCCAACACCTATTCATAGTTCAGATTTTATTAAATGGGGAGAAATGCATGCATTCAGGGAAATGTAATCTTCACCTTGCCCTTTCCTGACTCTCAAGACTCCTTAACTATTAAACATATTTTACATCTGCACAATGTGGTGAATTGCGGCACAGTCCTGCCTTTTCAAAAGAAGTCACTGTCTAATTTTGACAGTACACTGGAAAAAAAAACATCAGACATCAATGGATTTCATTCTGATTACACTTAAGACAGACACATGCTGCCCTGTGAATCAGTGCCACGCATGCTGTTTTACCAATAGATTTCCCCTGTAGTTACATTGATATATGTCTCTGTGAAAATATGTTGCAAAATATAACAAATGCAGCCTTGATTTCCTTGATTTTATTTTGGGTAGAAGATCTATCCAGCTAAAGCATCTGTTTGATACCCATTGTTAATCCCTTATCTAAACATCACATTAGTTTAGTGTTTGCAAAGTTGCCGGTGAATATCTGTCCACATAATATCATTTTACAGGCAGACCTGAACCAGCTGTAGAAGAAGCCGTAAATGAAAGGGTTGAGCATTGAGTTGGACAGTGTGAGCCAGTTAAGAGCTTCGATCAGAGAGAACGGTGGACTTTCAATCGCTAAAGGCTGAAAAACGATGCACAGAAAGTAAGGCATCATGCATAAGAGGAACACTCCCATCACTATGGCCAGGGTTTTAGTGGCCTTCCTCTCCGTCTTACTGACAGTACTGGAAATAGAAATCTGTATGCTGTTTCTCTGGCTCTGAGCAACGAAGAAGATCTTCATGTAAATACAAAGCATTATAAATGCAGGCATGAAAAAAGCGAAAACAGGTCCAGTAACATTAGATAGTACAACATTGACTGAGCATGTTTCTTCACATGTTCCATAACTGTATCCACCTAAAACAATACCAATACCGATCATCGCGGCAACACTCCAAGTCACAAACATCATGACTCCAGCCACACGCACAGTTATTGTCATCTTATAAGTGAGAGGATGACATATAGCGTAATATCTATCAACGGAAATACAACATAAATTCAGAATGGAAGAAGTACAAAGAATTGCGTCAATACAATCCCGGATTTTGCAAAACACATTTTCCTGGTAGAGACAGGAGGTCAGAGTATGAACCATACTGTAAGGAAACACTACAACTCCCACCAGCAGGTCGGCCACAGCCAGAGACAGGATCAGGTAGTTTGTGGGAATATGCAGTTGTTTGAAATAAACAATGGAGATTATTACAAGAAGGTTCCACAGACTGTTACAGCTGACAATAGTCCAAGTACAAGATATACCAGTACACACAGGACAGACGGGTCACTGGAAAATAATAAGGTTGTAAAGTTATTCAGATCAAAACATGGATGAATGTCCGTCATAATGTGAGTTACGTTCATCGTTACATATGAGTGAATGCTCCAATAGTGTCCCTGTGCTGTTCACTGTGGGCCTGCAGACACTTTTATCGACACCCCTCTCAACAGCTCAGATCAGTCATCCAATCAGAATATGAGGATTAAATGGGCTATGTTTTAGTGAGCATTGAAAGTTGATGAAAGTAGCAACTTTGAGCAATTTTCAAAAATGTAAGTGTGGCATAAACATTTTCACAACATTAGGTCTGACATCTAATGTGAAACCTAATGTGGTCACTTGAAGAGGTCAAGAGAGTTAAGACGATGCCATTAGTCCGACATCTTATTATTACACAAATGTACCATTGAGCAGAGGTGCCATTAATCCGACATCTCTAACCCAGTTGTGTTGTGGATTAGAGAGCCATATAAAACCATTGGCCCTAACCTTAAGGTCAGTGAACTCTTGCCTGAACCTAATTTTATTTTTCAACCCCTACTCAGTGGGACATTTTCAGAATAATGAGACATCGGACTAATGGGTTGTCGGACTAATGGGCCGACCCCGTTAAGACTGACATAGTCAGACGAATGACCAAAATCCTGAAAAAGACATACATGCTATTGTTTACATTCATCATCGACAAGTTGGAGCATGCCCTGAACAAGAGCAAGGTTCCTGATGGTCAAACCAACCAGAAAACTGTCACAAATTCCGCGGACATACACACGGTCATAATAATGTCCCATCTTAAATGTGCGATGCTACAAACTGGCCTCTTCCGTCTCTCAGAGAAAAAAAAAAGCTGTGATGGCGTTAGATTTAATGCTTTGTCATTCAAATTTGAGTTTTTTATTTAGGTCAAATGACCTCATTTTACATTAAAAATACACATACCAAAACCCGCATCAGATTTTTGTCCACAGAAACGTTCACTCAATAGATATACTTGCAGACCAGGCAACTATGAGCAAGAGAGTCTTAAAGGAACAGGCCACCGTTTTTACATACTGAGATATGTTCTTACCTGAGCTTAGATGAGTTGATGCGTACCTGTCTGGTCTTTGTGTGTGCCCGTGGAAGAGCTTATAGCTTCCAACTTCACCCCCGTTTGGAGCTATAGGAATATGCTGGGAGAGGCCAAATGCTAACAACATCTTTGGTTTTTTTGCGTGACTGAGCACACGCACAAAGACCAGACAGGTACGCATCAACTCGTCTAAGCTCAGGTAAGAACATTATCTCAGTATGTAATAATGGTGGCCTGTTCCTTTAAATAGGAATATTTCACTGGAAGTAAAATTTGATAATATGAAGTGCTTGAAAAAGAAATTTGAGTAAAATCAGGTCTGTTGGTAATCTTAATATTTGTTTATTTGTTCGGGACACTGCATGGTAGGGGAAACCGTAGTACTCAGCCATGGAGATTAACCTTCAGCAGTTTCAAGGACTTCAGCAGATTCAAGAACTTCTGCAGTTTCAAGGACTTCAGCAGATTCAAGGACTTCTGCAGTTTCAAGGACTTCAGCAGATTCAAGGACTTCAGCAGATTCAAGGACTTCAGCAGATTCAAGGACTTCTGCAGTTTCAAGGACTTCAGCAGATTCAAGTACTTCAGCAGATTCAAGGACTTCAGCAGTTTCAAGGACTTATACAGTTTCAAGGACTTCTGCAGTTTCAAGGACTTCAGCAGTTTCAAGCCAAGGACTTATACAGTTTCAAGGACTTCTGCAGTTTCAAGGACTTTAAATGTTTAAAGGACTTCTGCTTTCTGTTGCCACAGTTACCGGAACCAAAACCATATCCAGGTAAACCAGAGAAGCCAGGCCAAGTCCAGACCAGGTTGCCATAGTTATCGGAACCAAAACCAGATCAAGTTAAGCCACAGAAGCCAGGCCAAGTCCAGACCAGGTTTCCATAGTTACTGAAACCAAATTATTTCAGTGGTGTGGGGAATTTCAACACTGTCAAGGACATTTTCAATGATCTCAGGAGTTTCAAGGATTTTAACTGTTTAAAGAATTTAACCAGTGTCAAGAATTTCAGGAGTTTCAAGTATCTCAGGAGTTTTGAGGAATAAAAAAGTGTCCGGGATTTCAGGAATTTCAAGGTTTTAACAGTTGCAAGGTATTTGCAAGGATTTTCAGGTTACAGCTGGCAACAAGTCTACAAGGAAACATAATGAGTATTGCAGCACTTTCCGAAACCAGACATCATCATCCACTAATCAATAATAATAATAATAATAATGTATTGGTTTTATATAGTGCTTTTCGGGACACTCAAAGACGCTTTACATTGCATTATTCATTCACTCCATACTTTGTGGTGGTAAGCTACTATTGTAGCCACAGCTGCCCTGGGGTAGACTGACGGAAGCGAGGCAACCAGTCTGCGCCATCGGCCCCTCCGAATACCACCAACCACTCACTCACTCACTACATTCACTAGGCTTCCTGGTGTTAACAAACGGTCTCCCATCCAAGTACCGACCAGGCCCTTCCCTGCTTAGCTTCCAAGGTCTGACGGGATTGGGCATTGCAAAGGCGGTATGGCGGTATAATTCACACATTCGAAAAATGTAACCTAGGACAGTTATTCTGAAAAGTATTTTTGGTTTCAAGGGACTAACTAGACTCTTTTATGTTGGTGATTGCGACTATCACAGAGAAAAATTAATCTATGCATAAATCCATTCCCATGATGTGGTCAATGCTTTTAATAACTCCATCTTGTCAATGTGCACTCTATCTTGTGCATGGATTAAGTCTGTGAAGAAGAGCTATTTTTCAAAAGTAATTACAAACAGATAGCTTATGGGCTAAAGACATTTGAGACCTAAATTTTTCCCCCCATACCTGCAGCACAGTCGAGGCGTCACAAGAGGCTCTACAGGAAAGAAAAAAGGGACAAACAAAGAAGTATCCAGAAAACAGTGAATGACTATTGTGGAGCGGAGGGAGGAGGATGAGCGCTGGAGGAAGGAGGATGAGCTGACCAGGCAGTGCGCCGTTTCACAGGAGCAATGAAGGCAGCCAGCCAGGTTTCCTCTGGGTGTTACGGTTTCCCCCTACCTCCAAAAACATGCTTGGCCCACAGTGGCGACGTGCTCAGTCGCAGCGGCTCAGGACTAACCCAACATCTGAATGCAATTTCGTTGTATAATTGTACAATGACAAATAAAGAACTTACTTACTTACTGTGGGGTCCCTGAGCAACGCACCAAAGGCACACAAATATGAATTATAAAGACAACATTGCTTTGTCATCAAACATAAAATTTAACATTATGTTGTACTGTTAGAATGTTCCCCACCTGATCCCCGGGTTGGGCCTTTCTCTATGGCATTTGCATGAACTACTAATAAAAAACATAGGTTAATCCTGCAGCCAGGTGATTTTGACCATTAGCCTGGCTTCTCATCTGAAGATGGGTCCCCGAGCACTGGCCTACACTGACTGCTCACTGCTCGTACGGTCGCCCCAGAGGCATTTAGGATGGGTCAAATTCAGAGAACAAATTTCCCTACGAGGATGAATAACGTATACCTTGACCTCCTCAACATTGCTTTTTCATCAAGCATATGATTTAATATTGTGTAGGGCCCGACCAATATGGATTTCTTAGGTTCGATACTGATACCGACATGAAGTGGGTTGGTATGGCCGATAGCCGATATAAATTATATGCCGAGATTTTAAGTAATTAATTTGATGTAATTTATTCATGACTGTATTATTATAGTAAAGGTTTCAATCCTAGAAATACAGAAATTTATCTATATGTCACTTGTTCTTTCTAAGGCCGATGCCGACTATTGGGGATTTTGATTGGCCGATGCCGATATACACTGCTGATATTTTTGGCTAATTGTTTTTAGTTTATTTCTCGTATATAATTATGTGTATGATGCTTCTAAATGTGTCAGTGTTGAACTGTGACAGCAGGGGGCGCTGTATGAGGGGCATAGGGCTGATTTATTCAGGACATTCATGTTTAGTAGGTTCTTCATATAGTAGGCCTTTTTATCAGCCGATATTGAAAATACACATCGACCGGCTGATATATCAGTCGGGCCCTATTATTACCATTATCATTCTGTATCTCGTAAAATCATGATAGGATCTTGAAATAATGCCATAAGGATTCTGTTTAATTGTAATGCAGTTTAAATAAATGAGAAGAACAACACACAACGGGCCGTATGTTCATGGAGAATCAACATGTTAATCAGACACGATGAGAGTAGTTAAAAGTTTGCCCTGGACAAACTAAGCTGTTTTCTGAATTTGTGAGACACAATGCTGATAAATGTCTGTGAGAGGATTAACACCAAACATGCTTGAAATGATTTGCTATGCGCATAATCCCAGACACTACTGCTTTTTCACTTGTCAGAGCTGAGATTGAACATGAAACCTCCGATCACTGTTGTGTCACTGAGCAACTGTTGACTTAATTAATGATATTTATGATTAAAATAGTGTTAAATAAAGGCTATATATTTTATTTTATTATTTTTTATTTCAACAAGGAAACACAATGAGGACCGTGCTTTACAAAACCACGTCATCATCCACTGATCAATTCATACATGCATATATTTGAAAATGGACACCTGCACAGTTAGTCTGAAAAGTATTTTTGGTATCAAGTAACTAACTAGACTCTTTGTGTTGGACTGTCACAGAGAAAAATCTATCTGTGCATAATTCCATTCCCATGATGCGTTCAATGCTTTTAATAACTGGTTTATTACTTTAATAACTATCTTGTCAATGTTTACGCATGATTATAGGCTACAGTATTGCTGTGGATTAAGTCTGTAAAAAAGAGGGTGCTATTGTGGTGTCCCTGAGCAACACAAGTCACGCACATTATAATTTCCACATAGCATAAAGGACTAGTTGTATCAGGAAGAGTTTCACCTGTATATGACTGCGCAAGTGACATTCATTATGTACACGCTGATAGTTGCCCCACTGTACTAAAAAGCCTTAAAAGCCAGTTAATTTTCACACAACTATGACTTATAAATACAACATTGCTTTGTCATCAAACATAAGAGTTAATATTATGTTCAACAAATCTTAAAAAACATCAGAAATCTTATTTTTCAACACATTAAGCACAAATGAAGTATGTGGTTCACAGTATTGCGTTACTCAAATTAAAGCATTACTCAAGTTACATTCACTTCTTGGGCATCCACCATAAATGTCATTGTGCAGTCGGTGTATAATGATAAATCACCTAAATTAGAATGTTACTTATGGTCCAAACACATACCTAACTTTTCTAACATATTTGTAATATCACAGGCACTAGTTTAGAGGCACATTTCACAAGTTGCAGGGTCACTTTTCAAAGTCATTGTCACAGAAATGCTATAGAAAACTAGCCTGAGAGTTCAGGAAATTTACACAATGCTTTGTAATTACATCCACAGTGTGTCTGAGTTTACAAGTGTCTGAGTTTACAATATACTAAAGGAGGACAAAACAACATTTGTTCCATGACTAGAAAACAAATCAGGTATAGTGCCTTTAATCTTAACCTCTAAAAGATGACAAATCTGTATTTAATGTAGCTTGGAGTTTGTGAAATTACCTATGAATATTCTCCCAGTTAATCATTCTGAAGGCGCCTCTGAACCAGCTATAGAAGAAAGCGTAGATGAAGGGGTTGAGGGTTGAATTCAGGAGTGCGAGCCAGTTGAGAAGTTCTATGAAGGGCAGGGGCAGAAGTGAACCGGGGCTGAAAAACATGACAATGAAGCTAATATAGAACGGCAGCCAGCATAACAGGAAAACCCCCATCACGGTCGCTAAAGTCTTGGTCGCCTTTTTCTCCATTTTACTGACTCCGCTCTGAGTGCTTTGGATGCTGTGTGCCTGCTTCTGCTGATTATTGTAAGACCGATTCCAAAGAAAGCGGAAATACTCCAGCTAACCATGATCATACCCAGAACCACATTGTCATTCATTCTCGCCCTGTAAGTCAAAAGGCTGACACACTGAGTAATACCTGTCAATAGAAATACAACACAGTTGCAGTATAGAAGATGTGCAAAGGGACTTGTCAAAAGTGCTGCGGATTTGGCAGAACAGATCCTTTTCAAAACGACATGAGCTAAAAGAGAACTCTATGGTGAGAGGGAAGACCACAAATCCAACAAGCAGGTCAGCCACCGCGAGAGACAGGATGAGATAGTTAGTCGGAGTGTGCAGTTGTCTAAAATACATAATAGTCAGAATTACAAGGAGGTTGCCACATACTGTTATGATAGACAACAAACCAAGACAAAAATACAGAAGGAAACACAGTGCAGAAGGGTTGTCCATCAATACAAAGGAGTTCACATTAAGTCTATGCATGGGTGTATTTCAATGTAGGCATCTGTTCTGTTCAACGACATTCCTGTGTCCATCAGTTCATTCGCCGATAAAGAGTAATTACTATTCCTCATGCACCTTCTTGTCATTCGCTCTAACACAGCTGATGCCGAACACTGGCAGGAATCTGAGCTTACTGCTGTAAAAGCCCGGCACTACGGTGTACATTTTAGGACATCCTCATCCTCAGAATGCTTTCGTCATTCTAGTCACAAGTCCAGGTGAAGATGACAGACATGTTTGTCATCTTCACATTAACTAGAAACAAGTTTGTCAGACTCTTCTACACTTGGACGATATTTGTCAGAGTTATCTACACTTACAATCCCGTATTTTGCAAAACACATTTTCCTGGTAGAGACAGGAGGTCAGAGTATGAGTCATACTGTAAGGAAATATTACAACTCCCACCAGCAGGTCGGCCACAGCCAGAGACAGGATCAGGTAGTTTGTGGGAATGTGCAGTTGTTTGAAATAAACAATGGAGATTATTACAAGAATGTTCCACAAACTGTTACAGCTGACAACAGTCCAAGTACAAGATATACCAGTACACACAGGACAGACGGGTCACTGGAAAATAATAAGGTTGAGAAGTTATCCAAGTCATAACATGGATGAATGTCCGCCATAATGTGAGTTGCGTTCATCATTACTCAAAAGTGCTGTGCTGTTCACTGTGGGCCTGCAGACACTTTTATGGACACCAGTCTCTACAGCTTAGCTCAGTCATCCAATCAGAATATGTGGATTAACTGGACAGTTATGAGGCAAGGCAAGGCAAGGCAAGTTTATTTGTAGAGCACAATTCATACACAAGGCAATTCAAAGTGCTTCACAGTTGCAGAAAAAAATTACAAGAAAACAGATAAAATCAATCAATAAAACATCAACATAAAGTTAATCAATGACAGTAAAAGGCAAGAGTGCAGGTAAAATACTTTCAGTTTTCATATGCACGGGTAAAAAGAGCTGTTTTCAGCCTGGATTTGAACATTGTCAGAGTTGAGGCCTGTCTCACATCCTCATGAAGACTGTTCCAGATTTAGCTGCATGAAACTGAAACGCAGCCTCACCGTGTTATTATTGACTCTGGGAATCACCAGGAGACCCCTCCCTGAAATTCTCAGGGCCCGAGATGGTTCATACGGCTCTAACATGTCAGAGATGTACTTTGGTGCTAAACCATGAAAAGACTTGTACACAAGCAGAGCTGTTTTAAATTCTATTCTCTGAGTGACAGGAAGCCAGTGCAGAGACCGGAGCACTGGACTAATGTGGTCGTATTTCCTGGTTCTTGTCAGGACTCGAGCAGCAGCGTTCTGGATGTACTGCAGCTGTCTAACAGCTCGTTAGAAAGGCCAGTGAGCAGGCCGTTACAGTAGTCTAACCTGCTGGAGACAAATGCATGGATGAGTCTCTCCAAGTCTGGTTTGACACTATTCCTCTGATCTTAGCAATGTTTTTCAGATGGTAAAAAGCTGATGATGTTATTGCTTTGATGTGGCTGTTTAAGTTCAGGTCTGAGTCCATGATTACTCCTAGATTTCTAACCTGATTTTTGGTTTCAGAGCGAGAGACTCAAGGTGACTGATAACACTTTGTCTTGTGTCTGTGGGCCAAAGACAATGATCTCAGTTTTGTCTGAGTTTAGTTGGAGAAAGTTGTTTTGCATCCACAAACTGATCTGTTCGATGCAGTGACAGAGTGTATCTACAGGCCCATGTTCACCTGCCGTCAGTGACACGTAGATCTGAGTGTCATCTGCGTAGTTGTGGTACGACACATTGTTGCTGTTTATTAGCTGACCCAATGGAAGCATGTACAAGTTGAATAAGAGGGGTCCCAAGATTGACCCCTGGGGGACTCCACAGATCATGGAAATTTTGTCTGAGACACAGTTACCAATTTCGACAAAGTACATCCTATCCTCGAGATAGGACTTGAACCAGTTTAGAGCAGTACCAGAGATTCCCACCCAGTTTCTAACCTGTGAAGTAAGATCCCGTGGTCCACTGTGTCAAAGGCAGCGCTCAGGTCCAGCAGAACTAAAACTGAGACCTTACCTGCGTTGGTGTTCATACGAATATCATTTGTTACCTTGATCAGAGCTGTCTCAGTGCTGTGGTGGGGCCTAAATCCTGACTGGAAAGTATCAAACACATTGTTAGATAGGAGAAAGTAAGTGAGCTGTTGATATATTACTTTCTCTAGGACTTTTCCTAAGAATGGTAGGTTTGATATGGGCCAGTAGTTGTTCAGTACCTTGGATCAAGGCTGCTCTTCTTTAGAAGAGGCTTAATGACCGCGGTTTTCAAGGCCTTTGGAAATGCTCCAGTCTCAAATGAGATGTTAACTAACTGAACAAGTTGTGGTAACAAGCTGGTCAGCACAGACTTCAGAAATCTAGTGGGTAATTCATCAAGGCAGCATGTACATGAACTCAGACCGGAGATAACCTCTTCGATTGTTTTGTCAGTAACAGGTGTGAAATGTGTCAGCTCAAGGTGTCTAGCTGGTGGCAGGGTTGCTATTTGTGTTGTGGAAATTATGGCATTTTAATGCCTTGGACTTTGTCATAAAAAAATATTGCAAACTCATTGCACTTAGATGTAGAGATTAGTTCTAAGGGCAGTGAAACTGGAGGGTTAGTTAATCTGTTTACTGTGGAAAACAGAACACGAGAATTGTTTCTGCAGTTTGCGATGATTTTAGAGAAGTACTTCTCCTTTCTCCACGCAAAAACTGGTTGAACTCACAAAGCACTTCTTTGTATATCTCAAAATGAACCTGGAGCTTTGACTTACGCCATTTCCGTTCGGCTTTTCGGCACTCCCTTTTCTGTGCCCTGACCGAATCTTCACTTCTCCAAGGTGCCTTTTTTCTATTGTTAACCATTTTAACCTTGACAGGAGCAATAGTATCCAAACATTTAAGACGCTTGATATATAAGAGTCCAACAGATTATCAACATTTGAACATGGAGGATTTTCAAATCTGATCATTTCCATAAACTGCGTCCCTGTTGTATCATTTATGTGTCTTCTTTGAATAACTCCAGGCCCAACCACTGGTTTGGGTGTAACAGACAAGTCAAAAAAGACACAAAAATGATCAGATAAAGCAACATCAACAACATTCACATTTGATATATTAACACCTTTTGTAATAACTAGATCTAGAGTGTGACCTTTGTTGTGGGTTGCCCCTCTCACGTGCTGTGTTAAACCAAACATTTCAAGAACAGCATTAAGTTATTTTGCATGCCTGTCATTGGTCACATCCACATGCACATTAAAATCACCTGAAATGACCAAACAATCAAAATCAGTGCATATAAATGAAAGTAATTCAGTGAAGTCTTCGATAAAACAATTCTGTGGTGGTTTGTAAATAGTCATATAAAGAATGGAAGATTGTTTTATCTCCATTTTGAAAGACACATACTCAAATGATACAAAAACCCCCAATGACAATTTGTGGATGACTATATTGTCCCTGAATAATGCACAGACACCCCCGCCCCTTTGGTTTTGGGCGTGTTGCAGACACAAAATTAAAATTGATAGATTACACTCAATCAAAACTGCGTTACCAGTGTTTTTGTCAAGCCATGTTTCAGTTAAAAACATAAAATCTAGATTATAAGAGGAAATAAAACTATTTATTAAAAAGGACTTGTTTTTTAACGATCTGGCATTGAGTACAGCATGTTTGAGATTTATCTGTGTTTGAGTGGATGGAATCTTTTTGCAAGGGATATGGATTAGAGTTCTTTGATTGGACGGTCTGACTGTTGCCTCTTATCTAATCTAGTGTTTGACTGTACTAATTGTTTCAGAAGAACACACTCCCTCTGTGGACCTCTGGTTGGTTTTGAGTTTGCTATGCATGGTAGCAACGCAGAGGCCCTTAATGTCCTAGACAGCAGCAGTGAAGCTGCTGGAAATCGGAGGTGGGAGAGGGCATGATACTTCTTCGGGGATGAAAGCCTTGGTCTTGACATGACTGGAGTGAGGGGAGTCATTTGAATCCCTTGTTTATCAAGGCTTCAAAATGGCTGGGAAATCATAGGTGACTTTGGTGATGGGAATGATTCAGAAAAATCTCTGGAGGGTGTAGATGTACCAGTCGGGCTCAAGGCCTGTGGTGGAGTTGATGAAAGTGCTCCTTCGGCTGAATCATTTACTATAGATGCAGGTGGTGCTGAAGCTGAGCTTTCCCCGGAGAGCAGATGCAGGTGGCGCCGCTGCTATGGTTGAGATGTTTTCCGGTGCAGCTAATCCTTAACTGTGGCTGGATCCTTAACTGTGGCTGAGTCCATTACTATAGGTGCAGATGATGCAGCTGCGACTGAATCTTTTATTGGGATGCAGGCGAAACCTTTGCTGGTGAGCCAGGAGCTCTTCTCATGCTCCTCTCTGCTCTCTCTTGTTGCTCAGGCCTCCTCTGATTTTGCAGAGCATGGAGGAGATTTTCCGTCAGTCGTCTCACTCCACCTCTGCTCAAATGTGGTCCATTTCCTTTAAACAGATCGTCGCGTTTCCAGAAAAGATAAAAGTTCTCTATGAAATACAGTCCTCTTGACTCACAGACTTTGGACAGCCATGTATTCAACTGAAACAGCCGGGAGAATTTGTTTATTCTCCCGTCGATGTTTGGGATAGGTCCACTGATGAAAATTTGCATCGCGTCTTTGTCTAGACAATCAAGTCTCTCAAAAAGTTTATTAAACTTTTCTTTCAGGATTTCAGACTCTCCGTTTCTTGTGTCAACAGCACCAACATGTAAAAACAAGTTTATTTATCCCAGGGTTATTCGTAATTTCCTTGTTTAGAACATCTATAATGTCAGAAACTGTAGCAGACGGATAAGTGATTGTAGTAATTCTTCTGTGAAGGACATCAGATATGGCTCCGTCACCAAGCAATAGGATATCTCTGGCCTTGACATTTGGCACAGTTTTTCTCTCAATCTTTGTTTTGACTTCTTGTTCTGTGTTTCTCTCTGACTTTTTCTGCTTGTTATATTCATCCTCTGAGAGAGGTGAAAATCTGTTTGTTAACTTTATTCCAGGTGCTTCTTTACGAGCATGTTGTCTTTGCTTTGCCTAGCACCAAGTTGTCTGTTTAGTTTCGGAAATGTTATGGTATCGTTTAGCTTAGGTTGCAAGTATCAGTTTTTTCCGTTCTTCTTACCGGGTTCCACAGGGAGCGTGTCATTAAGTCCTCTTTCCGTCTCTAAGGCAAGAATCTTGTCTCGTAGCAGGGAAATTTCTTGTTGATACATCCGACAACTTTCACAAGGAGATGTTGCCTTCCTCCCTCAGCCATGTTGACAAGATTGTCGTCGCTGGTTCGTCAAATGAGTTGTAAAATGGCATCAAAATCAGTAAAAAGCCTTGGTTCACTAAAAGAGAGAATAAAATCATATCCAAGACATGTGCCCAAAAATAGAATGATTTAAAAAGCAAAAAAAGCAAATAAAGAGGCAAGCGGCAGCAGCAAGCAGAGATACGTCTGCACTCTTGATTTGGATAAATATAGTGTGATTCATGTTTAAGATATGGTGTGATATATGTGTTTGAAGAGGTGAGGAGCAATATCTGTAACTCGATGATGACACATCATGAAATGTGTCATCATCTGCATTATTGAAGAAAGGTCTGGACTCACAGTTGGATATTGTAGAAAACTGACAGGGGCCACTTGAAATTGCAAAAGACAAACAACACTATATGCGACTAAACCAATTGATCCTGATTGTAAATAAGGGCATCTGATATACAGTATATAATGTGAATGTTTATGGTAACAAGAACTTGTGGGCATGAGCTAAAAAAGATTGAGTGTACAGTCAGAAAATGCATGGTGTCCCAGTTGCAGTGCTTCTTAGAAAGTATCTGACACCCTTTACACTTTTTCCCACATGTTATTTACAAGCCTTATTCCAATTAAGCCTTATTTCAAGGCCCTTTCCTTGATTGCTTCAGTGACGGGCGGCCAGCTTAGAAGAATCCTTTGGTTATTCTGTGCCTCGACACTAACCTGTTTTGGGGTCTACAGTTCAGCTCCTTTTGACTTCAGGGCTAGATTTGCTCTGGCATGCCACTGTTCAGCTGTGGAGTTAGAGAGTGGTTTGTGTGCCTTTCCAAAATTCAAGTGCAATGAATTTAATTTAGCCACTTGTGGACCCAGTCAAGTTGTAGAAACAATCAGTTGGGAAAAGAGCACCTGAGATTTATTGTTTTAATACATTTGCGCAAACATTCTGAGAATTTGTTTTCACTTTGTCTCATGGGTATTGTTGTGTGAATAGATTGGATGAGGAAAAAAAATCTATTTTGCGAATGAAGGCAAAATGTGGGAAAAAGTGTCGGGTATGTGAATACTTTCGGATGCACTTGTATTTGGTTTGATGCATCTGGCTTTGGTACATTGGAGATTCCGTCCCATTTGAGAGTCACGGTCGATATTGATATCCAGTTGTGGTTGCATTGGCTTTGATTGCAATTTCTCAAATTGACATCTATGTTACATGGAATCAATTAGAGCCCATAACTCACTGGGGGATTCATCGCTTCTTGAAAGAAATCACCAATTTCATTGAGCCAGTAAGTCCTTATATGGTTAATTCAATAAGGTTAATTAAACTTTACTGGTTTTATAAGATTCTTTTATCATGTGTTTGACCATATAATCAATTTAACCCATTAAAACGTACTAGATCTTATCGGCGAGAAACAATAATGCCTCTTGGACGGTTTCCCTCCATATTAGATGACTCAAATAAAGGACAAATTACTTTTTACAATAAATGTTTTACTTATTTTCAGATCACTTTGTGGTTGTTTTAATGAACAGGTTACTGCTTTAAAAGATTTGATTTTCAACAACACACATCACATTAGTTTTAGTGTTTGCAAAGTTATTCCGTGAATATTTTGTCAGTTATAACATTTTACAGGCAGATCTGAACAGCTGTAGAAGAAGCCGTAAAGAAGGTTGAGCATTGAGTTGAACGTGCGAGCCAGTTGAGAGCTCGACAAAGAGAACGGAGGGAGTTTCACCTCGCGTAAAGGCTGAAAACAATGCACAGAAAGTCAAGGCATCAACAAAGAGGAACACTCCCATCACTATGGCCAGGGTTTAGTGGCTCTTCCTCTCCTTCTTACTGGCTGCTCCAGATTTAGAAATCTGTTATGATGTTTCTCTGTTTCTGGGGCGACAATGAATATCTTGATATAATACTAGAGCATTATAATTGCGAGCAATGAAAAAGAAAAAAACAGGTCCAGAGAACATTCGCTTTAGTACACATTGACTGAGCATGTTTTCTTCACATGTTCCATAACTGTATCCACCTTAAAATGATACCAATACCGATCATCACTGAAAACTTCCAAGTCACAAGATCATGATCCAGCCACACGCACCAGTATTTATTTCATCTTATAAGTGGAGAGGATGATTATAGCGTTAATAATCTATAACGGAAGTACACCATAATTTCAGGATGGGAAGAAGTACAAAGAATTGCGTCAATACAATCCCGATTTTAGCAAAACACATTTTCCTGGTAGAGGGACAGGAGGTCAGGAGTATGGAGCATACTGAGAAGGGAAGATTCAACTCCCACCAGCAGGTCGGCCACAGCCAGAGAACAGGATCAGTAGTTTTTGGGAATGTGCAGCTATTTTGAAAAAAACAATGGAGTTATTACAGAATGTTTCCCAAACTGTTACAGCTGACAACAGCCAAGTACAAGTTATACAGTACACACAGGACAGACGGGTCACTGGAAAATATAAGGTTGAGAAGTTATCCAGTCATAAACATGGAGAATTCCGCCTAATGTGAGTTGCGGTTTCATCTGTTACTCAAAAGTGCATGGCGTCCCAATTATTACCGTCCCTGTGCTGTTCACGTGGCCTGCAGACACTTTTGATGGACACCAGTCTCTTACAGCTTTAGCTCAGTCATCCAATCAGGAATATGTGGATTAATTGGACAGTTATTGGACATTAGATGAAGATGTGTCATCATCTGCTTTATTGAAGAAGGTCTGGACTCACAGTTGATTTGTAGAACATTGACAGGGCCACTTGAAATGTAAAAGGAAAGTGAACACTACTATGGACTAACCAATGATCCTGATTGTAATAAATGTACGTGAGAAATTGCATGTGTCCAATTACCGTGGCATCTGGAAAGTACTGACACCCCCGACACTTTTCCCACATTTTGTTATGAAGCTCCCTCTCTCTTGGTACGGCTGCATTTTTTGCTTTTTCTTGCTAACTGGCATTTGTTAGTTTCTGTTCACATTGTTTTACTGGGATGCTTTTGTACATGTTTTTGTGAGGGTTCAGTGATTTCTTACTGCAGAGAGGTCCATAAGGTCCTGAAGAAAGTAAACAAACAAACTTAGCTCTGAGCTAAAGACATTTGAGACCTACACATGTTTCTTCTGAAACACTGGAGAGGACAAGAGCCCCTCCCTGCAGCACCAGTGGAGGCAGCAGAGTGAAGGCGTCACAAGAGGCGCTACGAAACAAGGAGAGGAACAAACAAGGTATCCAGGCAAGGACTCACAGCCAAAGTCACGAGGCCTTCTATCCCCTACTGTGTTCTGCTAAGGAGTTCACTGGAGAATAAGCACAGATTAACTGCTCAGCTCTTCCTAAGATGGTGAAAGGACTGTTTGTGATGGAGGCGCTGCACAGGAGGAGAGGAGGTGGACTGACCGTTGCAGGACACCACGTCTGAAACGGGACAAACCAGGGGACGCTGCACCGTTTCAGAGGTCAGAGGAGCATGAAGGCAGTTCCTCCGTTTCTCTATACCTCTAAACATGCTGGTCAGGGTGGCACAGTTGGTAGCGCTCAGTCGCAGCGGATTCAGGATAAACACCTAACACAATTATGTTATTACAATGCAAATAAGCACTTACTTACTTACTTCCAAAATTGATTAAATGTGTTTATTTTTAATGGGGTAACATGAGCTTTGTCGATGACCCATCGGGTTCTTGGTCTCCTCCTGACCAAGGCTCTTCTCCCCTCATTGCTCAGTTTGGCGGGCGGCCAGCTCTAGAAGAGTCTTGGTAGATCTGTGCCTCGATACTATCTTTTTGGGTTTACAGACAGCTCTTTCACTCAGGGCATATAGAGCCCATTAGCTCACTGGGGGATTCATCGCTTTTGAAAAAAATCACCAAATTTGTCATTGAGCCCAGTAAGTTCATTATGTGTTTATCAGTGTGTTTGACAATTTCAACTATAAAATGTTACCACCAGAAACTAAATGACTCTTGGACAGGTTTTCCTCAATTAGATACTCAAATCAAGGCAAATTTACTTTTTATAATAAATGTTTACTTATTTTAGATTACCTTTGTGGTGTGGTTTAAATAACAGGTACTGCTTTTAACAATTTTTGGATTTTTAACATCAAGAAAATCAACATTAGTTTTAGTGTTTTTGCAAAGTTTGCCGGTGTGAAATTTTTGTCAGTAATATCATTTTACAGGCACAGACCTGAAACAGCTTAGAGAAGCGTAAATGAAAGGGTTGAGCATTGGAGTTGCGACAGGTGAGCCAGCTGAGCTTTCCGATTCAGAGAGAATGGTTGGAGTTTCACTCGGCTAAAGGCTGGAAACGATGACAGAAGTTTAAGGGCATCACAATAAAGAGGAACATTCCCTCAATATGGCCAGGGTTTTAGTGGTTCTCTCCATCTTACTTGACTGTACCAGAAATAGAAATCTGTATGATGTTTTCTCTGGTTTCTTGAGCAACAACCAATACTTTAATATAAAGTACAGAGGCATTAAATGCAGGGCATGAAAAAGGGAAAAACACAGGTCCGTAAATTAGATAGTACGACATTGACTGAGCATGTTTCTTCACATGTTCCTTGATGTATGCACCTAAAATGATACAGTACCGATCATCTGAACACTCAAGTCACAAAGATCATGACCCGCACAACGCCACAGTTACCTTTTGTCTTTAAGTGAGAGATGACATATGCGTTAATACTCTTATCAATGGAATTACAGATAAATTCAGAATGGAAGAAGTAAAAGAGTCGCATTCAAAACAGTCCCGGATTTGCAAAAATTTTCCTGGTAGAGACAGGAGTCGGTATGAGTCATTACTGAAAGGGAAGATTACAACTCCCACAGCAGGTCGGCCACAGCCAGAGACAGGATTTCAGGTAGTTTGTGGAATTGAGTATTGGAAAAAACAATGGAGATTATTACAAGAAGGTTTCCACAAACTGTTACGCTGACAAGTCCAGTACAAGATTCCAGTTACACACAGGACAGAGGGTCACTGGGAATTAATAAGGTTGAGAAGTTATCCAAGTCATAACATGGATGAATGTCTGCTAATGTTGGAGTTTTGCGTTCATCATTACTCAAAGTGGCATGCTCCAATTATTACCGTTCCCTGTGCTGATTCACTGCGGGCCTGCAGAACTTTTATGGACACCAGTTCTACAGCTTACTCAGTCATCCAATCAGACTATGAGGATTAACTGGGAAGTATTTCTGGTGAGGGCAAATCCATGGGGGTGGTGTCATCAGCTTGTATTCATAAATACTAAACTTTTTATGAATTACATGATTGTTGTCGATTGCGTGGCACAATTTGTCTTATCAGAAATTCTTCACATTGGCTTTGTTTCCACCAAGAGAGGTAGGACGACAGCGCCATCTGCCGCGGACTCCACAGCATCCAGGTGGGACGAAGCAATAGGTCCCCTCATCCCCGTTACTGTCCCTGGGGCACAGATTTGAGTCTTTCAATGCCTCTGTATCCCATTGTCCAAAGACCAAGGTAAGTAGAACACGTGGGACCTGGAAGAGTCTAGACATTCTTTATTGATACAAAGTTAGCACTATGTTCAGAATTATGTAACAAAAGGTGGGATTATATGTAGTTCACCGCATGGGTCCTGGGTGGCTGGTATGGTGGGTAGAAAGGACAGGAACAAGGAAAGGCGTTAGTGGCAGGACATTTTGAAAAATATTTATGCCTGAAACCCAATAAAGCCTGATTTAAAATGTGTTTCTGATTTTAAAATGTTGATGCAAAAGAGCATGTAAGGCATTTTTACCAAATGATAATTTCTCAACCATATAAACCCATAGGACTACGGAGACTAAACGATTCTAAATGTAAGACCATTGAGAATGCAAAATCTGTGTCACACGTGAGAAGTCAAAATGAATCATTGTGTGATCGAACATTGAGGCTCAGGACATTCAGAATACAAATAAACATGAAGATAACTGCACGTGCTTTTCTAATAGTACCTGCAGTGACAGGGGACAAGATAAATGGTTGAAGCGCCACTGGAGCCGAGTCCTAGGGGCGAGCTGGATTCTCAACAACAGGAGCGATCCTGTGACCAGCTCTCCTCTCGTCCAACACTGTCGGCTCTGGACTGGGACCATGGCGAGTGTGGGAGCGGGACCGCAATTATTAGACTTCATTGAAAGTTTGGGACACGTTTTGGACAGGGCTGGGCGTTGAGCATGACCTTCTAAGTGTTTTGTATCTTTCTATCTGCTCTGATCGGCCCAAAAGTAAAACGCCTTCGGGGTTCTCAATCAATGGCCTACTGAACCCTGGTGGAATGTGATTGGACAAGGCGGACGAAGCACCGCAGCAGAAACGAAAAAAGAATGGGCCATTTCAAGCATAAAGTTGTGCTTCCAAGCAACATTCCTATAGATGCACAGTAGCCAAAACAGTGTAAAAAAAGAGAGGCAAGGAACACTTGTTCAAATGCCTTGTTTATGATGTAAATAAAACTGGCATCCAAATACTTTAATATTGAAACAGGACCTGGGATTTTACATTTAAAAAATTGTACATTACATGTCCACTTATCCTTAGAAAGCTAGTCTTTTAGGTCAACACTATCTATATATATTTATATCTCATCAAATAAAATTCACATTAGTTTAATGTTTGCAAAGTTGCCGGTAAATATTTTCAGATAAATAATTTTACAGGGCAGACTGAACAGCTGGAGAAGAAGCCGTAATTTGAAAGGGTTGGAGCATTGAGTTGGACAGTGTGAGCAGTTGAGAGCTTCGATCAGAGAGAACGGTTGGAGTTTTCCTCGCTAATGGAAGAAAAACAATGACAGAACGTAAGGCATCATACATAAAGAGGAAACTTCCCTCACTTATGGCCAGGGTTTTAGTGGCCTCCTCTCATTTACTGGATTCCTCCAGATTTTGAAATCTGTATGCTGTTTCTTTGCTCTGAGCACGAAGAAGATTTATGTTAAATACAAAGCATTTAAATGCAGGCATGAAAAAGCGAACAGGTCCAGTAAACATTAGATATAAACATGACTGAGCATGTTTCTTCAATGTTCCCTGACTTTCCACCTAAAATGATACCATACGATCATCGCAGGAACCTCCAGTCACAACATCATGACTCAGCCACACGCACAGTTATTGTCATCTTATAAGTAGGAGGATGACTATAGGTTATATCTATCAATGGAAAATACAACATAAATTCAGAATGGAAGAAGGAACAAAGGAGTTGCATCAAAACCATCCCGATTTTGCAAACACATTTACTGGATTAGGAACAGGAGGTCAGAGTTATGAAGCTTATACTGTAGGAACACTACCAACTCCCACCAAGCAGGTCAGCACAGCCAGAGACAGGATCAGGTAGTTTGTGGGAATATGCAGTTGTTTGAAATAAACCATGGAGATTATTACAAGAGGTTTCCACAGGCTGTTACAGCTGACAAATAGTCCAAGTACAAGATATACCAGTACACACGGACAGCGGGTATTGGGAAAATAATAAGGGTCTGTAAAGTTATTCAGGTTCAAAACATGGAGTTGAATGTCCGCCAATTAATGTGAGTTGCGTTTCATCGTTATATGAGTGAATGCTCCAATGTCCCTGTGCTGTTCACTGTGGGCCTGCAGACACTTATCGACACCCCTCTCAACGTCAGATAAGTATCATAGATATGAGGATTAAATGGGTTATGTTTATGAGCATTGAAAGTTGATGAAAGTAGCAACTTTGAAGAATTTCAAAATGAGTGTGGCATAAAATTTTCCAACATAGGTCCGACAGCCAATGTGAAACCTAATGTTGTCACTTGAGAGGTCAAGAGAGTATAAGCAGATGCCATTAGTCCGACATCTTATTATTACACAAATGTACCATTTGAGAGAGTGCCATTAATCGACATCTCTAACCCAAGTTTTTGTGTTGTTGGATTAGAGAGCCGATATAAAACATTGCCTAACCTTAAGGTCGTGGGCTCTTGCCTGAATCTATTTTATTTTTCAACCCCTACTCAGTGGGACATTTTCGGAATAATGACATATCGGACTAATGGGTTGTTGACAATGGGCCGACCCCGTTTAAGACTTGACATAGTCAGCGATATGACCAAAATCCTGAAAAAGACATTACATGCTATTGTTTTACATTCGACCATCGACAAGTGGAGCTTGGCCCTGAACAAGAGCAAGGTTCTGATTGGTCAACCAACAGAAAACTCTCACAAATGCGCGGATAACACGGTCATAATAATGTTCCTATTCTTAAATGTGCGATGCTACAACTGGCCTCTTCCCTCTCTCAGAAAAAAAACAAGCTGTTGATGCGTTGGATTTTTGCTTTGTCATTCAAATTGAGTTTTTTATTTAGGTCAATGACTCTATTTTTACATTAAAAATACAATACCAACCCGATCAGATTTTGTCCACAGAACGTTCACTCAATGATATACTTGCGACCAGGCAACTATGAGCAGAGAGTTAAGGAACAGGCCACGTTTTTAATACTGAGATATGTTCTTCCTGAGCTTAGACGAGTTGGATACGCACTGTCTGGTCTTTGTGCGTGCGGAGGGGGCTTATACTTCAATTACCCCCGTTTTGGAGCTATAGGAATATGCTGGGAGAGGCCAAATGCTAACAAATCTTTGGTCTTTTTGCGTGACTGAGCACACGCACAAAGACAGTAGGTACGCTCAACTCGTCTAAGTAGTAGACTTTATCTCGTATGTAATCATGGTGGCCCGTTCCTTTTAAACAGGAATATTTCACTGAGAGTGAATTGGTAATTATGAAGTGCTTGAAAAGAAATTTGAGTAAATCAGGTCTGTTGGATCTTAATATTGTTTATTGTTCGGACACTGCATGTAGGGGAACGTAGTACTCAGCATGGAGATTGACTTTCAGGTTTCAAGACTTATACAGTTCATGACTTCAGCAGATTCAAGAAAACTTCTTGCAGTCAGGCTTCAGCGTTTCAAGGACTTCAGCAGATTCAAGGATTCAGCAGATTCAGGACTATACATTTCAAGGACTTCTGCAGTTCAAGGGGGAACTTTTTGTTCAAGCAAGTTTTGAAAAAGCCATGTAGGGACTTCAGCAGTTTCAGGACTTATACAGTTTCAATTGACTTCAGCAGATTAGAACTTCTTGCAGTTTCAAGGGATTCAAGCGATAAGGGACTTCAGCAGATTCAGGATTCAGCGTTTCAAGGACTTAACAGTTTCAAGGACTGTATACAGTTTCAAGGACTTCAGCAGTTTGAAGCCAAGGACTTTCAGCAGCTTTCAAGGACTATAACAGTTTTCAAGGATTTTGCAGTTCAAGACTTTTTTTAAAAATGTTTAAAGGATTCTGCTTTCTGTTGCACGTTACCGGAACCAAAACATTTCCAGGTAAACCAGAGAAGGCCAGGCCAGTCCAGACAGGTTGCATATTTCGAACAAACCAGATCGTTAACCACAGAAGCAGGCCAAGTCAGACCAGTTTCGCATAGTTACTGAAACCATTATTTCAGTGGTGTGGGGAATTTTCACCTGTCAAGGACTTTCAATGATTCAGGGTTCAAGGATTTTAAGTTTAAAGAATTTACGTGATCATTTCAGGAGTTTAAAGATCTCAGGGTTTTGAGGAATTAAAAGTGTCCGGGATTTCAGGAATTCAGGTTTTAACAGTTGCAAGGTTTTTCAAGGATTTTCAGGTAAGCTGGCAAAAGTTAAAGGATAACTATGAGTATTGCAGCCACTTTCCGAACCAGAACACATCCATAATCAATCATAATATAATAAATAATTCATCGGTTTTTTATATGCTTTCGGGACACTCAAGACGCTTTTACCTTGCATTATTCATTCATCCCATACTTTGTGGTGGTAAGCTTATATTGTAGCCAGCTGCCCTGGGTAGATGTTTGGAGGCGAGGCAACAGTCTGCGCCATCGCCCTCCGAATTACACCAAACATCACTCAC